>OY986046.1:2314351-2674951 GCA_963920215.1 Nineta flava
GGGGTAAATTAGATATATCTTGGGGTATATAAATAGAATTGCACTTAGACCTTATGGTCCATTGTGCTCCCACTTCTACTTCAGTCTGGCAAGATTCGCTTCTCCCTATCTTGGCAATAGCTAGAAGCTTGCTGACCAGGTCTTCCTGAAGGTTTATATATTCGGGATGAGATGCACCGAATATCTTGTATCTGCTGTAATCGAGAGATTCGCAGTTAAAGATTATGTGGCAGGATGTTTCCTCCTCCTCGCCACACAGTCTGCACATAATGGATCCGTTATGGAGTCCTATTGTGCGCAGATGCTTCCCCAGGGGACAATGCCCGGTGATGAATCCGTTATCCTTCCGCAACTATATCCTGTTTAGGTTCAATTCATCGAGGGACAGTCTCTTGGATGCCCTCCGAAGCAGTATTTTCCCAAGCATTTGCTGCGGTATATTTTCCCAGTGATCACGGTTGTTTAGCATTCACCCACTCGTTGATCATCTGTTTACATACATTCTTTGAAATCCCTAAAGTAGACTCTGGACCAGGTAATTTTGAGTTAGTTACAATTAGAGTTACCTTCGATCGTTGTGTATTCTGGAAACTGTCGCCAATCACGATCAGATTAACGAACACATGTGATATGGATGTACTGAGAAACTCTTGTATCCGCCATTGTGACGATGTCGAAACAATGATCACATACTCCGAATGCTGTTTCGGTAATATCTTCGGTGTGTTCATGATATCCAACGCAAATAGAATATAACTGCGACAATATTTTAAATTAGGTAATAATAAACGTTTTTCTTGTAGTGTATGATTTGTGATCGTTCCATGGTAGAATGTGATTGGATACTGTTGGAATAATTGATCGAACATAGCGACATGTTCCATCTGAATGGTTCGATCGTACAGGATGATTGGGATGCAGGCCGATAAGTAGACATTCGTTATGTACAGAAGTAAATTGACAAGACTGAATTGTTTAGACTGGCTGTATACATCCAAATTTTTACCCATGATTTTGTTCAGCCATTTATCCGATTGTGGTAATTCGTGTGACTTTTCGAGTGCTCGTTTTGTTATATTCAATGTCGATACGATTACGATCATGAAAACTAGTACATAGATTTTTCGTATCATATTCGCTTCGAGTATGATTTTCGAATGATGGAAAATTCTATCTATCGTTTTTATTTTTTATTTGAAATATGAAAATTTATGAATTTTTTATTTGTAAGAAATAAAAATCATAAATTCAATGAATATTAAATTATTATGTTTCGAAAACATGAAAATTATTAACCCGAAAGGTGAAATTGAAGAACTTAATTAGTAATGGATAGTAGATCAAAATCCAACACCATTTCACACAAATATCAAAGTTCATCCATCCACCATGCAGAATATTCACGGCCATGTAGATTGAACCCATCAATTTAGATTCCATTATTTATCACAACTGAAATCAATTTCTTTTCCTGGCTTTTTTTGCAAACCCAATAACTTTTAATTGATCCACTTCCCAAATAGAGTCCACTTCCCAGTTATTACGTGTAAAATTTGCTGAATCACAATTAGTACACTTTCGCCCAATTACTTCCATTTAGGTTAGGACACTTATTTTGGATTTTGATGAAAATGGTATTCTTGAAGTTCCACATAATTCCCAATTTTGTCGAATTATCATTTGTAACTTACATGCAAGAATTCAATGGACATTGCCTGGATATACATTATGGACACCATATTATAATACCAGAAGTCGTGGGGCGCCCACCAAACCAACCACGGATGGCCACCCACGTTCATGTCCAAAACATGGACGTTTATTATTATTATTATTATACAAGAACTCAAGGAATGTTTAAGTCAAATTCCCCATCTTGGATCTAGATAGATTTATCTTGGGGAATAAAAAGGGCTGCACTTCGACCTTATGGTCCATTGTGTTGTCCCTTCTACTTCAGTCTGGCGAAATTCGCTTCTCCCATATCTTGGCAATGGCCAGAAGCTTGCTAATCAGGTTTTTCCGAAAGTTCATATATTCGGGGTGAGATGCACCGAATATCTTGTATCTGCTGTAGCCCAGAGGTTCGTAGTCAAAGATTAAGGCAGCCTCTTGGATGCATTCCAAAGCAGTATTTTCCCTAGCTTTTGCTGCGGTATATTTTCCCACTGATCACGGTGTTAATCGCCGCCATCACCTGATCCTGGATCTATCCGTCATGTATGGGGACGTACGTAGTATCTGATAAATAACAAACGTCGTAAATTTGTGGAAATTAGCTCAAGTTTACGATTTATTGGAAGTGAAGGATGGAACAAACAAAAAAATGTCCAAAAATGAAAAGACGATAACAAATTTTTTTGAAATTTTTACAATGATTTTTATTTTTCTTCGTTCACTTTTTATATTACAAATCAATGCTATTTTACAGTAAGGAGGATAGTACAGAAGAGAGGGGGGGGGGGAATGGATGGTGGGGGGTAGGGAGAGTAGAAGGAAGTGAGGTAGGGGTAGAGGTGATGATAGATGGTTAGGTACTTTGTTAAGTTGGGAAGTATTCAATGTATATATATATATATATATAAGAGATTGTTATGAGAAGGGGAATTATATCATGGAACTATATATAAATAATGGAAGTGATTTGATTTCAAGTGAGAGATAGATAGATAGAGAGAGAGTGAGAGAGAGAGAGTCCTGTAGGATATGTTAAAATGCAAAAATCGAGAAATTGTTACCATGTTAAATTGTAATGAGAATAAATTTGTTTTGTTTAATTTACCAAGATTAAATTTTAAGTTTTTTTTTTTTTTCCATAATAAATTATAAAATACAACAAAACAATTGACTCGACACAAAAATGTTCAATTGAATGGAGGAGCTGAAGATCTGCAAGGTCTGATCTTATAAATACATTTTATTGTAAATAAATTAATAAATAATGTGTGTTTGTTGATGTATTTGTGGTGCGTAAAACAATCGCAGCTCAAAACAATAATCAAACCAAGTAATCTTGTCTGTCATGTCAGCGGCGCATTCAATTCAATGTTTTTGTTGAGTTCAGTTGAGTCTGATAGCGTTTTCTATTGAAGCACTAGAGAGAGCACACTCGTTACGCCGTCATGCTCGACCTCAATGTCTTGTACGACTATTTGTTTTCAATTGAACGTGTTTATGATCATTTATTATTAGATTAACTGTCAGTGTCAAATACTTAACTACATTTTAACTGTTGTTTTGGATTACTGATCAGACTGTGTAGGTGGTAGCACTGTCAGCACTCTACATATAATATACTCTTGATTTATAAATATGTCCGTCTGTCTGTGTGCGTAAAACAAATATTATTAAGTAAAACTGTAAATAAAATTAAATCTGATGACACTTTGTACTATTATTAACGAAGCAGGTAATAATATACACAGGATGCAATCAACATTCGTAGGTTTTCGACGTCATATTGCACTGTACTATTAATCTGACCTTACTAGTCAGAGCAAGACTTAGCGCACTGGGAGTGCTCTCTATCGTCAATCGAAAACGAAAAACTCAGTGCGAACAATCTATAAAAGTCAATCGAACATACATTTTATACTTAGTGTGCTCTCAGTGCACACGAGGACAGTCAAAAGAAAACGCTATAAGTCAACTTAGTTACAAACAGTATCAAAAAACAAAGCACGATTCGAATAATAAGTTTTATGTTTTATTTAGTGTTTTTTTTTTTTTGTTTTGTTTTTTTTTTAAAGCACATGCGTACGAAAATATTTATTATTTTTAATATATTATTATTCTTTTTTTTTTTAATTCTTTTTATTCACATTTTCTATAGTGTCTGGATTCTGTTGAAATTATTCTTTTGTTTCTGGTAGAATTCTGGGAGATGGACAGACAGATTATGCGATAGATAGTCGATTATTGCTTTGGAGAACATACGCTGTACACATAAGACACAGAGCCACAAAAAGGTAGCGCTCATTTTACAAAATTTCATTAAATTGAACTGAATGTATTCGGTTCAAGAAGAATTATTACTAGCAAAGCCCGTTTTGACACATGTCACTTTAGATATAAGTATTCATGCGCATGATTTGGTGAGCATGCGCAGTAGTATGCTTTTAGTTTGATGAAATAGAGAAGAATTCTATTTATAAATTTTATATGTAACTTCAGATGTAAGAGTATGTGTGTACGATATGTTGATGTCCTACATCCTTTTGATTGGTAGGACTCTGATCATGTGACTGAAGTCATTGACAAAAAAAGAAATAGTAAACAAGACGAGAGTTATAGCTGTTAACGAACATGCGATTGATATATTTCAAGTGAATTTCATCGTGTGCACAGTAATGTAATTTTAGTTGCAAATATTTTGATTGCGATTGAAAACTTTCATGGGTAGTAAAAACGGGCAAATTTACTAACACCTTTTAAGGCATAAATCAACTAAACAATTTTGATAAATGAGCACTTGAACTTTTGTGACACATTGTACATAGAAACACCACAAATCACAGTCAATTATAAAATATTACAAAAAAAACGAATGGCACGGCCGGTCCTGAATGACCCAAAAATGTAAAAAATAGTAATAGCCACGACGGATTGACCCAGAATGTATCGATTGGTGAATACGATCGAAAAAATGAAATTAGAAACTGAGTAGTCGTTGTTTCTTTCATGTTTGGCGGATGAATCATTTCCGCGAAATTTCTTAGACCCTCTACTGCGTTTCAGCTTGTGTATTCGTCGGGCATGTTCAGAGTCTAGACTTTTTACAACAAACAAATCCAGAGAGAATGTAAGAACATACAACAAGTTGAAGCTTAATTTCCTTTAACAATTATGGCGAAAGTTGAAGCTTTCCACAAGAGACAAACTTCCCATATTTATTTCAAGATTTCCAGACATGTTTTATTGAAATCAAATCTGTCATGAGATCGATGATTTTTCAGTACGGAACGAAAATTCCGATTATTCTTCGACTTTAGATCGCATAAAACCGTTACAAATTGATTTGAATGATCATGGAAATGGATGTGATGATTATGTTTATTGGATTAAGAGAGGTAGAGAGATAGAATGAAGAATGAAATGGAATGGTGTTGGTTTGATTTAGTGGGGGGGGGGGGGTAGGGGGTAGGTGGTGATGATATAATAGAGTGTTAATAAAATGGGATAATATAAAAAAAGGCGACAATTTCTGGATAGAAAACAAAAAGAATAAAAAAGCTACAACTCGAATTATTTAGGCTACAAATGTAATGTTTGTTTGTTTGTTTGTATGGCGGCTTGTCATTCGCTATTTGTTTGCGTCTTTCTATCTTTTTTTAAAATTTATAAATAAATAATCAAGACGTTTTACAACAACCAAAACAAAGGAATGTTATTCTTAATTTTTAGGGTCAGTCAATGAGTATGTGTCCAATTGACATCACTGTACGCACTGTCATGTTACGTCACGCCATCAATTCAATCAACTCAAGTCACATAGAATACATTTTCATTCGTCCAAAACCTTACCTCAAACCATTGAAGTCTCCCAAACA
Source organism: Nineta flava (assembly GCA_963920215.1). Classification (NCBI taxonomy): domain Eukaryota; kingdom Metazoa; phylum Arthropoda; class Insecta; order Neuroptera; family Chrysopidae; genus Nineta; species Nineta flava. Next base: position 2,319,901 of record OY986046.1, read on the forward strand.
ATTCGGAAAAGTAATTCCCTAACGAGAAGTCTAGCAGCTGATCAGAGTAGGGAAAAATTAGAGGCTAGATAGATAGATCTTGGGGTATAAACAAAATTATTGCACTTCGACCTTATGGTCCATTGTGTTGTCCCTTCTTCTTTAGTCTGACGAGATTCGCTTCTCTCATATCTTGGCAAGGAGCTTGCTGATCAGGTTTTCCTGAAGGTTCATATATTCGGGGTGAGATGCACCGAATATCTTGTATTTGTTGTAATCGAGAGATTCGCCATTAAAGATGATGTAGCCGGATGTTTCCTCCTCCTCGCCGCACAGGCGGCACAAAATGGATCCGTTATGGAGTGCTATTGTGTGCAGCAGTTGCTTTCCGCAGTTGTGTCCTGTTCAGGTTCAGTACATCGAGGGACAGTCTCTTCGATGCATTCCGAAACCGTAATTAGAGGCTAACTCTAAAAAATAGGTTTAGGCTGATGAAAGAAACCCCAATCGCGAATATTATTTGATATTATTAAATCTTTTCGAAAGTACTAAAGATAATCGAGAAATTCAGGGATTGACAACAAAATTTAGAAAGGATACCATTTTCAAGCCTACTTTTTTTGCCAAAAATCAATTTTGTTGAGACCAAGATAGATAGATTGTAGCGGCTACCCTGGACGGGCTACACTTCGACCAATCTAGGGCGGTATCAGACCAATCGGCGGCTACCCTGAACGGGCTACACTTGGACCAATCTCGGGCGTTGTTGAGGCCAATCTAGGGCGGTATATATTCACGTTCAAATCTTTGGTTTTGGATCGTTGAAAGACGTATTGAAGTATTCTAGATGAAAGTGTTGACGTTGTGAATGAATGTTGAACCACAGTCCAGATGTCCAGCAATGTTTGGAAACATACCCAACGTTATGTAAGATGCTCAGGGAATAATAATATGGGAGTCATAAAGTTGCGTTTAATATTTGTACTAGTTTTGTATTTATCTTTTATTTTTTTGCAAAACAATGCTGTTTTGTGGATGGGGTGTTGGGTTTAATCGGGAAATTTATATTCAACATTTGTAAAATTTAAGTAATTCTTTTAAGGCTTCCTAAGTGATCATAAATATCGCGTTCCAATCAAATCATAAAATTTATTTTGTTTGTGACAATGACCCTGAAAATATTTAGCTATAAATTTATTATTTTGTTTTGTTTTTTTTTTTTTTTCATTAAAAACTGAATAATTAGGCTTTTTATAATTCTTAAATTCTTTGCATATTTTTTTAATATAATAATTATTTATTTATTTTTATTTTTTTGTTTATTTTTAAATTTTTTAAAAATGTTATTTACAATTTTTTTTTTTTTTGGAAACGAAAATTTTTTTGGAAAAAAATTTTCTCTTTTCACTATTTTGTTTATTGCTATGTCTTATAAAAAATTACCAAAAGAACGTTTCATCGGATCAACAATTTAGTGATTTTACAACCTAATTCAGCCACTACAACTGTCACGGTTTTACTGTATTCCCACCAACAAGGAAGACATTTGTAACGTAGAATATTCCCACGATTATCGATCGTTTGAACTTGTTTCAATAGTAAGTGAATCAACAATTATTTTGTATTTGAGAGCTTTTGTAGCGGAGTCACAACTAAATTACAATATATTCAATTTTCAACTACATTCTCCCCAAGTTACCACGGTAATTGTTATTGTTTGTTACTTTGGTAACTAACAACAAATACATTCTGACATTCATTCTACGAATTGACTTTAATCAAGATAATTTAAATGTATTGTGATTATTAATGATTCATCTATCTTACATTTTTGGCTCTCCGGCGAGGAATCGAACCCCGGGCTTCCGCGTGACAGGCGGGGATACTGACCACTGTACTACAGAATACTACTCCGCTACACTTTCATTTGTGGAACAACATTTTCGAATATTTTTCATTGCTAAATAGAATATTTTTAGTAGACTAGAGTCTTTTGCCAAAAACCAGCTTTGAAGAGACCAACGGTGCCCAGATGGGCAATGGGAAGCCATTTTGAAATGGTACCATTTTCAAAACTGTCTAAATAATTACTTTAACAACAAGAATCAGCTTTAAAGAGACCAACGCTGGCTGTCAGGGTGGATAAGTGGAAATAAGTTGAGATCAGTTCTAAACCAGCCATTAATTATCAATTGCGAATGAAATAATGGCACTGAGGTCGTTTCTAGCTCCAGAAAAGTCTAGTAACGATATCACAAATTACAGCTTAAGCTAAATAATATATTAACAAAAAAAAACCTAAAGATAACGAGTGAATAACTATTACAAAATTAGCTGCCGAAATACAACCACCGTTTTCGAGATTTGAATCCGAGACTTAAGCCGTGTAAACACATTAACCATACGATGGGTCAAAATCAAGGCAATGATAATAACCTTTCGAAATTTAAGTTGCCGGTCAAAATTGACTAACATTAACGATGACAGATTACTTCGAATTTGGATGAATGATAGCCTTACCCAAAATTAAAATAAACGAGAGTTTATAGAGAGACTAAGGGATGGGTCTACATTCATAGCTTTCAAACAAAAAAATATTCCCTAACATTCCTACAATTTTCTATTATTCCTAACAATAATAAATCTATTTCTAAATTGTTTGAGTATTTGGTTCGAAGGACATAAAGACGCAAACACGGACTTCAATCACGTAGTTGGTGTCACAACAAATCATAATTTTATTTCAGGACTTCATTCTTTAGCTGCCGAATCGAACGTGGTGTATAAATTATAGCGATTTGATTCCGAGACAATAGAAAGAGATGTCAATTAGACCCGAACGCAGGATAATATATTCTACTTCCAAAAAGAAAAAGCAGCCATCATACAGTAAAACCGCACCTAACAATTGTGGCGTGGCGAACATTGAAGGAAGAAACATCACTAAATTGTATTCGTTTTTCATCCACTTAGACAATTTTTTTTTTGTTTTTTTTTTTTAAATAAAAATTTTTCAAACTTGAAACAAAAAGAAAAACGAACAAAAAATAATAAAATTAAATTTTGTAAAACAACTGAAAAAATACATAAAATTTACAATAAAAAATTGATATGTGAATTAATTATTAAAAACCATATGATTATGGGTGGAAAAACTATTTGACCTCACTGTTTAACGATCCCGTTTAGCCATTTAACTGATGGGGTTTTCTTCCACAAATAGTTAGTCCCAATACCCACAAACATTTTTCTTTTTATATATTTTAATTATTTGGACGTATCAGATTCTCGTTATACATTTTTCTTCTCATTTAAAAATTAAAAAAAAAAAAAAAAATCACGTTTTTCTCACAAAAATCGAAAATTGGAAAAAAAAATCCACGTAACTCAAATGATATTCACGAAAAATGAGTACGGGATCGAGTGCAAATTTGATTTGACGTCCTGTGTGGTGTGGAAATAAAGGAGGTGATTCGTATTCAGGCGGGACGTTCAAATGTGTACTCGACCTCAAGTTTTCATACAATGATATGCGGTAACGGGATCCACTAATTCTATTTGATCCTTCAGCACCATAAAAACTACCAATTTTCCTATAAAATAAAAATCCAACCATTTGATGGTCTGTTCTAGAATATCAAAATAAAATTTATGTTCATAGTACGCATGTTTTGGGGGGAACATTTCCCCGAAATACTGTCCAAAATTTAACAGATAATTGAAGAATTCATAGGTTTCTTTTTGGGAAGTAGACACCATAATAAATAATGTATATAAATATTCTTTGAAATATACAGTTTATATAATTGCATAAAAAAATGGTTTTGACGAACGTTTGAGTGAATTTTTTAATCAAATTAAAACTGTTTTGTTAGGTTTGTTTTTGCCACCATATTTTGAAAACTATTATAAACATACATATACACGTGAATGTCATAACAACTGTCAAATCAAGTCAAATCAATGTCTAATTTACATTTATTGATATTTTCCAATAAATACTTTTAAAATATTTAGGACAAATAAAAAAATTTTATAAATCGTTATTAAGATTATTTATATATTTTACAACTTTTTTTTAAAATCCCAAATAAATTTTATTAAAGATAGTACTCATTTGACTCTAGCGTAGCGAATGAACGTCCTTAAGATTGATCAAAATATAGAGCAAATAGTTCATTTACTTTCAAAAAAAATAATAATAATCATAATAGATTTCCATTTTCTATGATCTGTTAAATTTTGTGCATTATTATTACCGAACATCCTGTATATATTTACAATTAACTAGAAGTTAGTGAATCCTGTTGAGGACCATATAGGGGAAAAGGAAGGGGGCACAAATAAATAAATAACAAAATATCAACAAATTCGATAAATGTTTTTCGTGAATATCATTGTTTTGTGTTTGTTGTAAATAGCAGTACGAAATGCGTCGTCGATGTCACGACGTCGCGACGCATCCATCGATATTTAATTAATTAATTTAAAAAATGGCAGTTACTCGTTTTAAATATACATTAGATCCAATTTATAAAAGTCCAAAAAGTCAGTATTAGTACAAAAACGATCTACACAGTTCAATTTTTATTTCCAGCTCCTCAAAAACTCATTGCAACGTAGCATGTCTCAATCTATCCTCGAAAATATGCGTCAAAGATCTTTCTTTGACCCGAATATATACAAATTTATACAAGTTCGTGTTGAAACCTCAACACTTGAATGTATGTTTAGGACTATTTTCCAAATAGTGTCCCGTTTTCTGAGCATTAAATTGGCCTTGAATTAAAATTTGAACGTGAACGTTTTTGTACGTTTGACCCTTATTAAATTGGTGTATATTTTGTTTTGTCTAAAAAAAATAATATTAAAAATCATTTGCGTAGAAAACAAACGAAAGAAAATTTCTATAAAAAAAAATTTCCCTTAAATACTATTATACTTTCTGAATTTCTCCTTAATTAAAGGGGGGGGGGGTATATATTTATATATATTTTGTTTTAAAATCACATATATGAAAAAATCGCTTAATTAACTACTTGTTGTTCTTCGTATCCGCATATCCGCGCATCTTCCGTAGAGTTTCTTCGTTGAGATGCACACTAGACTTGTGCGCATCGTATCATCACATCTCTCCACAAAAATAAAAAAATTCATAAAGAAACGAAAATAAAAATTACACTTTTATTTTAGAAAAATTTGGCAAATATTCAACACTGCAATCAAGTTTTAGGCGCTAAATTTTGGTGTTTTCTGTCCTTGTTTGTATTGTTTTGTTTTAAAGCGAATAATAAATTATAATACAAAATGTTTCTGCAGAGATTCGATTCGTCCCGTTTACTCTGGGAGAACGAACTCTCTTCACAGAAACAAATAGTTTTGTTCGAAGCTAAAAATCAGTCTTTTTTTAAGTAGGCGTTTTATAAGAATTGAAAATCACTAACGGAAAAATGTTCTTTTTTTAAATGTTTTAAAAACGTTTCAAGAAAAATCACTGAACTGTTTTTGTTTAGTTCGTTCATTGAGCGAATTTGAGTTTGTTTTTTTTACACAATTTAGACTAGGAATCCTTCCGAACCATTCACACGAATTTGAGCTCGCATATTTTGCACAGAATTCATAATTTTCTTTTGATGTCCCACAAGTGTGATACCCAATGCGGTTAACTCTTTCACCGTTAAATTGATAACAGTGTCCATGGATTGGATACCATTACTATGGAAATTTTCCACATAACGTGCCATCTTTATTGAATTCAACCATTCTTCTACACTTAGGAAATTTGTTAGGTCTGGTGCATCAGCTGCTAATGGATTGTTTGAACTAATCAAAAAAAAAAAACAAATCAAAATATTCCATTAGTTTTACTCACAAACAAAAGAAAACGGTTTATGGAAGAATATGTTCCAGGGAATCTTTTGAAAATATTTTTATTATATTGGGTGGGGGTGGTAACTTTTATAAAGATGTTGAGAAAATTTAAGAAATGATTGTTTTGGGTAGGAGTTTTGTATTTCTACCCAAGAACTAATAATACCTCCATCTTTCCTCTGAAAGTCTTTTGACAAAATAAGGATGAAGGACTCCCATGATTGAAAACAACCGTTTCTTAAATTTGATGCTATGCTACCCTGTGGCATTGCATTAAAATCAAGATGTTTCAGAAAACAATGGTCAATATTTTAAGAATCTAGTGATTTTGGGTCTACAGATAGATATATCTTGGAGTTTAAAAAGTATTGCACTTCACAATCTGACAAGATTCGCTTCTCCCTTGGCAATAGTCAGGAGCTTGCTGAACAGGTTTTCCTGAAGGTTCATATATTCGGGATGAGATGCACCGAATATCTTGTATCCGCTGTAATCAAGAGATTCGCAGTTAAAGATGATGTGGCTGGATGTTTCCTCCTCCTCGCCGCACGGTCTACACATAATGGATCCGTTATGGAGTGCTAATGTGTGAAATTATATCCTATTCAGGTTCAGTGCATCGAGGGACAGCCTCTTGGATGCATTCCAAAACAGTATTGTCCCGAGCTTTTGCTGCGGAATATTTTCCCAGTGATCACGGTGTTTAACGTTCATCCACTCGTTGATCACCTATTTACATGTTGTCTTTGGAATTTCTAAAATAGGCTCTGGGCCTATGAAGGCTATTCCGAGTCCCTTCTTTGCTGAGGTATCTGATTTTTCGTTTCCTATCCGGTCTGTAATCTATATCCCAATAATAAAGTATTTCCACACCTCCTAGTTAACTATTTGTGTCAAATTAATCCCCATATAAGCTCCTAAAATATTAACCATTGCTCCTGAAACATTCTGTAAAAGGAAAATCATATGCACTAAAAAATGTTAGTTAAACAAAACAAATGATAACTGTTAAAAAACTGTAATTAAGTATTAATAAAATAATTAATTAATTAAATACTAATTAATTAATTAATTATTGCAAGAAAATGTTGGTTTGGATAAATAAAATAAATAAATAAATAAATGTTAATCGCATAACATTTTTGGCACATGCATTACATTACATTGTTGAACGAATAAATACTACACGAATGCAAGAAAAAGAATATAAAACAATCGTTGTGGCGGTTAGAAAATAATAATAAATAATGAAAATGAAAATGTTGTACCTTTTTGTTTAGAAATAAAAAGCAGCAAATAAAAGTGTGTGAATTTTGTGTGAAAATGTGTGTGGAAAATAATATGAGAGAAACATTTAAAGCTGATTAAAAGTGACCCAAGCACCTGGATTACGGGAACCATGGGAACCATGAGAACCATTTGTTTGACTCGGATCATCAGTTGTGGTGGGTGATGTTTTATTGTGATGATGTGTCCCAGATGTGGTAGTCGTGGAGGTCGTAGCGGTCGTAGCCGACCCTGACCCCGACCATTCACTAGGCATTGTTTGATTCGAATATCGTTTATTATTGGTCGTTGTGGTTGCAGTTGCACCACTCTCACTATTCGTATTCGTATTCGCATTCGACTCTTTTTGACTTAGCCACAAATTATACAAATCGTTTTGGGTCTCATTGTAAAAATCTGTTTGCATCCATTCCTTCGGTATAAACTCCAAAGGTGATGATTGATTCAACGGATTCGACGACGCTGATTGTTGTTGAAGATCGTTCAATAGAATCGAATCACTCTTTTGTTGCGCTCGCATCATACTTTGAAAGTTGATCCGTGCGATATTCGGATCGCCGCCGTACAAGTGGGCGAGTGCTTCATTCATTCGGTGATGATGTGTTCGTGGTTGTGTTAAATGTCCCAAACCAGTGCTACCACCACCATAATAATGTTGTTGTTGTTGTTGATCACCATAATAATTGTATGGCGCTGATGGTCCAAAGTTTTGTTGTGCTGTTGCTGTTGGCTCAATAAATTGATCCAATTGTCCCAGATATTGTAAAGCGTTATTATATGCGGTGGGGATATTGTAAGAGGGTTGTCCCAAGCCAGTAGTAGAGAAATATGAGTTCAACACTTGTGGACGACTAAAATTAGTAGTAAGGTTTTGTTTTAATTTTAATACTTTTACTTTCATGACTACTAGAAAGTGGTGGAAAGTGGAAAGCTACGCACGCAAGTGCTTTGTTGGGAGTGTTTGTAAAGTTTGTTTTTTTTTTTTATTTTCAGACATTAATTCGAATTTTAGCCGTCCATAAATAAATGCGCGCGCTTTTCAACCAGCTTTAAATTTTTTTTAATTTTTTTTTTTTTTGGTTAAATTACAAAATTTTTAACTACGAATAGTAAATGATAAAAAAAAAGCTACTATAGCAATGATATGATCGTTAAATCGTTACAATAAACATAAATTCAATTTTTCGAAAGGTCATTATTCCATAACGTCACACTCTAGTAAGGGAGAGAGGGAAATCTTCTTCCTAAGTCGTCACATTATAATCCCCCTTCCTAAACAAAGCTTCGATTTTGAAATTCTTTGGAACAACTATCCAATATATATTGTAACTATAAAAGGTCACGTTTACCTTGACCCCCCCCTCCAATCACTTTGAAGGTCATAATGTAAAATCTACACTATTTACAACCCAAACTCCCTCTCCTTCCACTCTTCCCCTGTGTTGAGCGTTCCTTCTTAAATAGTGATGATTTTTTATGTCAAAGACCATGAAATTTGAGGTAGTATCATCCGTCCCCTTTATTTTGTAGACCCGTCTAGTTATAATCACGTGACGATAGCCCAAAGTAAAAGTTTGAACGCTGCGAGGTTATTTTATGACCCCCTTTCTCCCTGTGGTTAAGTTTGTCTGAATTGATTTGTCATGGAATGGATGACTCTTTACGTGAAAAGATTTTATGTTTATTTAGCAATAATAGTGCAGGGGATACATCCAAATATATTGCATTAATGGAAAACAGACTTTTATACTTGACACAATAATTTTGACAGCCCAAAAATGAGCTGTCTTAAAAAAGCCAGAGTATATATTTGTTATGTATCGCCTGTACTATTGATTTTATTTAGCAAAATACTGCGAAGAATAAAAATAGTTGAGCCGGTTACTGAGAGCTGAGCGGTTATTTTTTATTTTTTGAAAAAGTTATAAAAAAAAACAAAAACGAAAAACAAAAGTTAAATAAAACAAAAACCAAAATCGTAAAACAAAGCGATCTACTGATAAATATTTATGAGTTATTAATTGTTTATTGGTTTCGAAGATGAAGCATAACAGAAAAATCATCAGTTAAGCACATCAATTTATGGACAAGCAAATAATAATAAAGTAGTACGATCACGATACGTACTATCTATCTATCTATCTACCTACCGTTCAGTATCGATAGTATCATTGATTTAGGATTCTGATTCTTTTAACTATCAACTATAACTTACAAAATACAATTATTAATAATAATACTAGATATCGTGACGTGATCGTACTGCTTTAATCAAATCAATCAATCAAAAATAATATTTAAATAAAAAAAAAGCAGAAAAATGATTTTTATACAGCACATTCATTCGAAATTATATTTTAAAACAAAATTAGAAATTTTGAAACAAAAAAACAACAAATTTTCGATTTAGATTGTAATTTTTGGTGGTTTGTGATGTGTAAAAAATTATGTATAATTCAAAAATTTATAAACGTACCGATTTTGGGCTATTTTTCGTAAGGTATCCGGATTTCTGATTAATTTATCCAATGTGGTGACTATGCTGGCAAATGATGGTCGATGTGTTCGTTCTTTTTGCCAACAGTCCAGCATTAATTGATATATTGCTTCGGGACACTCCATCGGTGCTGGAAGCCTATTTTATTGAATTGGAATCATATTTAATTGAAGATTTTGTATTTTGGAGAGTCGAACGAACGAGTCCAGTTCATTTCGACATGAATAGAGAGACAGAGATGAGGAGACTTACCTATAACCTTTCTCGATACTTTTGATTACATCCTGATTGGACCAATTCCAATATGGCCGTTCACCATAGGACATCACCTCCCAACATACAATACCCATGGACCAAACATCAGATGCTGATGTAAATTTTCTAAATGCTATTGCTTCAGGTGCTGTCCATCGTACTGGAATTTTACCACCCTGCAAGGATTGACAACATAAGTATTTTGGCAAGTGGTTAAGGAGATAGGAAGACCCCCTTAACAATAGTAATGAAAGAACATACCCTAGTCGTGTAAGCACCTTCTGTTGTGGATTCAATCTCTCTAGATAATCCAAAATCAGCTATTTTACACACTAATTGTGTATTTACTAAGACGTTACGTGCGGCCAGATCTCGATGCACGTAATTCATTTCACTTAGGTATTGCATCCCAGATGCGATGCCTCGTAACATTCCAACCAATTGTAATACTTGAAATTTACCATCATTTGCCTAAACAAAAAACATCAATCGAACTTAGTCCTTTGAATTTACTCCTGCGGCAAGCAATAATAGGGATAGGAGGGAGAGAGTTATATTACCTTTAAAAATGTATCTAAAGAACCATTTTCCATGTATTCCGTAATAATCATAATTGGATTGGATTTGGTGACAACACCTTGTAAAAATATCACATTTGGATGCTCAAATTGACCCATTATTGAGGCTTCTGTTAAAAAGTCATTTCGTGCTTTATCCAATGAACCTGGCACCCCAAAACAAAACCACATACAAAATTAAACATTATTCAAATTTCAAATTGTTTATCAAAATGTTTACCTGGCTTCAATGTTTTTATTGCTACATCAATTTCTTGCATTCCCACAGATGGTAACTTCAATTTACCCCTACAAACGTCTCCAAATTCTCCACCACCTAAATCAATCAAAACAAATGAATTTTGAATCCAATTTCGTAGAGGTTTAAAAATGTGTCCTTACCTATAATTGCTTCAATTGTGATACAACTAGCGTCAATTTCGCGTGCGAACTCTCGAACAGCTTGATTTGGATCCTCGTATGTGTGTGGATCAATGTAGGTCCGTGAACCGCCCGGAGCACCACCAATAGCTGTAAAAAGGGGGGTAGTCACTGCAAACAGAATCACAGTATACAATTAGTAAATTGTTTGGATGTAAATAATAATTAGTTTTGATACCACAACGCAACGCAACGCAAAGCTCAAACAACAAAACAAATGAAAACATGTATTTACCGTTAGTATGTGTCGTAACAATGGGCGGGCTATCCATATTATGTAGAACTAAAATAAAAAATTAAGCAAATAAAAAATCACAGAAACTAAATCAAAATCATTCCTTTTTTTTTTTATTAAAACAAAAAAAAAATAAACAAAAAAATAAATAAAAAAAACAAATCCGTTTGGACTTTGGACTCCACTCGTTCAACAAATCCGTTTTTTTTTTTTAAATAAAAAAATATTAATTTTAAAGCAATTTATAGAAATTGTTTTGAAGCGTTAAATTAAATTACGCGCTAAGCAACACATATTTATAACACGCATGCGTCAAAATACTTAATTAACGATATAACCCATATGTAACGATATCAAAATTTTCAACAAAACTAGATTGTCCATTTTCGCTGGATCATTCTGTACAATGGACGTTGATTCACCCACAATTCTAGGATTCTAAACACCGTTTGGACGGATGTTGGTCTCGACACGAGTTTTAATTTCAAATGTCTGATCCTGTCTCACTAGAGGATTTCTTAGCTTTCGGGATGGACAGATTGTACAGAGAGTCTACAGAACCTTACGTAAAGATCCGGGGCCATTCTGTACCTGGTTTTGAAACTTCTTTTCACAGAAGAATTTCTATGAACTAGCTGTGAAGCTGCGTTGAATTAGAAACATCTTATAACAATTCTGGGTGTGCCCCTGGAGTTAGATAGATATATCTTGGGGTCTAAAAAGTATTGCACTTCGACCTTATGGTCCATTGTGTTGTCCTTTCTACTTCAATCAGACGAGATTCGCTTCTCCCTTGGCCATAGCCAGGAGCTTGCTTATCAGGTTTTCCTGAAGGTTCATATATTCGGGATGAGATGCACCGAATATCTTGTATCCGCTGTAACCGAGAGATTCGCAGTTAAAGTTGATGTGGCCGAATGTTTCCTCCTCCTCGCCGCACAGTCTGCACATCATGCATCCGTTTTGGAGTCCTATTGTGTGCAGATGCTTCCGCAGGTGATAATCCCTGGAGTCCCTAGGAGTTAGTAAATTAACAAAATTTCCAAACAAAAATCGTTGAAAATTTTAATATTCACTTACATATGAGTCAAATAATTTGAGGAAAAATGATCTATGGAAATGCAGCAACAACAAAAAGTAATAATTTTGCACAATCATGCAGTAACTTTGAATGCAAGCTTAAGAATGTTCTTAATTTCATTAAGGAAGGAAAATTTATTTTGGACTTACTGTACGTCACTACCAGTCCTGTGAAAAGTGTGCATGAAAAATGCAATGGTTGCTTGTTAGGGTTCGTTAAACAAAAACATATCATATCCACTCACACTAGTTCAAGGGGAGGGCGGTTGATCACATAGGGGTGGGTGGTAAACAGGGGTTTTAAGGGGCTAGTTGGTTGATTACAACTAATTGCTAATCACTAATCAAACACGTGCATAATAAGGCTATACAAATTTTACACGTATTTTGATATAAGTCCCATTTTACTTTTTTTTTTGTTGGGATTGTGTCCTAAATTATACATTTCAAAAAAAAAGGGGGTGTAGTGAAGGGATGACTATTCACACTTAATTTATGTACACAATATTTATAAAGGATGTAATTTTTCTCTCATTTTCCAAGTCAGACGAAAAATCTACGGTTTGGAATTTATTAAAAACTCCCATAAAATGAACAAAAGTGCGTTACGCAGAAGCTGCGTCAACTTAGCGAATTTTCCCTCGCCCGATTATGCCTATTAACGAGCTTGACCGTTCAAATACCAAAGCCACTTCATATACCCAATTTCACTCCAATCGGATTAAAATTGTGACCGCTAGAGCGATTACAGACATATATATATATATATATATATAAATTTTACAGATGGTGATTTGCGATATCTACTAGGTAGGATCGAAGGACATTTGAAAAAATTTTAGCAAAATTTTGAAGTCGGTACGAGACAAACAGCTTTATTTCCTTTCAGGAAATTCGCTAAAAAGCAAGTAAGTCTGGTTGCTGTCGCTAGGGATCAAAGCTTTTAATTACAAAATTGTTCTTTTATATAGTTAGAGATTCAATAGCTTTGTCATATTCGTTGAACATCCGGTATTTTAATGAATAGACTTCAAGGATCACAATTGAAAAATCACATCCTTCAGGAATGATGTAAAGAAGAGAAACAGGATCGATACGATACATGACGACGTATAATTAATTACATACAGACAAATACGAATAACAAATTGTTAATGTGATGATGACCACTTATCCTGTTACACACAGTACATTACAGTATATGAGTGTGAATGTGATGAATTGGAATGAAAATTATAAAAAATATGAAAAATCATCAACAATCGAAAGATATTGAGAGAATGATTAACAAAAGATTTTCCCTTGAATGGAAAGAAAATCTGATAAAATTAGTGTTCGTATGGTTTGGAAAATTGACAATTGATAACGAAATTGCTTACCTTCACCATTGCGATATTCGAGAGCGTCACAATCACCAGGTTGTTGCTTCAATTTGTTGCATTCGTCACTCTGTCGTGAGCGTAGGAACATGACCGCCATGATGATGATGACCACCAGCAGCGTGACCACTGCCACTGTGGCTCCACCAGCGATCAATCGAGCATCTAGACTGGCACCATCATCGTGTTCACTATTTACTTCGTGATGGACATTATGATGACTTGTATCGTAAACTAAAAGAATAATCAAAACAATTCGTTACGCAGGAGTTCCTTCAACTTACCGAATTTCCTTAGAATACATAAATCATGGTCACAATTTACCTGTTCCAAGCATTTGTCCAGTAGTTTTATAAATAACCGGTGTAAATTCACCAGCACCACGGGATGTTTTGGCACGAACTTGTAAACCATATTCGGTGCGTTGTTTTAATCCGGAGAAAGTTAATTGTAGATCTTTTGTAAACGATGTAACCGTTGAATTCGTTTGATCCAATTCGTAGTTGCGTGGAAAGCATCGACCTTCGTATTCCACCACATCGATATTATCGTTGATGGTGTCGTCGCCACTGGTCGAAGACGCTGGTGGATCCCATGCAATGACTATTTCGGTTGCTTTAACAGCTAGTACACGTACATTACTGACCAGACTGTGGACGGATTGTTCAGTTGTGACTGTAATATCTGTATATTCTGGTGGATTCTGTGACATTTTCGATACTGGATTCTCGGCGAATACTTGTAAACGATATGTGGTTACCGATGATAAACCGGATATTGTAACTCGTGTATCGTTAAAAGTGTCCTAAATAAAGGAGCATATTATATTTGACCAATTAAAATGAATCCAATTGAATTGAATGGTACTTACGGTACTTGGAATATATTGCACAGTCGAGCCACAAGCATCGCATTGAATTCTATAAAAAATATCGGAACGTCCTCCTAAATTTTGTGGTGGATTCCAACTTAAAATCACTGTTGATTGATCGATAAAATTCACCGATAAATTTTGTGGAGCTGATGGAGGTTCTAAAATCATACAAAATCATTTCGAAATTATCACCAATGTGCCAAATCTATTAGGTATAAAGATTTGGCATATATATATATATTTTCAAAATTTAATTTGTAATTTTTTGTATTTTTAAGAGGATGATTTCTTGTACAAGATGTTACAATAAAATAATAGAAAACTTACGAGTACACGCCATATTTTTCAGATCGGTTGGTGCACGATAATATCCAGGATTACATCGACATTCACTCAAACCGTAATCGTTGGCTTTACTATGCGGTGGACACGGTTCACAGAAGCCATCACCCGTATCCGATTTATATTTACCATGCGCGCACACATTACACTTTTGATTCTCAAAGTCTGGCTCAAAGCCGGGTTTACATTTGCAACCACCGGAGAGTAACGTCCATTTGCCATCTCCTTTGCACCAGTACCGCGGCGGTGTATTATTTGCAATTTCGGCATTCTCGACACACGAACCAGTCGCCTCTTCGATCACCGTCACTTCACGGCCCGTCGGTGTGGCTGGGAATCGGGCAAAATTGATTGTAATTGCTGGACACGTTATATAATACACTTTGATGGCGAGCAACGAAATGCAGGCGCCTTGATCTCGGAACGCAAAATATACACCACGTTTTGTTACTGGAATCGATTTCACTTCGGTGTTGATGGACACCTCTGTATTGATATTGAATCGACCTTCTCCAGCCGCAATACGACCTAAATTCAAATTTATTTTACAGTCATGCTCAAAATTAATTAATTCTAAGTAGTGCAATTCATAATAGACCAGAGTTCCATAAAAACGCTTTCAGATATTATTTTAAGCTAACCCAAGACCGGTCGGTGTTTAGTCTTAGTCAAGTCAGTTTTCATGAGACTCTGGACCATAAGAATTGGAGAAAAATTAAAATTAAAATACCAATTAATTTATAACTATCAGGTTCCCATGGAGGTGGATCTCTGGTCGCTGCATCGAATTCATAATACAATAAACTAAATGTTTCTTTACAACTTAATGCGTTACCTAGAATTACATCGAAATTGGTTAAATCAATCCACAACTTATTTGTCGAATACAGACATGCAGACTCTTAGTCATCTGACTGACCGTGAACAAAATTATAATTGATCATCTAAAATCTATCAGGCCAAAAATTAACATTTGGGTCTTTGTTAGCGTTAGCCAAATATCGAGTAAATTTAATTTCGAAAACGGTCAGATCAAAGTCGACTTATAGCCGAATACATTTGATTTTTTGGAAAAATTTTTCGAATAAAAGTTTATCTTTTACCATTTTCTAAATAAAATCAGGAGAGAGATGGCTGATGTCACCAAAGTCAAACTAAATGGCATAGATCTTTGGCCTGACCTGACCTCAGTTTTGGTCGTAGTCAGATAAATAAAAGTCTACGATAAATGATGTTTATTTACCTGGAAACAAGTTACAATCCCGTATTGTAAATTTAATTTCCATGTATATACGATTCGCTAGGCCCCGTTCAATGAATGGAGTCCATAGCCAATTATTTACGTTACTATGGGATATATCACATACTACATTACTACGCCAATTAATTCCTGCTTCAAAATTCGTAAATGATTCCTCCAACCACTATCCAAAAACAAAAACAAAACAAAAATTTAAGTATCCAGACTTTTTAAACATCTTGTACATTTTAATTATCTTAAAATTGTTTGAAAATATTATAACCAAGAAGAAATTTATTAGATAAGAAAGATGATCACTGATTGAACTGGGTATAGTTAAATTTTTATGAATCGTATCAAGAAATTATTCAATCTGAAAAAGTTTGCATATCTTTTCAAGGAAACTTTCCATAATTTGCGTCCATAAACATTGTGTTACAATGTTTTTAAGGGGTTCCATGGGTTAATAAGAATTAGAAAAATGGGTCCCTAGCACCTAGACCAAGGGGTCCTTTGTACCCTCCTTGAGAACAACCTCTTACCCTCTATTTTAAGCAGATGAAGCTATAGTATTCTGTCGAGGCCAGACTCCACAGAGAAGACCCACAACTTCTCCGGCGGGATTTCTCCCAGGATTGATGGATCCAAAGTTTCGGACCCAAACATTCTATATCTGAAGCCTCCAGGTGCATATAACATGTATGGAGGTTTCATCGTCCTCCATACAGACCCTACAAGTGGGGTCATCACAGCCGATTGCTAGTAACATTCGCCCTGCTATATTCAGTGTAGAAGCGGCATCGTATACGATAATTTCCCATACATTATTTTCAAATTTGTAATAGAAAATCAAATGAACGGAAATAGAAAATAGTTGGGATGATGGCGCACACACACCCTCTTGGAATCATTTTCGATGTTCGAAGAGTGGAATGAATGAAACATAAATGAGCTCCGGATCCGGAACAAGAAGTATTCGAAACGTGTACAAATTTTCCGTTGATGTTAAAAAAAAAAAAATCAATATGAAAAATGGAAAAAGATTTTTGACAATGATTCAAACTGAACTGAACTGAATAGCACATGAAGAGACTGACGAGTACGGCTGGTCACGTCTGAGCTAGACAAATTACAAAAGGGAATACTAAATATTTTTAGGGAAAAGAAAATCCCTTCATACATTCGGGTACATCAAATGCTCGCTCCTTTCTTAATATATTTAACTCAATTATCGGTGACTGGCTTCACTAGAGCTTCACTACCTTCACCAGCTTCACTAACTTCACCGCGTTCCACGTTCTTCTATTCACTGTAAATACTAAACAGTTCGAGATCTATGTACGACATGTACTTACTACACACACTACACTCAAAAACTGTCGACCCCTGTTTTCTAAATTTTTGTTCACGTCTTGAATTTTCGAAAAAATGTTTCGAACAAAAATTGTTCCTTATAAACAAACAAACAAAATTTTGCTGGAAGAATTTTTTCGAAAAATAAACGAATTTGGAACAATTAAACTATAAAATTTTGGTAAATGGAAGGACGACACTTTTGGAGATGATAGTACTGTGTACTGTATACTATAGTGTATGCGTTACGTTATTTTTCATCCCCTACCATACACTTGATTGTAGGGTAGGAGAGGACACACACATATATATGTATGATATAGAATAGACGTGAAGAGGGTGAGTGAGATGGAAGGTGGAGGGTGGTATATTACTTTCATGTATGTGTTTCTATAAAACATTTTCAAATGTTGAATCTTCTCTTCACTGGGTAGTGGGTTACAACACAGGGCTAGACAAAGTGTTGTTTTTTAAACTAACACGTGCAACTAACATGATAGATAGATAGATAGATATATCTTAGGGTATAAAAAAGTATTGTACTTCGTCCTTATGGCCCATTGTGCTGTCCCTTCTACTTCTCCCATGTCTTGGCAATAGCCAGGAGCTTGCTGGATAGGTTTTCCTGAAGGTTCATATATTCGGGGTGAGATGCACTGAATCGAGAGATTCGCAGTTAAAGATGATGTGGCAGGATGTTTCCTTCTCCTCGCCGCACAGTCTGCACATAATGGATCCGTTATGGAGTCCTATTGTGTGCAGATACTTCTGCGGGGGACAATGCCATGTGATGTTCAGGTTCAGCTTATGAGAAAAACAAAGTTTCAAAATTGTTTGTTTGTTAAAAAAGATCGTTCTTTTGTACATGATTTTGTTACGGGTTTAAAAATAAATATTTTCCTCTCTAAATAAATAAATGGAATACGAATAGAAAATTTCCAATAGAAAAAAACAGACTGCCTACTACTAAACTGGTCATAGAAATTCCCAAAATATTCGAAATAATTTCCCTGAAAAATCCCCATTCACTAGACACCCTGATATAGTAAGGAATAAAAACCCAAATTCACTTCACTTGTTTATAGACAATATACACTGCAAACATGTAATATTTTTTGCCTAAAATAATGTTTGATTTGGCAATATATACTGCAAACATGTAATACTTTTGCCTAAAATAGTTGAAGTAAAAGTTATTACACAAGACATAAATCTTAGAACGTATTTATTTTATGAATGGTGGAAAAGATCGTACTTTCTTGAAAATTATCTTGGAATGATTTGACAAAGTGGAAGCTTTTAAGAAAGGAAATATTAAAATTACATTTGTTGCAATTTGTTCAGAGTTACGCCTTTGTAATTTTCAAATAGACTTTACTTTGTATACGATAACTTAGGTGAGTGAGGGTAAGTAAGGTGGGTGTATGGGTGGTATGGTATAATAGAATAGAATGAAGTATCTTAAATTTTATACAGCCCTACACTACAGCACAGAACAGATAGTTGGTGTCGAGTCGGTCTGTCTGTCGGTCGGTTACTATGACTACAAATAGGCAATATTTGAGAATGTTAAATTGAACAAATGTTAGTACGTTACGTTTATATAAGTCGTCCCTCTATCGGACGGATATGCTTCTAAACATGCTATATATTTATAAACTAAACTATATCTCTACTACAGCGTGTTACAGGTTCAACGTGTGTGCATCAATTCTTTATTAATAGCGTTTTCTTTCGACTGTCCTCGTGTGCACTGAGACCACTCTAAGTATAAAATGTATGTTCGATTGACTTTTATAAATTTAAAATGTAGTTAATTATTTGACACTGACAGTCAGCCTAGTAATAAATGATCATAAACACGTTCGATTGATAAAAATGGTGATGTCGAGCATGACGTTATCACAGAGTAGCGAGTCTGCTCTCTCGTGCTTCAATAGAAAACGCCATAAGAGAACTGAATACCAATGAATCAATAACATGTTTACGAGATATTACTGTGAAAAGACAAACAAATTTTCCAAATTCAATAATTTATAGAACAAATTAGAAGAGGAGTTGAAAAACGAGTTTTTTTTTAAAGAAAAGTCACGTGCAAACAATCGATATTTTCACGAAAAAAAGATTTTCTGGACTATAATATGCTTGTTTTCAATTTCCATATGGAATTTTTATTTGATTTTGAGAATATCTCATCACAAATAATAATAATTAGAAAGAGGGGTACCGCAAATGGGTCCCTAGCAGCTAGACTAAGGAGTCCTCTGTGCCCTCCTTGAGAACAACCTGTCACCCGAAGGCGAGGCGTCTCCAGGTAAGAGGTGCTATTTTAAGCAGATGAAGCTAAGCACAACTTCTTAATCTCATCACAAAGATTGGCACCCCATTTATTGTACATCCTGTATATATATATATATATATATATATATATATATATATATATATATATATATATATATATATATTATTAAATGTTATTGTTATCTATTCTTTTTCATCAATTTTCACACTTTTCCAACCGAACGTTTTCCTTCATTTTCACATGTACGTAACGTAACGTACTAACAAATAGACATATATTGTTTTAATCACGAATATTCTCATGGAAAATTCTTTATTCAATTTTCAATCAAATTTTCCTGTTACTTCAAACAGGATTTTCAGGACTTAATAAACTACATTTATTTCAACAAAAATTAAGTACAACTTTGTAAAGTTTAGTATAAAGTTTGGGGATGTCAGTTAAAAAAAGGCGTCAGTCAGTTTTAGTCGATTACTAAGAAGAAATTTTCATGTATTTTCTAAGACTCCTTTCGAAATTTCACACTTTTCAGTTTTCCTGGAAAATTATCGATCGCTGGATAAATACCCTGATACGGAAAAGTTTTTGTACTATTGTAATAAAAATTTCTGATTCGAAAAGAAAATTGATTCGTCAGAAAACATTTGAAAAAGAAAAACCATTTTTAAAGTTGATATGGCTGACTGGCCTTGAAGAATTTGTTTCTTGGAACTCCAATCCTTCCAACACCAAAGCTGAGACATGTTTGAGACAAAACATAGTTTTGTTTTGAGATGCCACCAGCCAAGAAACGGAATACTACGAAAACCTTCCTCTCTTTGCTAAATATTGTAAAATAGAACAAAGAATAATTCTAAAACAAAATTTCATTCTTACCCCATTCGTTGCAGATTGTAGTCCATATGGAAATTTAGTCCAATCCAAACTCTGTTCCGTCGTTGTATCCAAAAGTACCACTACAAGAAAAAAATAAACAAAAAAACAAATTAATAAAACAACAAATGACAGACGAAATGTGTTTTATATTTCAGGTCAAAGTCGTAAACTCGTTGGTTGAAAACATATAGTGAGTAGTACCGGATGGACCACTCAAAAATCAATTGAATTGTTTTGTTTCATAAGACTTTGTAAATATTTTACACGTTTCAAAAACTAATATCGTTTAACATTACATTTGCTCTGAAAGTTATTTACTTGGAAAGCTCGTAAACGATTGAGCTTCACGTTAATTTTGTACACTTTAAAGGGTTTTTAAAGTACACTCGGTATACAAGGGTACATTCAGTTTAGTCCCGACTTTCGAACGTGCGAAAATATTGATCGCATCAAAAAATATTTTGTACAGGTGTTCATATCCATCTGTCTGTCTGGGAACACGATAACTCAAAAACGAAAAGAGATTACAAGCTGAAATTTTGTTGTGTATTCTAGAGCTTAAAAGTAAGATCAGGTCCGCCAGGTGTGGGGGGGGGGGGGTGTTTGTTCATCTTTGAAACTATAAGAGATAGAAAGAAAATTTACAGACAAAAAATTTTCCTTTTTAAGAAATAAACAACTTTTGTTTGAAACTTTTCTTCATAAACTCAGTGTATACCGGGTATTTAAGCAATTATAACTCGAATTTTTCGTAAACTACAAAAAAATATCGGGTTTTTACTAAATCCCCACCTGACCTGCGCTAGTTAGTATTCTCTACTATTTTGTATGATTTTTGGCGTACGAGAGTGAGAGGGTGGGAGCGGAAAGGTAAAACGAGGAGAAAGAGAGTGCCATTCTGTACACAGAATATATATTTTTTTGTAATATGTCAACAAGTCATTATTACAAAAATAGCCAATTGAAAAATAGTTAGGCACACAAGTGAATGCTAAAAAATAAAGTTTGAGCCATAAACTTGTCAACTGATTTAATTTAAATGGCCAATAAAATTCAAAATAATCATTTTTCCGTTCATGTTTGTGTGTTTTTGTAAAACGTTTAATTTATGGGTATGTTGAAAAATTTTTATTTTATTCATCATGTATTGTTTTGTAAGCAAGATACGTTCTTGCATTTATTATCTTTTTAAAACAAATATCATTCATTTACAGTGAAACTTCTCCTTGCGAGATCTCCTCTGCGAGCTTTTAATCGAACAATATGATTAATACTTATTAGGGAATTGGAAAATATATTTTATTCAAGATACCCTCCTTTTGTACACAATTAAATTTCGGCATTGGTAATCGAGGTTTTACTGTAATCACGCATATTATGTTTAGAACAATTGATTTGTATTTGCAAAGTATTATATAGCAAAATTATCAATAGTTTTCTTTCTATTCATCCCTGCTGAGAGGTGCCCAGATTTGTAACATGAGTGGGGCACACACCGTAATTTACCACCGAATCAAGGGGTGGCTGAAACAAGCTCATCTCGATTACTGGGACTTTGCGCAGGGCATGCGACAGGCCAAGTTGTGCATAAACACAGCTAGGCTATTCGACTGTGTTCGGTTAAGGCTCAATAATATGCAGTTGAGAAGGGTGCTGGGGCTCTTGACAGGACACTGTCGATTGAACTACCACCTACATAACTTGTGGGATCTCTGATGATACCACTTGTAGGGCCTGTATGGAGGACGATGAGACCTCCATATATGTCATATACACCTGCAGAAACCTGCAGGGTGTCAGATATAGAATGTTTGGGTCCGAAACCTTGGATCCATCAATCCTGGAAGCAATCCCGGCGAAGAAGTTGTGGACCTTTTGTGTGGCATCCGGCCTCGACAGAATCTTATAGCTTCATCTGCTTAGAATGGCGCCTCTTACCCGGAGACTTCTCGCCTTCGGGTGACAGGTTGTTCTCAAGGAGGCTAGGGACCCACTTGCGGTACCCCTCTTTCTAATTATTATTCTATTCATCCCTAATAAAAGCCGAAATTATGGATCTCTAAACTAGAAACCCCCTAAGAGATG
This sequence comes from Nineta flava, assembly GCA_963920215.1. Classification (NCBI taxonomy): domain Eukaryota; kingdom Metazoa; phylum Arthropoda; class Insecta; order Neuroptera; family Chrysopidae; genus Nineta; species Nineta flava. The sequence goes on from OY986046.1 coordinate 2,342,554, forward strand.
ATTTCATTTTTGATTCCTGAAGAAGGAATTGTGTTCCGAAATTAGTCGAATAATTATAATGGATTTTCGTCAAGTAACGACCCAAAATTAGAAATCCTCTTATTAAATCGTCCGTTCTTTTTGATAACGTCGTACGTTCAATAAAATATAGAAAACTTACCTTGTTCGCCATAAGTGCCGGTTACAATATATACAAAGATAGCCACAATGGGCAAACACCATTTTGGGGGCACTAAAAGAATGCCCATTTTGTGAAATAAAACATTCGTTTTATTCTATGTCGAAATAGTCGAAATGTTCATTAATTGTATCCATGATCATCGGATCTCAATCGGTCCAAAACATTATCTAGCAACGATCACAGATTTTTAAAAAAAATAAATATAATTGACACAAATTTTTTTGAACGAAATTTTCACAGATCCATCATTTTTTCTTTGTACTTTTGAGAGCTATCTAGATGTCAGTGTTACAAGATGGTCGCCAATAAGATTCCTGAAACAAAACAAAAATTTTTTATTAGAAATTTTCAAAATAAAGATTTTTCTGGATTAAAAAAAAAAATGGAGTGGAAGGAATTTTGGTGTATATACTAGGAATTGGTAGGATATGCATAGCCGGTTACTTCGTTCTTGTCCATACGCCGACAGTTTAGTCAATTAATCGGCCCTTTTTTTCTTCTTAATAATTGACAAACTGCCAATGTCGGGATTCGAACCCATAACGTCCCAGTTTCCAAGTAGGCATACTGCGTAGACATAACGCCTTAGATCGCTCGGCTACTTGGACTGGTTACGTTTATGGTCCATAGTACAAGAATGTTTCAAAACTCATTCGTCCAAGATTTTTTTCTTCTAGGATTTTTTCAAGATGAAGCTTTAAGAAGCTATAATTCGAGGTAAAATCGTGAACTTTTGAATTACTTGAAATTACATTTTCGAGACACGTTGCACAATTCGATGGCTACAAACGTTGTTGGTGTTTCCCCCTTCATTCAATACCGTCAGAACTGTACAACTAACTGTTCGAATCGAATCGTAAAACATATTATTGAAATGAATTCAATGACAGATGTCACCTAACATCCTAAATGAACGAAACAAATATTTGGGTAAATTTTTTCGAGTTACGGAATGTTTGAAATGTCTCCAGTTGACAGATAGATACACGTTTAATAGCAATGCGGATGACATCAACCCTTGTTCATTCGGGTTTTTGTTTTTTATTTGATGTTACCACTGCATAAATTATATTTTATTAAAAATACAAGCGTTTATGGTTTACACCAGGATCGTACACACACGGGGTATGAAGAGGGGGATGTGTGGTTCAATTGTTCAAAGAGAGTGATGTCAAACTTATCTATCTATCATAAACTTTATTCAAATTATATTTTCAACTCCCTTAATTCTAGTGAACAAAAATAGGACCTAAATATTTCAGGACGGGTTTCAGCTTCAACAATCCCCTCTATGGCTACGTGCTTGGTTTGTTTTTTTATGTGTATAGTAAAAGATTACTTCAAAAATATTCAAAATATTTGATTATAAATTCATTTCATATTTAAATTTGAAAATAAAAAAACCAGTGCATTCCAATATGTTTTTTTTTATATATATGTTTATGGACGCCATATTGAATTTAGTCTAGGAACAGTAGCGGAGTCATTTAGTTTAGTACACAAGCTAAATCGTCCATTCAAACAGTTTGTAGTTATTACATTAGATAAATTGGTCTATGTATTTTGGCACCTATAAAATTAAGCCATCTTGAATCCGAGTTTTATCGACCTAAGCCCTTGATTACACAAATAATATATCTAGGAATCTTAAGAATTTCCGCATGATTTCCAGAATTTTTTGTGAAATAAGAAAAATTTGTCTCGACAAGCAAACAATGGTCATCTAGGATGCCCCAAAACTATATTTGACTAAGAAAAAAATCGGGAGGTTATGGGTTCGAATCCCGACATCGGCAGTTTGTTAATTATTTAAAAAAAAGGGGCGGTTAATTGACTAAACTGTCGGCGTATCGACAAGAACAAAGCTTCTTGAGAAGGTTTTCTGCAGTTTCCTTCACGAACTCCAGATGAATATCGAAATAGTTCCTATTAGAATCGGCTGCAGCCGCATATCCTACCAATTCTTAGTCTACTCACAAATTCCTTCCACTCCACTCACATCCTTAGGCATCACAATGGACCTTATGGGCGAAGTTTAGCCCGTCCAGGGCAGCCTCTACAATCTATCTATCTATCTAAGAAAAAAAAAACGTTAAAAACTGAACGTGAAAAAAAATTCCCTCTCAAATATTTGAATTTACTCGAAATTAGAAACATAACAATAACTTTGATGAAATAGCTAATCAAATAAGTTTTGAAAGATGACTCATATGAATTGACTGCTACTATAAAAGTCCCAAGGGTCTTAGGGTAGGAATTGAAATTGATCAAACAAAAAAAAAAAAGAAGCTTGGTTGGTAGCGAGAACGGATGTATCGAAAAATTTGATTAAAAATTTTATTATAAAAATATATTTAGCCCGAAACAACCATTAACATAAATGATAATTTTATATGAAACCCTCGGGAGTGCAGTTAAGGGTTAAATAGAATTTCGTTCACATATATAACAATAACATGTGCAGTATTGCCAACTGTCAATATATCATCATACATCTGTTTGTGTTGTATGTGAATCAAGAACACCAAATTTTCAAAATATTATTCCCAAACGGATGATTTCAAATAGATATTTGTGATTCCTGCACTATTCATGTTAAGAAATCATTTACAACAAAACAGAAAGAAATCAAAAAAAAAAATAAATTCAAGAAGTACAACCAACACCACCACCACACTATCCACAACCAAACTATCCAAAAAATTATTCTTGACACGCAAAATTTGTTAGCCATCTACAATAGCAAATATTGTTTTAAAATGGAAATGAGCGCCCCAGGTGGTTGTTTGACCGCAACATATTTTAATTTTAATATTTATATAAAAAATAAAAAATATATATATATATATATATAAACATAAATGAAAAATTCTTATATAGTACCAACAAAAGGATATTTATTTTGTTTACAAACTCAAAAATAACCATAGATTAAATAAACCTTTTGATTTTTTTTTTTTTAATTTGTATTAAGTGAATAATTATTTATAGTCTTTGTGTCTCATTTGTTTATTTTAAAGGAGTGCGATCACGGATCACAGGACCACGGTAGCTACACTCAAACACATTATGTACGATTTATTCAAGAGAAACACACATTTGATCTCAGGGGTAGTCAAGGTTTTTCTAGAGGAACTGCTGAAGCTGGCAAAACGGAATGATGTTAAATTGATCTCAGTACCGCGTCACAGTAGTTTCGAAGGAAACGAAAAAGTAGATACCCTAGCAAAGAAGGGAGTCGAAATACCCTTCATAGGTCCAGAGCCTATTTTAGGAATTCCAAAGACAACATGTAAACAGGTGATCAACGAGTGGATAAATGTAAAAACACCGTGATTACTGGGAAAATATACCGAAGCAAAAGTTCGGGACAATACTGTTTAGGAATGCATCCAAGAGGCTATCCCTTGATGCACTGAACAGGATAGAACTGCGGAAGGTTACCGGATTCATCATTCGGGCATTATCCCCTGCGAATCTCTTGATTACAGCGGATACAAGATATTCGGTGCATCTCACCTCGAATATATGAACCTTCAGGAAAACCTGATCAACAAGCTCCTGGCTATTGCCAAAGTTACGTGCGAGTGAGATGGATATATATATATATATATATATATATATATATATATATATATATAACAATATTAATCCTCTTAAATGTGTTCAATTGAATTTATAAATCTCAAACAGAGACAATGATCGAACTACCTTACAACTTAAAATTTATTAGTGATTTTTTTGAAAAATGATTCAAATTTGTATGCAATTTTATAATACATAATCTACTGATGTAAATTCAAGTACAGTGTGGCCCCACCACCCACCTCAACTAAATAAAGCGAACTCACGAATACACACAGTTCAATTACATACGTTTTTTTAAAGAAAGTACACTTGCGTTAATCAAAAATTGAATCAGTAAATCACATTCTAAGCGTGTATTACTTTACAATATTACATACAATAACATTTCGAATGTTTCAACTAGTTCAAGATTAATTTTCCATTTCGAAATTTGTTTCACAAGTTGATTGAAGAAATCTAAAAGTGATAATTCGTATTTTTTTAAATGATCGCAGCTTTTGTAGTTTATAGTACATGTGGATGGATCTAAGTAAAATAAACAGTGTATACGTACTAATAAAAAACTCAAAATATACAGAATATTTACACATTGAATTCAGTTAGCAATTGTAATATTTGATATTATAAATAAAGAAATTCAATTCGTATTTGAGATTCTTACAAAAATTGTTGAAACCGTCGTCGCTTTTAAAAAACAGAAGTAGTACTAAAAAATGACTATAAAAAAAAAAAAAGAGGATGTATAGCAAAAACAGAAAAGCTACTACACCTTACTTTAGTAATTATAATTGTGTAGAGCTGTGTAGACTAGCAACAGAAAAAACAAAAATTCTCTCTCATCATCAAAGTTTTTTTTGCATATAATTATATTGATTTAAAGCAACCAGCGACATAACTTAAAACAAGCCAAAGTCACATAGCACCATCATGACACCATACACATCACCACATAAATACACCTAGATTTATCAACAATTGTCACAATTGAGATATGTGCCTTACACATTCGATTTACCAAAACCAGTCCAAGTAGCCGAGCGGTCTATGGCGTTATGTCTGCGCAGTATGCATACTTGGAAACTAGGAGGTTATGGGTTCGAATCCCGACATCGGCAGTTTGTCAATTATTAAGAAAAACAAAAGGGCGCTTAATTGACTAAACTGTCGGCGTATCGACAAGAACGAAGTAATCGGCTATGCTTGAGAAGGTTTTCTGCAGTTTCCTTCACGAACCCCAGATGAATATCGGCATAGTTCCTATCATAGTCGGCTGCAGCCGTATATCCTACCAATTCCTAGTCTATACACAAAAATTCCTCCCACTCCTCTCACATCCCCACATCCTTAGGCATCACAATGGACCTTATAATCTATCTACCCAAAAAAATGCTTCAAATAAATTTTTTTTATAACAAAAATATAAACAACTTTGATTCAAAACATTTCTCCCAAATGAATCAGGTACACAAATCAAGTATCTCTATGTATATAAAATAAAGTCCCCCAGCCGCGTTTGTCTGTCTGTCTGTCTGTACGCTGTAAACTGAAAAACTACCGAACGAATTTTCATATGGTTTTCACCAATGGACGGAGTGATCCATGACGAAAGTTTAGGTGTATTATTCATTAAGGTTTTGTGTAAATTGGTTGAAATATGACAATGATAGGTGAAGAAGTCGGAAAAAATCAGTTGAATATAATCTTTGTATATAAAAAAGCGTGTAATTTCTGAACGACTTGACCAATTGAGGTCACATTGACAAAATAAATATGTTTTGTCAATACGATGGCTTGTAGCTACGCTAGGATCCGATAATTGTAGCTGTAGTCAAGTGATTACCGAATTATATAATTTGGTGGAGGGTCTGAGAAGTATAAAATAACATTAGCGGAAGCGGTGGGAAAAATTAAAAAAAATTGAATAATTAAGTAGACACTATGGACTCCAAATGTGACTTTTCATTTTCTACCCCGGAGAAAAAGAGTGCATGGACAACGCCGGGAAATTCAGCTTAGTCGCTAGATTAATGTAAGTAAGGGATTTCGGTAGATTGGACCCGTATCGCGATAAGGATTAGCTCTGAGGAGCGAGGCATGTCAGGCTTGATTGGGAAGAAGTTTATGGCCATGAAATGAAACCATGTACCCTCACATAAATAAATAAATACGTGTAACAGCGTTTCAAGACAATCAGTCCTTGACGGGAGATAATATTATGCTACTTGGTTATAAAGGCTTTACAAAGTTTTAACGGCCGAAGCCGCAACGGGTAATGCTAGTAAAATTATAAAATAAATGAACGATACTTTTGTGACCTCTTGTACCATCATATAATATCATATTTATACACACACACACACAAAAAAACACAACTTACATTAGAGGATTTGTTAGGTTGGTAGTGGTACTGGTACTATAGTAAGTAGTACTATGGTAGTAGTACTATCGTATGTACTATGACTATGTGGTGTTGGTGTTTATGCATTTGTAACTATTATAATTGTCAGTCAGTAGTGTGTGTTCAAAAAAACAGTTGGTAGATGGCTCTGTGTTTAGTGTGATCACAGTGTTGTGTTAGTTATTATTAAAAACAAAGTGGATTGGATTGGATATGTCTTTATCTGTATAGTGTTGTCTGTACAGATTCAAATGACGTTGTGTCTCACTCCGACACAGTTACAGTCACTTGTACTGTTAGTACTGCTAGTACTTGTACAGTGATACAACAGTTGTACTTGTAACTTTAGGTAGATGATTCATCTATCTACCTACCTAAAGCCTACTGTAAAGCTTCTACTACTATTCAGTCCGTCAGTATTCACTAAACAAAACATTAGTTAGGACGAGTAATGAACGAAATAAAAAGAAAAAACGACGATTTTTATGAATAAGAAATGAAATCCAATGAATATGAATACCAACAGACCCAAATTTTGATTATATCCATAGAGTTGACTTTTTTATACAACACACACCACACCACATACATACATACATACATGCATACATACATACATGCATCTCATCTGATATGAATATGTGTGCATGGAATTCTTAAACTTACACCACCAACCACTGCATGCATATCACCTGGTTTACGACCATACGACCATACAGACTGGTCATCAAAAATTATACCCATCTAGATAGATAGATATATCTTGGAGTTACCCTGGACAGGCTACACTTCGACCATAAGGTCCATTGTGATGCCTAAGGATGTGAGTGGAGTGGAAGGAATTTGTGAGTAGACTAGGAATTGGTAGGATATGCGGCTGATCCGACTCTGGTAGGAACTATGCAGATATTCATCTGGAGTTTGTGAAAGAAACTGAAAACCTTCTCAAGTAAACACAGTTTAGTCAATTAACCGCCCCTTTTTTTTTATTTTTATAATTAACAAACTGCCGATGTCGGGATTCGAAACCATAACCTCCCAGTTTCCAAGTATGCATACTGCGCAGACATAACGCCTTAGACCGCTCGACTACTTGGACTGATTATCTTGGGGTATAAAGAAAAAGTACTGCACTTCGACCTTATGACCCATTGTGCTCCCCCTTGTACTTTAGTCTGACGAGATTCGCTTCTCCCATATATCTTGGCAATAGCCAGGAGCTTGCTGATCATGTTTTCCTGAAGGTTCATATATTCGGGGTGAGATGCACCGAATATCTTGTATCTGCTGTAACCTAGAGATTCGCAGTTAACGATCACGTGACTTGATGTTTCCTCCTCCTCGCTGCACAGTCTGCACATAATGGATCCGTTATGGAGTCACATTGTGTGCAGAGATACTTGCGCAGATGAAAATGTCCGATGATGAATCCGGTAACCTTCCGCAGTGTTTAGGTTCAGTACAACGAGAGATGCGTTCCGAAACAGTATTCATCCACTCGTTGATCACCTATTTACATGTTGTCTTTAGAATTCCTAAAATAGGCTCTGGGCCTTTGAAGGGTATTCCGACACCCTTCTTTGCTACGGTATCTGCTTTGTGGTTTCCGTCTTTACCCATCTAAATCACTATTGAAAACAATCGACTATTCATTTTAACATATTACGGGGATGTTTTTATTAACAATGTTTGTTTTATTCCAAAAAGTTTACTTAAAGGCTGCTACACAAAATAAGTAGCATATCATATATGATAAACAATCGGACCACAGAGTCCAAATAACTGATTGAGAGATAGAACTCATTCAAACATCCAAACATGAATCTAGAAATAACACATTTTCAAAATATACGATCCGAGAATTAAATATGAAAAAAAATTCATTTAATTTATTTAAGAAATTTGATCATTTATTCTGAAACATCCTGTACATATTATAAAATATTTATATTCCAATTCAGAAGAAATATCGACAACTTCAAATATTGTATAAATATTCATTTATGAAAATTTCTAGTTTTTTTTTAAAGGTCATAATTATGTTTATGAATTCGTTTCGGCGGCTAGGGTGTGAGAAGTACTCGAAATTGTATCTGATTAAACATTTTCATCTCGTACGATTTCAATTGATAGATGCAGGGAGTGGTCCACAGACACAGGTTGTTCTTTTTTAACAGTTTTAGTCGTCAGTTCAAACTAGCATCATTAGAAGCGGCCGTTCTTAGCAGCAAATCTGTATTCTGAAGTAGCAAGCGATTGATTGTATGATTCCTAAATACTTCTGGCACTTATCGTTTTCGACTTAGTAATTAATTATTGAAAATTCATATATTTATTATTTGGACGGGATGTGATTTGTTATTGCAATAACAACCAATGACTGATTGACTATTTATTATTAATATTCAATTAGCTAAGCAAAACAATTGATTTTAAAATCATAACAAATAAGTTCATCAAATGAGTTTGTCTATAAGGCAGTTCACACACGGCAACGGCAACCAAATAACGTGTAATAGTTCTAATATATATTCAAGACAATGACAAATAAAAAAAAGATGGTAGATGTGAAACATCGAAACTATTTTGTATAGAAAATATGCATTGCCACCTATGAATGAGTTTTTGAACCTGTATATGTGCTGCCATCTATGAGCAACTTTTTTAAACTGATTTGTTATATGTTATGTCTCTTATGAACAACTTGTTGAACAAGCGCGTGGCGACGAGCCAACAGCCGATCTAACCCGCTGCATTAGATGTTTCACATCAAAAACCGTGCAAGAAAGAGAAAAATGCATGGTTGGCTGTTGCCCTTTCACGAACTTAAAGTTACTTTTTTAGCTCTAGAACACGCACACAAAATTTCAACTCACTATCTGTTTTCGTTTTTGAGTTATCATGTCTTCGGACTAACGGGCAGACAGGACTAAACTTAGTATACCCTGGCATATGTATCTATATATATAATGGGTATAAAAAGTCAGTGGCGATTTTTTTCTATTTCAAGGTATTGCTGCGCTAAATACTAAATAAAAAAAGTTGGATTTATTTTTCCTGAACCATATTCAAGTACCCCGCAAGGTACTTTTTGATTCGACCTGAATACACTATCTGGAAATTTTTTGAGGAATAAATGAATAGTCCAAAAGAAGAAAAACAATAACCCATAGTGAACAATCTTGCTATTTTGGTGAAAGTTTTGATGCAAGTTCTCAATTGATTGTGTTACTGAGCAAGCGCACTATTAAGTTTTGAGTTATATCAAAATAGAAGAGATTTCTATTAAGTGCACTGTTAGCGTATGTATGATAACTCCTTTCTTGTGATTGGTATACTTTGATCATGTAACATGAAACAAGAAGGGAATTATCCGATCCGATTGATTATTTATTAATGTGAATTTCATCGTGTTAACAGATTTTGAATAAAGATTTGATCCATCGAGTTGGTCCACTGCTAGAAGGATTTAAATTTGGATACATTTGAAAGTGATGTATTTCGCGCGTAAAATAATATTGATGAAACACTTGGTATGAAGAATTGAATGATATGTTGAACAGTGATAAAAGACAAAACTATACATAAATATATGTTGATCTTTGTCAATTGTCGGACATTGTTTGAAATCGACATCGACATGTACTAGGTATGTACTATGTAAAATGTATTACTACATTTAGAGACTAACTAAGAGCTGAGACTGAAGACTAAGGACTGAGGACTGATCTAAGGCAGCAGTGTACCTGTACTGTTACTGATACTACCAGTGAAGGCATGCTGGTTTTTAGTCGTTGGTTCATGTACCTAGGTACTTAAATGCTTGTGATGTTTCATACTTGAGACATAAAGCTGGTTTTATAACACACCACGAAAGCGAACACGAAGGTCCGTCCATCATACGGGGTATAGTAGTATACTAGTACACTATGACTAGTATACACTATACACGAACCAAGTACACTACTACAAATCAAATGTGGTCCGTCTAATAACACTGACTGTTTAGTTCGTTGCTTCTTGTGTTCTGTCTGTCTGTTAGTCTGTTTGTCTGTCCAATGTATACTAACTATCACATAGTAGAAGTAGAATACTATCACATCTTTTTTTTTTTTTATTTCACTAGAAAGTCATGGGACGACAAATGTTGACGATTTTAAACAAAACCAACAAAGATTCGTTACCAGAGGGGGTTCGTCGTTCTATTCCGAAATATGTTTACAATAATCGGTGCAATCACTTATAAATTATTTCAAGTAAAAAGGTCACGTTAGTCCGATCAGTGGGTGTATAAAAAGTTGCGTTATAAATTTTCATTCAAAACATAAAAAGTGTTCAACTGAAATATTCCAAGTGAAATATGAGTTTAAAAAAAAAACATTGAATGAGAAGAACACCATTTTGAGTCTTTCCAGAGTTACGGAGACACCCAACAAACAATTTTTTTCAGAACAGCCACGAAAAATATAAAATTCAGTTACAATTACAAAATTTTTAGAAAACATAAATAAGGTGGCCGATTTCACTGGAATTTTGAAAAATTGTTAAGGGAATATCTTCAATTAAGTTATTTCTCTTACCCTGTAATAATTTGCATGGATTACAGGAAAATCAGAATTTTGTACGAAATTATGGATTATTTTAAGCGATAATTACATGAGACGATCACTTTGCTTTTAATTATAACGAAAAGAGATGGTGTGCTGGAATTTTGTATTTTAGAGATGAAAAGTAAGGTCAAGTTCGTGAATGGGCAAAATCGGGCCATGTTTCGGCAAAACTGTCTATCTTTGAAACCGTAAGAGATAGAACAAAAATTTAAAGACAAAAAATGTCCCATTTTTAAAAATAAACAAGTTTTCCTTGAAACTTTTTTCATAAATTCAGTATATACCGGGTATTTAAGCAATTAAGTCAGTTAGTTGTTACTTTCACTTGGTATACCCAGTATATGTAAATATACTAAATTATAATATTAAATTTAGTTCCGACTTTGTAACGCTTAAAAATATTAATCCTTGACATAAATGCTTGGTATGGGTGTTCATAAAATGGCCTGATTCGGCCATTTAGGCTATTCCGCCTGTCTGTGAACACTATAACTCAAAAGCGAAAAGAGATAATGAGCTGAAATTTTGTATGTGTTCTAGAGCAAAAAAGTAAGGTCAAGTTCGTTAATGGGCAAAATCGAAAAGTGTCTTCCCCGCCCCAGAAGTCAAAATATATATATCTTTGAAACCGTAAGAGATAGTGTTCCTCGGAAAGCGAATTGTTACCAATTCGAATACGCAGAATTGTTAACAATTCAATCATTGATATACAACTCAGTATATACTAGGTATTCAAACAGTTAACTCAGTTAGTTGTTATTTTCAGTTGTTTTTTCTTTGATTTTGATTAAATGGTTAGTGGAGTGTCTTTCATATGATTCCCATACCGGTTCCCATATATTTATCGTATTTTCAGTGACTATATTTAGTTTCCAATCGCAAAAGATTTCGTATGGTTCCCTGTATGAAACATTCCCTGCATGAAACTATATAACCTTGAACGCAACCTTTGTTTTTTTGGTGTTGATGTGATGTGAGCCTTTATTTAACTGGTGTATGTATGGTATGGCTGTAGTTGTATCTGTGAATCTGTGTATGATAAAACTGAACAATTATTTGTCTGTTTATTTAGTCTATAAACTTGATTATTATACTCGTGTGTAGGCGACAAACCGACTTGCCCCTTAGTACCTATAGCATTCAGAACACACACCACACCATAAAACTCATTCTAACGGCTAATTTTGTTATTTGTTTTTTTCAATCATAGTTTTTGAGAACACTAAAAAAACAAAACAATTGCTTTGTGTGCTTCAATATGGTGGTTTCAATTCCAACCTACAGTTAGTTACACGAGAAAATGCTGAAAATTGATACTCGAGTATATGTAATTTTTATTACATACATGTTATGAATATTGCATACACTTGTAAATATTACAATGTTCATACTTTCTAGTAAGAAAGTATTTGATAGGAAACAAATGGGCCACAGTTTTTATATTCAAGACAAGAATATCTCTGAAACTATGGGTGTATCAATGAAAACCCACTAAACGTACAAAATCTTATGAGAAAAAAACCTAAATTACTGACTTTATCAAATTGTCAGTTTAGGAGGTTTTGGTTTGCTTTGAGGGGCTTTTGAAGTCACTCAAACAAACATTCTATTACTTGTAAAACAACTAAACTGTTTTCAACTGGCATATTGAATATTGATGTCAACTGATGCTTACACATACTTATAATACCAGACCCAAAACGAACGCCATTTTCAATAGTAGAGTAAGCAAAAAATGTGCGGTTAAAAGCGTGTAAGTGCCCACCAAAAAACGAATACACCCTTTGTTTTCAAATCTGTCAACTAAATTGAATTCTAATTTGAAATTAAGTACATTAGACCCGAAAAACTTGTTCATTTGACAGTTAGATGAGCGGATATATCGTGTGAAATCGTACATGATGAGGTTATATATCGGAGAGCACCCCATTTCTGATATCCCACAAAATCTCTGTATAGAATATTATCTGAAGACTCGTAACGAATAATGCGAGTGGGAGTAATTGACAATAAAAAAAAAGTAATAAAATAATGATCTGTATATGGAGGTATAGAGATGCAGTAAGGTAGTTGAAATCAATAAGAGAGAATAAAAAAAGGTAGTTGATTACATTTTAAAATCGTTAATCGAATAATCTTTGAACCGAATGTTTTTGTTTTTTTTTTTTACACAACTGTTTAATGTTGAATGTCTGAGATAAGCACACGCATCACCAGCACCACAGACCAGTACCAACCATCACTGAACTTCACTGAGAGCTAATCATTGAATAAATTAACTACTCTTAAATTTCAATTTACTAAGAGTTTTATAATAATCAATAGCTGATGGCTGATGGCTCAGTGCTCATCTGAAGAACTAGCTGGTTCTGGCTTCGTTTGGCTTGGCTTAGCTGCTGGCGTTCGTTCGTTCGGTTCAACAAAGTCAAATAAGTACTAAAAAAATAAACAAACAAAAATATGAAGAAGACGTTTTAAGCTTATCTTAAGTGTCTAATTAGAAAGAAAAAACAATTTGTATTAAGAGATTTCTTTATTTAATGGGACCCCTACCGCACCATACCTCTCCCCCCCCCTCTCCTCCCTCACCGTCACTTCTCATCATCCATCCTGATGCTCTGCCATCATTTCAATTTGATTTTTACATTTTTAGGATGCCGTTGCACAAACAAACAAATATTAATAAACAAATCACTTCAGAAAGAAGTAAATACTATCTAATAAATAAATAATTAGAATAATATGAAAAAGTTGGCTGTCACATCACAATCGTCTTTGGTGTAGAGGAAAGCACACTGGACTAGTTATCCAGAGGCCCGAGGTTCGATTCCTGGTTGACGAGTTAATTTTTTCATATAAGTATTTAATTTAATTAATAGGATGCCGTATGTTAAATTATATAGATTTTAATTACTAAATAGAAGAGAACTATTTATATAAAGGAGACGCAGTGAGTCATACATATTTTATTTCAATGTTAATTACTTATAACAATGTTTGTGACAATAGTGTTACAAAAATTATCATCAACATCTCAGTCAGAAGACAGCTCTCAGAACTGTCTACTACAAAGTTGTTCATTATAAAAGAAACAACTTTTATTAAAAATATTTTCCCGAAACCGTAGAATTCTGTAAAAAACATGTCCGAAGAAAATAAGAAACAAAGTTCGTGGAAACATGGAAAAAGATTCGTTATGCAAAATATCTTACACTATCGAACATCGAAATTTCGTAATAATCTCCGTAATAATTTTATAGAAATTGTCTTACCGAATTCAGAATTTCCGGAAAAAAAAGGGGAAAAACGGGGTTTGGCTGTGTCATGGACACGACCGTGTGTTTTACGTGAATACTTACTAATGCTTTATGTACGTAATCGATAGATCTTGACGAGAGCTGGCGATTGAACCTCAAACGAACGTCCTAGCTTTTCCGAATCAAAAATTATACTAAACGGAAATTATGGGATGCAGCGAAATGACCTCAAAATGGCGGCGTTTCTCTTTTTGCCGCGTGCAATACGTCACAGTCCTCACTCAACGTAACGAATTCTTTGATCCTTTAGCAATCGATTGGTGTAATTAAATTTTGGATGTAGTTGATAGATATGCAGCTGCAACATCAAACTGTATCCCCCGAATTTGTTACCATCAGAGTTTTGTGAATTGTATTCACGTCAAAAATTTCTCGGTTGCTGATTGAAATTTCCTTACACTTTCAGTAAGTATTCTTTAAATTCAGTATGAATGAATTTTCAAGTATAGTGCGTTAGTTAAGTGTACTACGGAACCCTTCTATAAATAGACACTTAGAATGGAGACACTTGATCGTTGTATTTTTTTCAAACATACTTTTAAGATGATTCAAAAACTTAAATACGATTTTTAATTAGCCTAGTTTTAAAAAAAAAAAATATTTAAAAAAGAGTTTTAGATTAGCTTTTGTATATAAATAATTAGGGGGATTTTATGGCATTAAATAAAGGTGGTCCCTTTTATTTATTATTTGTGATAGTAGTCGTTTGTTTTTGAACCCCCGGTGTTTTCACATTTCAAAAATATGCACTCTTTTTGATTTTTTTAAAATAAACTAATCAAATCACACGACTTCTGTATACAGGTGTAATTCAATTCAATTAGAAATGGGTTAAACAATTTGTTTTCATTTTCTGAAAGTATAGACCTTTAAAAAAATGTCCACAAAAGGATATTGAAAAACTTTGAAAGTTTACAAAATTTAGGTAATTTTAACCAATTCACTTAAAATTTGCCATGGAATTTGAGTACATATTGCGAAAAGCTTGCGAAGCTTTTTTTTTATGAACCCCTAAGGAAAAGCGCTGAAATAATATGCGGTCTTAACTAGAATACTCCCTTAAACATAACAGAAATTTAGATAGATCAAAGCACAGGAAATCTTGTAGGGCCCCATATTTATGGATAATTCAACTTTATTAAATAAATGAGATACATTTCAAATATATAATAATTTCATTTACACACAATTATAGAATATAAATGATTTCTGAGAATCGTTTTCCAAATGATTGATCCAAACAAAGAGCCCCAAACACAACAAAGACATAATCGTTGGATATTTAGTCAATCAAATTAAGGCAATAAATCAGAGCAACTTAATAGAAATTATTCAGCCACGTTTGAACATCATACAAATAGTTGCAACGACA
Organism: Nineta flava; assembly: GCA_963920215.1. Lineage (NCBI taxonomy): Eukaryota > Metazoa > Arthropoda > Insecta > Neuroptera > Chrysopidae > Nineta > Nineta flava. Next base: position 2,358,020 of record OY986046.1, read on the forward strand.
TTCATAAAATAACAAAGTATTATTGGCAACACGTTTCTCGTCCAAATAAAAACAGACGCAAGCAGAATACAATAGAATATATTTTATGAGTCGACCGAACCACCCCATCATCATGCATGCATCTGTGTCAGAAATATGTTTACAAAAATAACAATAAAATCAGTGGATTTTTGGATAAAAAAAAAAAAAAAGAAGCCTAGGTATAAAATTTAATATGAATAATACCCTTCGTGCGTAGCTGACAAATAATCGGACCCAATACACAAAAAAGTTATTATTACTATGATATATATATATGTGTGTATGTATGTTTGTCACACATTTAAACCCCTATTTGTGTTAAATAAGGGGTGGCTTAATGGTATTTATTTTATTTGTAACTGAGACAATAATTTATTTTAATTAATGTAAATCTATCAGCATTCAAAGACAAATTCTATGTGTTCTGTCATGTCCCGTCCTCCGTGTCCCTAGTCCCCAATATTGTCAACAATTGTATTTATAATATCGATCATATGTATGTCAATCAGTGGCGCATCTACCAACGGGATTTAACCTCCTTTAAAAAGGCAGTTCTCCCCTAAAAACTATTCACATAGTATATTTTAAAAAAGAATTGTAAAAAAAAAAAGAAGAAAGGCGCAGCTCGGGAGGTCCGTGCCGTAGATTTTATGAAAATTTTTAGTCCGATCAAAATGAAATATGCGTCTGAGGCAAACATAAACCGCAATTTGGGTAAATATACCACAGTTTTTCAGGCAGAGGTCTATAACCATACTGGCTTGCGTCCGTAAAATTCTGCGTAGAGGCTACATAAACCAGAACGTATGTACTCTACTCTAAAAGCCTTGCCAGCAACTGAAATCACCTCAGGGGTAGTCAAGGATAGAAAAGGTTACCGGATTCATCACCGGGCATTATCACCTTCCGGATCCTTACCGGATCCATTATATGCTGACTGTGCGGTACATCTCATCCCGAATATATAAACCTTCAGGAAACCCTGATTAGCAAGCTCCTGGCTATTGCCAAGATATGGTAGAAGCGAATTTGGTCAGACTGAAGTAGAAGGGAGTGCACAATGGGCCATAAGGTCAAAGTGCAATACTTTATATACCCCAAGATATATCTATCTATCTAAGTTCTAAATTTAAAGAATATAATTGTTAAAAATTTAATTCCGTCACTGGTGTTGTTCATATAAACGTGATTAAAAAAATTCGATTAGTCATATTATTTACACACTCTTATAAAATAGTGTTCGGACTGAACGATTCTAATTCAGAAATTAATTAATTAATTACTAATTAAATTCGAAAACTGAAAAAATTTCATAGAAATCAACCAACAAAAACATTCGATTTCTGTGTCGAATTCACTCGAGAAAATATTTAAAAACAAAAATTTGAAATAATTCTTTATCTGACGCTTGACCAACACCCACAAAAAAACTGTTTCCAGCAAATTTTGCAGCTTTCAAGGTTTTTAGCCAACATATCTTTAAAAGAATTCTCCCTTAAACCAAATATTTTCGTAATCATTTCATAGAAATTCTTTTTGACTAAGAGCTTCTCTTTTTTACACAAACAAAATATTTTTAGTAAAGAATGCACGAACAAATCTCTTAAGGCGTAAATTTTAATTTAAATGCTTACGAATTGAAAACAATTTGAAATTCATACGGAGCAGCGCAGCTATGGAATTTATATGTTTGCGTGACTGTTGATTTTACTTAGACGAGAGATAGAGTAGTCTGGTAGAAATCCCCAGGGGGTACACAATAATAAAAAAAGAACCTAATACCAATCATTCGTATGCCAAAAAAATTATGCAGGCATTGAAATTTGTTAAAAATCTGTTTTTTTTTTTTTTAAGTAGCCACTTCCTCTCACGACTAATTTGTCAACAAAACAGACATTTCACAGGCTTCCAAAAACAATATAACAACTAACTGACATAATTGTTCAGTTACCTTTCATATAATGTATTTTTTATCATACATGTGTACTGTTTATTTTACTTAGATTTATATATCATATTTGTGTATGAATAAAATAAAAATATATAAAAAATATATATAAATCTTTTGAACCTTTAAGTTTACCGCTGGACCATTGTAATAAAAGAGGGAAATTTTGCAAAGGATAATTTAAATAGAAATATAGTTTTGGAAATTCCAAATAATTTGTCTAAATATTTTACTATTCATATCCGAGAACTAATAAAGAATTATTTACCTGATTTAATTATTTTTTCTTCGTATGGAGTATGCTCAATATAGTGTCATGGGAATTTGATGAATTAAGTTAAATTTTACATAAAGTGGGAATTTGAGTTCTTCGAGTTAGTCTACTTTGAATTGAAAAAGTGAAAAGTACTTTTTGTAGTAGTGGAAATTATTTTTCGCATAATTTGTTTTTAAAAAAAAATAAAATATTGACTATACTATAGACGATACTATATAATTATTGGGCAATAATCGGTAGGACAACCTGTATTGAAACATCGTTCCATCTTGCTTCAAAACATACCTTCTTTACTTACTCTCACCCAGCTTATGGAGAGCCCGTAAGGCTCAGACGAGCTGTCTGTGCCCACCTCTGACTTAGAACACACACATAGATCATATAAAAACATGACTTGGGTTTTATATACCAAAGTACTGTATATGTACATAGAACAAACAAAGTCGCGTTCTTTTTCAAAATTTCTTTGTCAAATTGTGCCCCATTCATTTAGTTTTCAAAAAAATAAAAATTATTCGTCATAAAACTACTAAAAACTTTTGTGCATAACATTTTTTCGAAACCCAAATGAATTTGACACAAATCAACTATGAAATTTGGAAAAAAGATGCTCCACTTTTTTGACCATAAGAACATAATGTTCGTTCCTTTATTAATTTATTCGGTTCCCGAACAAAAGTTGTTAGATTCCACATTGGGGTCAATATAGTTACCACATATATAATACGACAAAACTATTGAGTTTCAAACAAGAGTTATTTGTTTATAAAAAATGAAAGCTTTGAAACTTTTTTTCACGGTTAAAAAACGGACTCGAACATTTACAAACTCGAAATTATTGTTTAGTTCTAGAATACGCTTAAAAAAAGGTTTAGCTCGTTTTTGGTTTTGATGATAATTACTGGTACACTCTGTAATCGAGTAAAATCGAAGTAGAATATATAACAATTAAATAAAATTGAAATTAAAAATTATGAATGATCATAAATAATTAAAATGAATTTTAATTAATTAATATTTAGAGGTGTTGTTTAATTTTAATATGTAATTATTAATAATGAGTATATGACAATATCTAGTGTTCGGGCGGGCTACAGGCTTACAGACTAACAGCTACGAGCTACAAGCTTACAGGCTACAAGCTACATTCACGGCTAGACCAATAAAATAAAATAATCATTTTAAACAGACCATATCTCACCGCTGGTTAGTTATGCAATATCATTATTATATTATTCTACTATCAGTATTACATTTTACTACCAGGTGTTGCGAAATTATGGACCTCTTCATCGTTGATCAAACATCATCATATACACATTTAATTGTATACAAAATATTTGAATTGTTTCAAAAAAAAAAAAAAATAGACTTTGATTTCATATAAAAGTAGCGATCGAAATCCTACACTGATAATTCCTTGCAGTAAGAAAACTATTTTTAAACCAAGAATTTCTGAGTCTCATATATAGGGAAGATCAAATATATTTGGTATCAGAAAATAAGTATCTTGACATCTATAGTTTGGACTTAAGAAAATTATCTTAACTCAAGATCAACTGACTCTGGACTCAAGAATCTAGAAATTCTTAAACTGAAATGATGATTTCTTTGGACCAAGATGCTAAAATTTACACGGACCAAGATAAACATTTGTTTAATCCAAACAAATGAAACTTTTGAAAGAAGTAATGATATACTTCAGTTAAATATATATATACTTCAGTTAAAGAAGCTGCATAAACTTTCTCTTCTTGAGTTTTTTTATATATTTTTAATAACAAAAATACTTTTTTTTTACAAGAGTTTTATTTTCTTGACTAAAGAACTAACGAACTCTACTTTAAAAAATGTTAAACACCGTTCAAGAATTTTAGTTAGTTCGCTTAACTAAACACATTTTTCGGTTCAACTGCGTACTCTTGAATGAAAACAAGGGTTTCTTGATTGAAGCAAATATATATTCTTCAGAAAAGAAATTCCTTCTATCAGTGTATGCAATATTATCATAAGTCCAGGGTATTATATTTCGAAAACTATTTGTGAAATTGTCAAAGAAACTAGATTTTTGTGTTTTTAGGTTCAAAGTATCCTCCAATACAATATATTTTGTAAATATTGCTGAATATAAACCTAAGAATGTTTAAACCAGTCCAAATAGTCGAGCGGTCTAAGGCGTTATGTCTGCGCAGTATGCCTACTTGGAAACTGGGAGGTTATGGGTTCGAATCCCGACATCGGCAGTTTTTCAATTATTAAGAAAAACAAAAGGGGCAGTTAATTGATTAAACTGTCGGCGTATAGACAAGAACGAAGTAACCGGCTATGCTTGAGAAGGTTTTCTGCAGTTTCCTTCACGAACTCCAGATGAATATCGGCAGAGTTCCTATCATAGTCGGCTGCAGCCGCATATCCTACCAATTCCTAGTCTACCCACAAATTCCTTCTACTCCACTCACATCCTTAGGCATCACAATGGACCTTATGGTCCAGGGCAGCCTTTACAATCTATCTATCTATCTAAGAATGTTTAATAAACTGGTTAAAAATTTTATGCAGGGTAGTGTAACTCTTTTAAGCCATTTAAATCGATGGCAAAGAAAAACCTTTTTAAGATTTTTTCTAAGGAACAAATCACATCGAAAAAATATTAATTTTTTCTCTCAATTTAGAAGAAATTCACTATTTAAGAGAATTTGGATTCGAAAATCGTGTTTAGGATCAATCATCTAAGATCATATACAAGGAGTTAAAAATAATTCAGGAAAAATTGTTTTCTTTTAGGTTCGTTTCACCTCGGAGTAGAGGTAAAAATTTTGAGATACTGTGTATTATTGACAATATAGATATTCCTGTAACACGTGTACACGGGTCCTGCGCAATCCCCAAATGTTAAATCGATAAGAAAAACAAATAATCATAATTTGTTGGAAAATTCGTTTATTTTTATTTTGTTTAAATAGGGGAAAACTGTGATGATATATATAAAACGATTTCAGAGAGTAAAATGCAAAATTATCTGCAGTTATAACATGGAAGTGAGTGTTGGGAGTACTTCTGCATTATAACTTATGGAAGTAACGATGTTTATTTAAATCAGCATTTAAAAAAGAATGTTTTCAATCGCAATCAGCCAGCGACTACATGGCGATATTTTCTCATATTGAATAAATAATCAAGGGTGCGTAGCGTACTCAAATGATTAATTCTTAGCTATGGTTTCGTATACAAAACCAAACTGATTCAAAACTTACGCATGGCTGAATTTTGGTGCATTTGAACAGTTTTTGAGATATCGTAAATTTCCATAATATATAATAACAATTTTCACCGATACAGTTGTTTTGAGTAACGAAAATTTATAACGAGTGAGATTTTCGAGAAGTAAAAAAGAGGGCAATTTGAACCATTCCACCAAAATGGATGAATTCTTGGGATTATTTTTGATTTGAATGAATCGAATCTGAAGTAGAATGAATATTGTTCAAGTTAAGTTCGAATTCAATAAAAACGTGGTACGTGTATTTGAGCTACGGACTCACAATTTAATCTACCGTTATGTCTAATCAATTGCCCACAAGTCGTTCATTTAAACGGCACTAATATTCGCTTACCAAGGTGATGATGGTTGAACCCAACAATGTTTACATATAACAAATTTGATTAGATAACAAACAATCTGAATGAATTCAATTCTGAATAATCGCAACGGGCGCGTATTTGTATGTGGGGAGTTGTAACAAAAAAACAACCACCCAAAAATCAAATACATCGATTATTATGGTTGAATTTTCAAGGAGAAGTTGTCGAACTCGCCACTTAATCGCAATTTTACTTGGAATTTTGATAGATTTGTTTGTCGATTTCAATGAATGGTAAATAATGATTTTCTATGAAACGTACAAATTTCATCGCATCATGTTACTTCCATAATCAATTTTAAATAATTAATATCTAATGATGTACACTCCCGTTCAATAAAATTGAACAGACTTGAAATGTTAATTTTTTTACATTTCATAAAACTCCTCAATTTTATAACTCTCTGTATAATTATTCATTTATAAATAAAGACAACTAGTGTATATTTTAAGTGTGAAAAAAGAAATGGAAGTATAGTAAACAACATTTACTACAATAAAAATCAAAATTGTCAGATCTGTTCAATTTTATTGAACGGGAGTATATGTTGATTCGATTAAAATTTATCCCCTGCACATATTCCAGATTGCTTCCTGAAAATATCTGTATATTTCCGGTATTTATTATTTGATTAAGAAGTATTCTATTAAATATAGGCCATTTAAAAATATTATCCAGATTCTTGATAGAATATTCTCCTAGTTTGAAATTTCGGAATCAAAGAATCAACATTTTATAGACTCGTAAATCCTGATTAATTTTACGGAATCATAAAGAGATAAAAACGACATACTAGAACTTCAACGAATGAAAGCTTCCCAAGACTTTTTTCAACATACAAATTTAAATTTAAAGCTTTACTTAGAATACGATTCCTTAGCTGAACAGAAACAACAATGAATTGTCACAAATCTTTCAAAGAAGTTGATCGTGAGAATATTTTCTTGAATAATGTCAATTGTTTCGTTCAAAAAAAACATAATTTTTGACCCTCCTAAAAAGATATTATATCAGAGACCTTATTTTTAGCTAAGATACCAGGGACTCTTGTAATATCATCGTATTATGGGTCACAAAAACCATGTCCTTTTTGTCAAAATTGTATCTTATTCATTCCGGTTTTTTTGGTAAAATGACAATAAAATTTTTAAAAAAGGACACTACTTCTGTGTCTGCCTATAGTATCAAAAATTTAAAACAAAATGTATTGTATTTACCCTGCTAAAACACTGCAAAAGCACACTTTAAATTCACACTGAAAGCACCACGCAAACACACTTTAAATGACGTTTTGATTGAATGCCGATTGCAACACAAATGAATTTTTCTGTTATTGTTTTTGTAAAAATATATCAAAACACGTCGTGAATAGATATTTATTTATTTAATTGTTAATGCGCATGTGCAACAAAACATGTACCATGTACCATTCACAGCATTTTAATGACAATTTTTATGATATTTTCAATTAAATAAAAAAATAAATAAATAAAAACAAAGTATTTGATAAACAATAAAATACAATGTATTCCAAAAGTATAGAATTACTAAGTATCAGATTAGATCATACTATCTGAGATGTTTGTTGTATGATTGAACACTGACTTAAGTCTAATCGATTTCTAAGACCTAAACACAAACCAACCCCAATGTAAGTACTGCTAACAGTGCTAACTGCACCCCCACTCTTCATATCGACCGTCGACCGTGTGAGTGAGGTCTCTTTAATTGTAGTAAGGCGTGTTTAGCACACATATGTTCGGTCGTTATGACGTTTACGTTAGGTAAATATGCGAGCGAGTATCTCTATCTCTTAACATATTTTTTTATATTTTTATTTTTAATTTTTTGTAATACATTTCAAAAATATTTACTTGGTCTTAAGGTAGTCCGATTATGATACCTGCTGGGGATTTACAATTTTGTACATGCAATATTCTAAAACATGTATCGCACACCGCACATGCAACAAGATTCTTTTCCTGTGAGTATTTCAAATATTATTATTGGAATATTGTCGTCACATATTGATTCTATCAACTTTACTTACTGCGAATACATTTTTGCGATTTTTCTAATATTAAGGGGAGATATTCTATATCTAAGGTCTCCTTTTTTCATGATCGATTAACGAACACTTGTCCTTTCAAATATCAAAAACAGATCAGATACAAAATTTCATTTTGGTCGGACTATAAAATTGTGACCACCAGAGAGTTTTAATTACACCAAATTAATTTCCATGGAAACATTTAGTTGTTCTAAATGGATTTTTCATTATTTTCTCTATTTTTGGACATTCCCCAGGTCACTTATCATCCCTCTTTTATCAACAGTTATAATAATTTGATTATTTGAAAATGGTAATGATAATAAAACTACAAACGACTTTCAGGGGTGCGTTCAACGATGATGAGGAAGAGACAGGGTGTAGTACATACAGACAGGGTGAACAATAGTAATTATTTCAAATAAAATAATATTCATGCATAAATATTTTTAGAAAAAAAGATATAGCATCAAAACTAGGGTTGTATAAAATTAAAATATTGCCGCGGGCAATACTTTAATTTGCGTTTTATATCTACTCCCAATCTACTCACCTCTGTACACCGCACCTTTCTCACCATCCACTCCACCCATCCCCGGACTGATTCTTTACCCCCGGATCATTCTAGACCACCACAATTTCATCAGTAAATTTATTTATTTTTTTTAAAGAAGATAATTATCCTATTCGTATTGCATTCGTGCTTATTTCTATCTAATTAAAAGCAAACCAAGTGTTTAAATATCATGTATATACTGTGTTTTATATACAAATATATTGTGTTTCAAATAATTTTATAAAGAAATTTAACTGTATAGCAAATATATTAACATAATTAATGCAATTTGAATATTAAGTAGAAGAAAACTATATAAAACAGATAGCGGCATACATATATTATTTTAATGTTAACAATTTATGTGACAATAGTGTTACAATAAATTTGTGAGATATGTTAATATACTTGCTATACAATAATTATTATTTAATAAATAAAAAAGTTTCAAATAAAAGTTATTTGTTTGTAAAAAAGGGACTTTTCTCCTTTACTCCTACGGTCTAAATAATAGGATTTGTTGTAAGGAGACGCATGAACTTAAAATTTCCGTTCGATTGCTCTTTTTCGGACATTCGGAAATGTAATAATTAGGACATTTAAACAATTGTTTGATCGAATATGTGTAAGCGTTATAAACATTGGAGTTTAGGTCTAAAGTCTAAACTGTTAATGATGATAGTCGAGAGCCTGCGGGAATATAAAAAAAGATAATTTTGCTATTTATGTATTGTAGCCGTTCGTCGACCGTTTGTTGTTAGTGTCCAATTAAAAACAAACAAAAAAAAAGGAATAATTCAGGCAGGTAACCCGTAACAGGTACATGCCCAGGTATACATTATTGGAGTTTGAAACAATAAATCACTTTGAAGGCCACCCAAAACATTTAAATTTATCAAAAATGTCACATCTCTGTATTTTTAGCATTTGTCACAGCCATCTGCAACACTGCTCAACAGTGAACAGTGAACATAGTTGCGTTACTTACTAAACAACAGCAGTCAGTGTGTTTTGTGTTTTTTTTTATGGTCCCCCCCCCCCCTCGTTACCCCCCTCATAGTCCTCGCCTACGTGCAATCGTGTCCTCCGTCCGTAGTATCATCCGTCAACGAACAATTTAAGTGGAATTTCTTAATAGATTTGAAATAGATTATCAGTCGAAACTATAAAATTTCATCAGTGATTTTTTTTTATTTTTTATTATAGATGATAGGTGGTTCATGATATTTGTCCACTTGTCAGGAATACAGGATATAGAATACATTCCCGGACATTAATATTTCTGGCATATCGCTTTAGAATCGAATACTCTTCATTAAATTTAACATATAATGATGAAATCGCTATCAGACTTAGAAATTCCTGATGATTTGATAGTGAAGTTCCCGAACGTTCATTATATTATTTACTACCGGTTATCCGGATATACCGTGTGTGTTGGAAAGCTTTTCCAATAGAGAATCAATGTTAAATATTATTTATTACTGGCTGGCCGCGTGGTTACTGTATGAAGTCAATCAGTACACATGTAATGAGAGTCATCTCATACATACAAACATCTGGATAGTGTATAGGTATACTGTATGCGTATGGTTGTTTGTTTGTCATTTAAGAGTGGGGATTTTGTGATGCAGATACTAAAGTTAAGAATTCAATCAACATATTTAACACACTCTCATTACATGTAGTACTGAACGACTTCATACAATAACCACACGGACAGCCAGTAATAAATAATATTTAACATTAATTCTCTATTGGAAAAGCTTTTCAACACACACGGTATATAGTGTACACGCAGGCGGCTACATCCTGGATTTCAATATCCAGACGTCTTTAGTACAACCGATATGTCCCTAGGTTACTTCTCGTAACCACTAACAAACTTGTTATATTCATTATTAAATATTGAGGCGATCGGAGATTTTCTTCAATTTTCCACTGAGTCCATTGATCGAGACTTCCACGAGAGTTATTGTTGGTTTGTTACAATACTACTGAAGAAATTTCATCTCGAGTTCCTTTTCTAAAGAGTTTAGGACTTTCGTACAATCTTCAAATCGAAACTAGTGTTAAATAATTTGTTGGACATAAACAGGAAATGAATTTAAAAAGCGTGATAAAATTTCCGTATTTCTCAATCAATTAACTCCATTACAATACACTCCCACCACCCCCAGAGCAGCAACTCAATAATCCATTTAACCTTCGTATTGAACGGAGATTAACTCGCAATGTAAATTTGTTCGTTGTAAAATTTATGAATGAAGACACCCAACGGAGTAGTGAGCCGGAAATGACGGGAGTTAACTAATAAATAAATAACATAAAAATTTGTCGGAGATCTTTCTTTTTTTTTTTGACCCAAACAAACAGACAAACATACAAGATCTATTGTCAACAAAATAATAATAATTTTTTTTTTCTTCAAAAAAAATAAAAATAAATTCGATCATTTGTCAAGACCCTAAATAGGCGTATTTATGAAACATCCCGTGTATTATATGTAATTTGTCCCTACCTATTATTATCCGTACGTACCGTCGTCTTACTCAACTGTACTGAGTCCAGCCGTCTGTCCTAAAAGCAGCCTAAGACCTATGTTATAGTATTCGTTTTTTTTTTTTGTTTTTTTTTTGAACCATATTGTATTGTAACAAAACCAAATGAATGTAATTTGAGTAAAAATTGTATATAGAAATATCTATCATACATACAACCAACAACATATTAGTATTATGACAATGTGTATACATTATAATATGTTTATATAGGATGTTTATGTTAAAAGTTACCTATTATTTAATATATTTGAATGAAATCTATTGGAAGTTTTTATTATTTATAGAAAGAAATAGAGATCAAATAGACCAACACCCGTTGAATTCTTGTCCATTTACAATGGTACACATTGTCACAAAAGTAAGACACATTGTTTAAAATATTATTATTGATTTATGTTGCATTCATTCAGTGTTTTGAAATAATGTTGCTGATCAAATTTGTTCATTATAAACATACTAACAACTTTTATTTAAAAGCATACAATAGCACTGCGTAACGAATCCGTAATGTGCAGATTGTGCGGCGAGGAGAAGGACACATCATGTTTAACTGCGAATATCTAGGTTACAACAGATACAAGATATTCGGTACATCTCACCCCGAATATAAGAACCTTCAAGAAAACCTGTTCAGCAAGCTCCTGACTATTACCAAGATATGGTAGAAACGAATTTGATCAGACTGAAATAGAAGGGGTAGCACAATGGGCCATAAGGTCAAAGTGAATACTTTTTATACCCCAAGATATATATATCTAAAAACTCGATATATACAAGGTATTAAAATGATCAATTCAGTTAGATAGATAGATTTGAAAGGCTGCCTTGGACGGGTTACACTTCGACCATAAGATCCATTGTGATGCCTAAGAATGTGGAGATGTGAGTGGAATGGAAGGAATTTTTGTTTATAGACTACTGGTAGGAACTATGCCGATATTCATCTAGAGTTCGTGAAGGAAACTGCAGAAAACCTTCTCAAGCATAGCCGGTTACTTCGTTCTTGTCCATACACCGACAGTTTAGTCAATTAACCGCCCCCCTTTTTTTTTCTTAATAATTGACAAACTGTCGATGTCGGGATTCGAACCCATAACGTCCCAGTTTCCAAGTAGGCATACTGCGCAGACATGACGCTTTAGACCGCTCGGCCACTTGGACTGGTATGAATTCAGTGAATTGTGATTATAGAAATATTTTAAAAATATTGTTTGTGGCCGTTATTAAATATTCAAAGCATCATATTTTAAAATGTTTTTTTTTTTTTTCGAAATCCAAAGATTTCAACAAAAAAAAACAACAAACAAACACGATGTATTTGAAAAAACAAATTGATGTGTGTGCGTTTCATAAATGTTTCAGTAAATACGTTCTGACAATTTACCTGAAAGGGCCTTCTAATATATATTTTTTATATATTATTCTCTACATTCTACAAAGCTTAGTGAATCTTTTATATACCTGAGTTAATTGTAGGTAAATGGTTAATGCTGACTACTTATGTGTAACAATTGGTAACATATACAACACAACTGTTCAAACCATAGATTTATTACATATAGATTTGTATGTTATGTGTGTATATGTTACACACTATAATAGGTCAATTATTTTAATTGTACGGTTTTAATATCAACCAACGTCTGTTTCTCTACTATCAACTAATGTCTCTACTGTCTGTCTGTCTGTCTGTCTGTCTCTACGATTATAGTTTTATGTTTTTATAAAGGAAATTGTTATAAAAAAATATGATATAATTACATCTATAAATGACTTACGCAGCTTCACTAACCATGTGCGTTGTTCATTTTGAACTCACCGGTAATCATATATAGTGCAAAACAGTTCATATGAAGATAGGTAAAAAAAAAACAAGTGAAAATAACATCAACTAACTGAGTTAATTGATCAAATACTCGGTATATCCTGAATTTATGAAAAAAAGTTTCAAACAAACGTTGTTTATTTAAAAAAAAAAAAGGAGATATTATTGTCTTTAAATCTCTTACGGTTTTGTCCAAACATGGTCCGATGCCCATTCACGAACTTGACCTTACTTTTTAGATTTAGAATATACATACGAAATTTCAGTTCGTTATCTCTTTTCGTTTTTTAATTATTGTGTTCACTGACGGACGGACATGCGGAAATGGCCGAATATGGAATATGCATGAAAATTTTTTTTCACTTGAATTGAAGCATGTTTACTTGACAAATATCAAGGTAAAATTACTTTTTAAATAACTTTAAAAATAAGTGAGATATGAATGATTGAAATTCCCGATTAGACAAAGAGGGTGATAGCCCTCTTGATATGTTATGTGACGTCATATTACACTTTCACCATTTAAAGTACACGTAAAACTCCGTTTTTAGTATTTTTGCAAGAAAGAGACAGATAATAATCTTTAAAAACTTATAGCTTCCTTGATATTTGTCGGATTTTAATTTCGTTTTTAAATATTATTACAGTATTAACAGTATTTTCATATTCTGGAAATAAATGTGAAAAAAAATTGTCATGCATATTCCCTATTAGACCATTTTATGAACACCTATTCCAAACATTTATGTCTGTGATCAATATTTTCAAGCGTTACAAAGTTGGAACTAAACTTAATATACCCTTGAATATACCGGGTATAAAAAGTTTAACTATTGGCAATGGTTGTTATTTTCAAAATGCATTATTAGGTTATGCATGAAAAAAGAATTATTTATCTCGCAATTGGAATTTTGAAAAACATTGCTGGGCTTTTAGCGACCGATATGTGCTTCTGGAGTGTCATATCTCAAAAATAAAACATTCACGGACTTCTTATTATGAAGTTTGAAACACCTAATATATTATTTGGCATCAATACGTCATGTGAAAAATCCTACACATTTCGAATGGAAATATATAAGTCGTCATGGTGTGCCCATTTCGATGGTGATGACGTTCAATCAACCGTTGGATTCACAAAATCAGAAACTAAAGCAAGAACCTAATTTTTAAGACCCAGTTGAATTAAAAAAGGGGTACTAAGTTTGGAAAACAAACGACTCGCTCCAACGAATTTCTGTTATAAAACAGGGAAAACTAAAATTATTAACGTGCTACGAGGAAATTTTGCATGAGAAGAAAATATCTTTGACCTGTCAGACATCTTTGTTTATTATTTTCTTAAGTCTTTGATCCTAATTAAAAATAATTTGTATGCGTTTATCTGCAAAATAGTACCCCGGCATACACGATTATCGCTCGGTCCTACTTGTCGCGTAAGTCGCCAGAACTTTACTGTGTATTATATTCAGAGATTGAGACGATTCTTAAACCTTTTAGAAAATGGATTTGAATCCAAATTCTCGTGAAAGTTGTAGTTTACAGCCAAAAGATTGACTTCGTAGGAAATTCAATTGAGAAATAAAATTTGAAAATAATCCATGATTGATTTTGAATTCTGGCATTATGGATCTGGGGGTATCTTAAAAACCATAATTCAGATCTCTGGAATCGTTTTTTTTTTTTTCAAATTGATAAAATTTATATGTCAAAGATTCCAATGAAAGTTGGATACAAAAATTACTGTCATTTAAACATGATGTAACGCAAAAGTATCTGAGATTAAATTATTGAAGCATAGCTTCTGAATTCTCCGAAACTGTTGTTATCGAATCGTATTACATGCCATTAAACAGGATCCAAAATGAATAACATTGACACTAAAATTTCATTCTACGTTTTATTGAAAGGTATTAAAACGTAAAATCATATTTGAAAAACATTGCAATCTTTCACTACCGAAATAGGGAGCAAACTAAATACAGAAGATTAAACGGAGAATAAAATCCATAAAGAAAGTGAACAAAAAAAAAAAAAAATGAAACGGGTCGATTAAATCCATCTATTGTCCGGAGGATTATAAAAGACCCTAATTATAGTTTTGTGACAAAGTGAGATATTTCTTAATACGATTTGTACATAGAATAAATAACAAAAACATTCCCTTGCATACAAAAACGAAAAAAAACATGGAATTGTTAACGATCCATAAAATCAATAATACCAACCAAAAAAAAAAAAAAAAAGAAGGTTGTATGGTAAATTGAATCGAATGCATTCTATGTCTAATAATTCAATGGATATTGAAATAAGGTTAAATGTACCATTAAAACCAATCAAAAATTCAGACTACAATATACAAAAATTATTTAGTTTTGTGTTTTTTTTTTTTTATTTAACCCAAAGCGTTATAAATTAAAAATAATTGTTTTATTACCAATTTTAAATATCCTGACTATACTCTCTACCCGTGATCAACGATCAGCCAGCGAGAGCACATACCATTACCATTATTACCATTATCAATACTATGCTCAATTATAGACATCGTGTTACCTTCGTATGTAACCAACCCAACAGTTGGTCGTCCCTAATTCAAATTACGTAATAATTTTTGGGTTGTTTTCATCAATCCCTTCGAGCTGAAATTTTTGTATCGATTTTTAAATCACCAAATATTGTACAACCTATCGAAATGAATTTATAAAATTCCCGAAATTTTTTTTTTATTATTCCCTGAAGGAAAATTTTTTGTGTTTCTTCGATTTTTTTCTAAGGGGTATACCTTAAAAAAATTCCAAAAAATCCAAAGAAAATTTTTATTCTCAATTTGGATGAAACTCAATATACAAGGTAAATTTGACCCAAAAATTACGAAAATCGACTTCATTTGGCGATTAGATGAGCGGTTTACGAGATATCGCCTGAAATTGTGTAAGGTGTAATTTAAAATCGTATGAAGAGAACATATCTCGAAAACTATCCTTCAAATCGTCAAACCAACTAGATTTTTGAGATTTTTGGGTCCTATTTACCTTAAATACGAACTTTTATACAAGTCGGAGACTTAAAATTTTTTGTGTTTCTTCGATTTTTTTCTAAGGGACCTTAAAAAAATTCCAAAAAATCCAAAGAAAATTTTTATTCCCAATTTGGATGAAACTCAATATACAAGGTAAATTTGACCCAAAAATTACGAAAATCGACTTCATTTGGCGATTAGATGATCGGTTTACGAGATATCGCCTGAAATTGTGAAAGGTGTAATTTAAAATCGTATGAAGAGAACATATCTCGAAAACTATCCTTCAAATCGTCAAACCAACTAGATTTTTGAGGTTTTTGGGTCCTATTTACCTTAAATACGAACTTTTATACAAGTCGGAGACTTAAAATTTTTTGTGTTTCTTCGATTTTTTTCTAAGGGGTATACCTTAAAAAAATTCCAAAAAAACCAAAGAAAATTTTTATTCCCAATTTGGATGAAACTCAATATACAAGGTAAATTTGACCCAAAAATTACGAAAATCGACTTCATTTGTCCATAAGATGAGTAGTTTACGAGATATCGCCTGAAATCTTGTAAGGTGTGATATAAAATCGTATGAAGAGAACATATCTCGAAAACTATCCTTCAAATCGTCAAACCAACTAGATTTTTGAGGTTTTTGGGTCCTATTTACCTTAAATACGAACTTTTATACAAGTCGGAGACTTAAAATTTTTTGTGTTTCTTCGATTTTTTTCTAAGGGGTATACCTTAAAAAAATTCCAAAAAATCCAAAGAAAATTTTTGTTCCCAATTTGGATGAAACTCAATATACAAGGTAAGTTTGACCCAAAAATTACGAAAATCGACTTCATTTGTCCATAAGATGAGTAGTTTACAAGATATCGCCTAGAATCCTAAAAAGGGCATTTTTATCATTTTCCCTGATTAACACTCAAATTCCCGGCCTTAGACCAGAATCTCAAAATAACCGCGAACATTTATAAGTTTCGATGGTTTTTGAAGGTCGCTTAAAAAAGTATAAAAAAATTCGTTACGCAGAAGCTGCTTCAACTTAGCGAATTTCCTTAGAAATACATAAATCACTCTCTAGCGGTCACAATTTTAGTTTGATCAAAATGAAATGTCGTTCTGATATGATTTAAGTATTTGCATGGCCAAGTTTATCAATAAATGACATACGTCAAGGGCAAAAGGGGGCCATAAAGAATGAAGAAAACACAAAATATAAAATATCTCTCTTAATATTATAACAATCGAAAAATGCGTGAGGAATAAAGTTGTAGAAAATCATGTTTGCTACAAGTCGGTACGAGACCAATAGCTCTATTTCTTTTCAGGAAATTTGCTAAAAGTTCGTATCATTTTCCCTAAATGAGTTTGAACCATTCTGTGACAAATGACGATATCAAATCACTCACAACCGTAGATAAATTATTCATAAATCCTCACAGCCGTAGATAAACACATATGAAGGTAATAAATAATAATGTTAGATACAAAAGAAATCAAATCAAAAGGTTGGTTGATTCTCACATGGACAGAACAGACCTGGACGGACCTGACTAATATGGACGGATCGCGCCACACTACTAGGGTTGGTTATGCTCAACAACAACAACAACAACAACAAAAAACTGATTATTTGTAATTGGTGCAATCAAATGGTATTAAAAATATTTTAATTGAACCTGTAAATGATCGTTTTGAATAAATTTTTATAATTCAACGTTGTAAACCAACTTGGGTCATAAATTAAGGCAATGTCTGATGGTGGTGCACTGCATCATCATTTAACTTAATTTAGGGTTTACAATCAAATCATATGAACCCTATCTATCTATTCTTCTATATACACGAGTATATTAGCTATTATATTGGGGTTGTATATTTTTATAGACCTTAGGCAATTATTTCTCCTTTTCTTTAAACGAAACGTTTTTGTTAATTTGAAGTCATTAATTTTACTTTTGTTTGATCACATTTTAAAATTTCGGTTCTTCTTTCAATTATTTTGAAATTCATCAAAAAAAAAATAAATAAATAAATATATTCAACCGTTTTTCAAGACAAAACTACTCTTAAAATGTAATCTTAATCTTCATCAAATCAAAACCGTATCTCGAAAACTATTATTCAAATCGTAAATAGATTTGACTGATTAAGTAAGTGAAATCATGAAATGAATTCGATTTCGGATTTAGATGAAATTTATTTGATAAGGTGCACGTGTACATGGCCGCTAAAGTAACGTCCATTTTTTTAAAATTTTATAATTAATTTGTGCCTTATTAATTCGATTTTCGAAAAAATGCTTCGAATAAAAACCGATTGAGTAGGATTTTGTTAAGCCCCCTGCATACGGGGGCTTTAGTGATGGCTAGAAGAGGCAGCCAGTGAAATAGCCGGAAAATAAATAGGCTTACACACGAGGACAGTAATGGCTGCTTCTATTACTTGGCAGTTAGTAGCTAGTTTTATGTGGACGTGGGGAGTACAACATGGTCAGAGGATGTGTCAGAACATGAGTCTAGCGTTCTACTGGTGGCCAGTACCTTTTAAGACACGTCCAATAATGGCTGCTGCTAGGACACGTACCCCCTGTTAATGGCCCTCTGCCGATCACCAAGCTCAAATCTGCTGGGGCCTGGAACCCGCCAGTGGCCAAATGAACGTTGAAGCGGTAGTATTCCTGCACACGAGGACCGTGAAGGAATGATTACTAGCAACCATTACTAACCGGTATTACTGGCCACCACTACTACCCCCATTCGCAGGGGGGTTTAGAAAACCGAATAAATTCATCACAAATCGACTGTAAAGTCAAAAATTGTCAAGACTGTTATATCAAATCACACAAAATCATGTTCATTTCACGATTTGATGAACAGTTTACGAGACATTATTTGAAATCGTATAATAAGGGACATTTAATTTGAGATCATTCTTTTGTTTGATAACATTTGAGAAAGGTTAATTATTTTCAATTATATCAAAATTTCGCTCCAATAAAATTCACCAGAAAACATTGATTCAATGTCTGATGGACTTTCAAAATTTCCCGTATTTCCCAACTTCTCCCGAAATAATTATTAAAGGTAAATTTTAAAATAGATTAGAACCTGATCTGATTCAAGTCAAGTGATGGACCTAATCAGGCCCAAGTTTAGGCAAACCTAACTAGAAAATACCTTAGGCAAATCTTAAAACAAATGAGAATCTGATAATACCAAAGTCTGGTATTCTGGTATCTGGTATGTATCAGGCCTAAGTTCAGGCAAATTTAACTAAAAACATTTTTTTCGAAAAATCTTTGTACAACATCTCAATTAAATAATTATTTCCTCAGAAAAATTCATCCCATTTATCGAGGGAGGGGGTGGTATTCTAGAGAAAAATGTATCCAAAATAGTGAACCTACATGTTCAATCTTCTTTCTTTTTCAATTTTATTACAAACCAAAATTTGGAAATGTTTTTTTCCAATCATTTGAAATCGTCTCATAACAACAATTAATTACCTTTCACTTTTTCCTAAATAAAACGTGAATTATTTCTGTTAAAATTGTAGAAAATAAAAGCTACTTGCATGCGAAAATTTGACAATTGTTTTGCTTGCGTTGAAGCTAAGGAATCCCACTAAAAGTAATAAATGTCCATTTTATATGAAATAGACTACACAACGTTATATATAGCGTAGCGTAACCGTCCGTCCGCAGACTGTTATGGTAAATTATAAATTTAAAAACAAAAAAACATATGAAAGAAATTTTTGTAATGATATTTAAAAAACAAAAAAACCAAGATAAAAAAAAAAAACAAACAAAACAGTTTGAGTATATGACGTATTTTAACTACGGCCCATTTGTTGCAGCCACTGCCACCCAAGTTGAAAACGAATCAAATACTAATCAAATCCCAATTGAAAACAAATACAAAAACGTTGACATCAACACAAGACATCCATACATTAATTAACTTAGCGTGGCTCACTCTGTACTTCTGAAAAAAATACTCGAATGTTAAGGCATGCATGCAAGACCAAGAACTGACCGAATTCAAGCGTGAAAAAATTTCAATTACAAAAAAATCAATTACGCATCTCTCTCTCAAAAAAAAAAAAAAAAACAACACAAAACTGATATTCACCGGAAATATGGTACATTTTTTTTTTGAAAGGTAATTACCTTACACATACTGTAATTAACTTCACCGGACGTCTTTTATTTTTTTATATTTTTGAAATTCAAAGGGGACAATAATTTTCAGAATTACAGACAGGCCAAAAAAACTTATAAATCTGTCTGGATGACGGAAAATTTGTTAAATAATAATAAAAAAACAGGTACCACCCACCTAAGTAATCTTACACATCTTGTACACACAACGGTCACATCATATCGAATGAATTCCAAATTCACAAGTTTTTTTTTGCACTAAAAAATTTGTTTGATTTACGATTCGAAAACAATACAAAACAAGAATTACGGTTTTTTGATATTTTGGTTAAATGATCGACTGAAATCGTACGATTCGTTTATCACAATGGTTAAAATCAATCGAGACAAATGTTCAACACACATTTAGAATGTTTTTCATTTAGAAATAGAAAGTTTTCATTGAAAATTTACTGAAAATTTACACTAAAAAACACAGTTTTGACGCCATTTTGATCGAAGTCAACCCAATTATAACCTGTTATCTGACAATTTACTATTCAATTCGATCGAAACATAAAGTGGTCGCGAAGGCATCTCACTGACAAGGACAGTCAAGCACATGTTTTGTATTGTCTATCTCTGTTCGACACCAACATGGAATGAACGATTTTCTGAAATTGCAGTGAGCATGACTTTTCAGTAGAGTTATCTTTGTTGTTTAAGATCTTTCTTGTTTATAGTCTATCCGCGCTGCGAACTATAAACATTCAAACCAATTCAAACATTCTTTAGATACCATACTATTTATCATTCAATTTTTACTTTCAACCGCGCTCAAATATCTCAAAAATTCATTACTGTCATCTGTCATTTGTCTTCCTAAACACAGTTCAAATTTTGAGCATCTAAACAAATTTACTACTATTGGCTCCAATTTCAAAATTTTACAATTGATTTCTATCGAATTCATTCGGTTTTCGAAAACAATGTTAAAAAGCAAAATATTTATTTTTTAATTGAAAACAACTTTAATTTTTTTCAAAAATCAACTTAAAAAATTTGAAAAGGAAAACATTAAATTACAAATGGAAATTTGATGGAAATTCGTCAATTTGAATCCAAATTTAGAATCCGATAATCTCACTTCTGTTCAGAACTACTGTCATTGGTTTGATTTGAGGCGCAACTCGTGCGTAACCCGCACATCAGAGAGAGCTCTATGTTATTTTTCAGAGTAAAATTTCGATTGTAATCGCATGGACTATTAAGAAAAACATGTACAAGACAAAAACTGATGAGAGAACTAAACAGAGATGCAATATCATTTGATACCAAGTTTTACCAACCCAAAAAAACAGTCTTTATTTTTATTTATGTACGTCATGAACGATTTTCAATTTTCAGTTAAAAAATGGTCTCACTTAAGACAAATAGAATAGCTCAGGGGAACATTTCAAAAACAATCAAACAAATAAAAAATTAATTCACTCACATGAAAAAAAAAAAACAAATTATTTGTTCAAAAATTGACAAATATGAGTCGAGCCGGTACCAAACCAAGTCACCGGAGTTTTCTTGAGTCACTAGTAAATCCAAATTACTGAACACTGATCAAATTTTTGCACATCAGAATACTTTTGTAAAGAATCACAAGTGATTGTAAATAACACGACAACAATTGTACAATGGACTACGAATTAGTGTTACACGTTCAACGTTAGGGTTTGAACTGACTCTGAGTACTGACTGACGAACTAACTGAAGCGGTGTGACTGACTGTTCACTGTGTGCTCACTGCTCCAACGAAAACTTGTTCACATCCATCCGAAAAAAAAAACATATTATGAATGCTCACGGCTCACGGCTCACCATCACACAGCTGGGCATCCAACTAAATATTATCAAAAGCTGTTTTAGTTTCAAATTACTCAAAATATATTTATTTGTTCCAAAAAAAACAAAATCATTTTTTATTTTTCAAAATATTCGATTCAACCGCCTTCAATCATACACCACATAAATATTTATTTGATGTGATACATTCATGCGCATGTTTCCAATCATTATTTGGATTTAAATCCAGTCGAACTCATCTCAATTTTCATTTCAAATTTGATTATTGAAATCATTTCGAAATTACATATTTCAATAATTAATTTGTGTCCGTAATATAGGCAATGGTTATTACACACACGAAATGCACTGACCTAACACTCTGAAGAAATTCTCTGGACTCAAATATTTCCTATGTATTTGTAGAGGGTATTATCATCCCTCAAAAAAATTATACTTCAAAAACAATGAGAAACAAGTCCAGGAATTATTTATCTCTTTATTACTTCAAAGTTTTTTTTTTAAATTTAATTATATGAAAATTTTGAATTAAATCTGAATTGGTTTTCTTGAAACTTTCAGCTGAATTAAAGATTAGATGGTATTTGACCTATAAATACTTTATTTGGATTGTAATTTTGAATTCAAACCGTTTTAGGTTCATATAAAAGGCCGTAACTGATTTATAAATTGTTTGGCATTGTTTTTTCGTACGAAAAAAAAACAATAATAGACGAAAAAATTTATACATGTTTTTTCTATCTTTTTAATTTTAATATTCGATTAAAACCTATATAAATTTTGAAATACATTTTATAATAATTTAACTAGCAGCCATCTAGTGAGTTTAATTTTAACTACATTCAATGAGTGTTGGTAATAACAATAATATTATTATATGTTACAGCCATCTAACGGTGATTTTTTAAACTAAATAAATAGTATGACCATCGACATATATACTTGGAAAGTTTGTACGTGTATCCAAACAAAAAAACCATTTAAATAATGATTGGATCCAAACCAAAACAAGGCATCCAAATTGTTTCGTCATATCCATCTGTATGTGTGCTACAGCCATTTTATATTCAAAGATTATTATGGCTAAACAGGTGTAATGAAAGTATATGTAATAAAGTTGATATAATCAAACAAAATGGACTGCGTTTTTCTGTATATATGTAGTATTATATACAATACCACTTGGAATGTTATTTCCGGTTCAATTTTTTTGCTTTTGACAGAACTATATATTTCAATATATAAAATTTGTGCATTGCAAGACACGTCCACGTCCAGGATATATATGTCGATGGTTTTGTATGTCTACTCAGTACTGTCAGTACTCACTAGTAGTACCATAGAGATAATATGAGTACCATAGTTATCTCTATGAGTAGTACTGTGTACATAACAATGTGAATGAAAGTCATTATTTGAGGTTAAACAGTTTTAAAAATAAACAACAAAAAAGCTGCGGTACTGCCTTCAAATGGATATCGGTATGTATTTGCATGAAATTGTTATAAAACATTGATCTGAATTAAATTTGATCTTTCAGACGATTTAGGGGAATCAGATTCACCATCGTCGAATAAAAGACGACATAAGCATAAAAAACATAAACGTCGAAAAACAGTTCGCGATGACAGTGAAGGCTCCATCGACATGTCCATGGATGAGGAAAACATTAAAGTTAAATCACCTCCACCAATGTTACCATTGGAAAGATCCAAATTATTGAAAACCGAAGCAAAACCCATAACACCACCGACAACATCGACCCCAATCAATGCACCCCCATTAAAATCGAATACAGCGAAAAAGAAACGGACTCGAGGGCGTGATAGTGGTACATCCAGTGAAGAGGAACGTTGGTTAGATGCCATCGAATCTGGTAAATTGGAAGATGTAGATGATGAATTGAAAAAAATTAAACCAAAAGATCCAAAACTAATGACAGCTCGTCAACGCGCAATGTACGAGCGTGGCACCGACAAAGAAGCATCACCAAGTCGTGAAACGTTAATGTCACTACCCACCGGCTACAAAGAGAAAGTCATGACGGCGGAAGCGATACAGAAAGCAGCACTGAAATCACAAAAACGGAAACAATTGGCGGATGAGAAACGGGAAAAAGATAAGAAACGTACAATGGAACGACTATTAAAAAAACAGGAAACTAAAACAAAATCTTCGAAAATGAAAGTGAAACGGAACGTTCCGCTCATATCGTACAAACAAAATATTCAGGAAATCACGTTATCATTTCCAGAAAATGTTGAGTATAATATGATACCGAAACTACTGACGGATCGAAAACTACCTGAACGAATTCTATGCGGTGTTATCGGTTGTACGAATCCTAAAAAATATGCATGTTCGAAAACCAAAGTGCCATTATGTAGTCTACAGTGTTACAAACTAAATATCCATCGAATTTCGAACTTGAATACCGAACAATTTACATTCACTGCTTGCAATTAATTCATTTTTTTATTTCAATGTTTGTTGGCCACAGTTCAATCAAGATCTCAAGATCCAGATCAAGTCACGCAACTCAATTCAACTCAAACCTGGCTAAATCTACAAAATTCATTGTTTGAACTTGAATAGTCCTTGAAAAATGATCGTTTTTTATTTGAATGATTGATTTAACGCAAAGCGGAGAAAAGTACTGGGAAACAGTACTTTGAGTACCAAGTATTGAAAGAAAAATACTTAAAAAGTAAATGAGAACCAAGTACATTTGAAAGCAAGTATAAGAAGTACTTTGAAGGTACTTAATCAAGTTTAAAGTACTTTTTAATGGAAATATATTAAATTTTAGAATTCTTTTTTTAACATTTGGTGTTGAGGAATCAACAATCAACAGTACTATCAATAATAATAATCAACAACAAATTCTATTCATTATTTTAGCAACAAATTTCTGTATGTATTTTAATTTTCAAATAAACAAATTCTTCCATTTTGTTTTTCAATTTGGTGTACACAATTATTTTTTTTAATCAGTTTATTTCAGGAATGTTTTGTCTTGTATGAATTTCGAACACTAATGTTAAACACCGTGATCACTGTGAAAATATACCGCAGCAAAAGCTCGGGAAAATGTCCCGATGCTACCCCTCGATGTACTGAACCTGAAAGGGATACAACTGCGGAAGGTTACCTGATTCATCACCGGGCATTATTACCTGCGGAAGCATCTGCACACAATAGGACTCCATAATGGATCCATTATGTGCAGACTGTGCGGCGAGGAGGAGGAAACATCCAGCAACATTATCTTTAACTGCGAATCTCTCGGTTACAGCAGATACAAGATATTCGGCGATCAAAAACATTTTTGGTGGATGTCGAATTTTAAAGTGTTCGAAATTCATAGATAGATAGATATATCGTAAAGTACTGTACTTCGACCTTATGGCCCATTGTGCTGTACGTATTCGAGTTCTCAGATAGCCAGCCAGAACTTCGGGCCCTTGAGGCGTCAAGATTACAATCTATGATAGGATAGTCTACGAATGCTTCGAGGAGCTGAAACGCCTGGCACTGAGTAACACAGTCAGGCTGATCTGGGTACCGGGTCACTCTGGCGTTAAAGGGAACGAAGTAGCGGACTCGTTGGCACAAGAGGGGTCATCTCAAGCGCCCCTTTCACCTGGGCCTATCATTCCCATAGCAAGATGCTCCGTAATTTACCGAATCAAGGGGTGTCTGAAACAAGCTCATCTCGATTATTGGGACTTTGAGCAGGGCATGCGACAGGCCAAGTTGTGCATAAACACAGTTTGGTCATTCGATTTTGCTCGATTGAAACTCAATAGAATGCAGTTGAGAAGGGTGGTGGGGCTTTTGACAGGACACTGTCGATTGAACTACCACCTACATAACTTCTGGGATCTCTGATGATACCACTTGTAGGGCCTGTTTGGAGGGCAATGAAACCTCCATATATGTTATATGCACGTGCAGAAGCCTGCAGGGTGTCAGATATAGAATGTTTGGATCCATCAATCCTGGGAGAAATCCTGGCGGAGAAGTTGTGGGCCTTCTCTATGGCGCCTGGCCTCGACAGAATCCTATAGCTTCATCTGCTTAAAATAGCACCTCTTGTCCGGAAGCGTTTCGCCATCGAGTGACAGGTTGTTCTCAAGGAGGGCACAGAGGACCCCTTGGTCTAGGTGCTAGAGGGCCCGTACGCGGTACCCCTCTTTTTGATTATTATTATTGCGTATTCGAGAGGCGGTACCGCCGCTAACAATACGAAAAACGACGACCATAAAAGATGGCTATGCTTAATTATTATTCCATTACAAATCAATTTTTTGGGCGTAGTTTGGTTGATTCTTTTGAACTCTGCGTGCGGCGCGGTTCGATTTAATACTTTCGTAAAACTGTGAGCGTTATGTTAAAATGGATTGTGTAGGTCAATTCACAAATAGAACAGTGAACGTACTGCAGTAAGTGTGCAAGTCAAGTCTGTTTGGTTGGTGAGCGTCGAAAGGTGACGTGTTTGTGAACATGACCACGATCGCACATGCTAAAAATAATTTGACCATATGCATAAAGCTAAATATAAATTGATATTCGAAGAGTGTCAATTAAACGTTCAAACCAAAATGATGTTTCATCAAATCGATAATCATTCATCAATTGATATTTTTAAAAATTGTTATGAAAAAAGTCGTCAACAATTATCACAAAATGATTTTGAATCGTTTGCGAAACTACAAACGAATACGCAACGCTTTCAATTCGTCTACAACTTAAAAGATGTGAAATTACCGGCATGTGCTCGCAACCATAGCAAAAATTTTGAACATGCTATCATTTATAAAAATGATGGTAATAAAAAGTTTGCGCTTAAACATGATATGGAAGCTTTGAATTTGTATAATAAAGCGCTTATTTCGATGCCAATTGATTCAGGTAAGTTTTTTAAAATAACAGCTCCATAAGTGGACTTATTTTTTTGCCGATTTATTTAGTTTTTGACAAGTTTTCAACAATAATTAAGTGACCATAACAACTAACTGAGTTAATTATTTAGATACTCGGTATGTATTGAGTTTATAAAAATAATTTCAAGCAAATGTCGTTTATTTAAAAAAAAAAACAGGAGCATATCTTTAAAGTTTAGAACTGTAATTCATTTGCCGATTTGACGGATGATTTTGAAAATATGTCCTTTTCTTATACGACTTCATTCCTCCTTATTCCAGCAAAAGACGTTGCAATAATACGTGCAAATCGAAGTGCAGTCTTGCAACACTTAAAACTGTACCGTTTAGCATTAATTGACATTGAATGTGCTCTCAAAATGGATTATCCAAAAGATATGCAATACAAATTACATGAACGTAAAGCTCGAATATATCTAGCATTAAAAAAGCACGCGGATGCATTGGATGCATTCAAACGGACAATATCAACGTTAGCCGATTGTAAATTGCCATTGGAACGTAAAAACCAATTACAAATGGATGCACAAATTATGGTCGGGATGCTATCCAAAGATCCAAAAGTACTCAATGCAAAACTCAGTGACTTGAATTTGGATACGAAGAAAGTACGCAGTGATTATTTGCCACAAGTGACGGCCAAATCGAATACAGAGTACAAAAATGCTAGTGAGTTGGTGAAATTTGAGTATAGCGAAAATTTGGGACGATATGCTATTGCAAATAATGATATTGAAGTGGGTGATACGTTAATCGTGGAGAAAGCTGCGTGCTCGGTTTTGTTATCGAATTATTCGCTAACGCATTGTCAACATTGTTTATTAAAGTAAGTCGAAATTAAAAAAATTCTTCATCCTACTACTCTATTCGTTTTAGCCTGAATCTATTCGTCCGGTTACCAGAAAAGTAAAATAAATTAATTCGTCCAGTAATTATATTATTTGATATAAAATATAGGAGTAGTTTATTCGTTCGTTTTGACTGATATTTACTAATCATCCTAGTCCCCCATTTTCTTAGAATCCTCAGATAAATGGTCTTGAATCAAGATCTGCTGTAACTGATATTTACTATTTGTAGGCTCCAAGCACCAATACCATGTGACACATGTGCAAATGTAATATTTTGCAGTGAATTATGTAAAACCAAATCCAAAATTTACCATGATCATGAGTGTGGCATCAGCCAAACCATATGGGATTCAGGTGTGTCCATTATTTGTTTAATGGCCTTACGTTTTATCACTGAACGCAATCTACAAGATTTTCGATTGCTATACGAATCAAAATGTAAGAGTGAGAGTTCTCTTACGGTATACGACCATGTTTTGACCTTGGTCACACACAGTGATAAACGCTCCCATGAAGATTTCTTCCATCGATCCATACTGGCCTTATATTTATTCAAATGTTTGGAACAGACCAATTACTTTATGACTGAATGTACAATGGATTTAAAATATTTTATTGGCGGTTTAATCGTTCAACATTTAGAAATATTACAATTTAATGCACACGAAATATCCGAATTAAAAATGGATGATGCAAATCCAAAACGTGTCGATTTAGCGAAATCTATATTTTTGGGTGGTGCTATTTATCCAACGTTAGCGTTATTTAATCATTCATGTGATCCAGGAATTATTAGGTAAATAAACAAACACTTTGAGCGATTTGTGAAAGCTTAAAGCGGACAGTCCATATCTGAATGAAGCGCAGCGTTATCAAAATAAGCGAATTTTTTCAACTAATGTTTTAGATATTTTCATGGCACCTCTGTAATAGTTCGAGCAATCAAAAATATAAAAAAAGGTGAAATGATTGCGGAAAATTATGGACCGATTTACACTGAAATACCTTTGTATGAACGTAAACGCGTTTTAAAAGAACAATATTGGTTTGATTGTTTTTGTATGGCTTGCATGCAGGTAACTTTTATTTTCATTAGAGTCAATCAGTTACACTGACTGACCTGCAATTCATATCAAATACTTTTGACATTTGTGGACCTACTGAAAACTTGATTGAACTTTCTATTTTCATAAACATTGACAGACGATATTTGTTCACCTTTTTTTTATCATACATAAAGCTACTGTAATTTATGTAAATTACTTTTTTTACATATTAAATATTGTTGTTTTTTTTTTGATAGAATTGGCCAACATTCGAAAACATGGACCCATCAATATTACGATTCCGTTGTGATGCTCAAATCAAATGCGCAAATGTCATTCCGATTAGTGTAAATACTGATAAAATTTTTGCACTTTGTGGCCTTTGCGATCAAAATACAAACATCCTTAAAG
This sequence comes from Nineta flava, assembly GCA_963920215.1. NCBI lineage: Eukaryota > Metazoa > Arthropoda > Insecta > Neuroptera > Chrysopidae > Nineta > Nineta flava. The sequence continues at coordinate 2,387,180 of OY986046.1, forward strand.
GATTAAAATCTTTACAGGTAATGGACGTGTTTAGAACAACTAAGACTAAGTAGTTTTGGTGCCAGGACATTTAACAGATACAAAACAATTTCAATTATGATATTTTTCCCCTAAATTAAATAAAGTGTAATAAAATATTGAGGGGATTTATTCTTGGGATTATCGTATTTTTAAATGCTCAGAAGTGAATTGTTTTTAGACTGATTGATTTAGTCAGTCAACTAACTAAGGACTTTGGACTGGTTGTTCTGAAATCGACCAATATTGTTTTATTTTTGTTGTTGAACCAACCAATGATGAATTGTTTGTTGATTTTCAGGAAACTGAATATTTATGTAAGAAAGCGAGTGAATTAATCGAAACATGTGACACAACGAATGCGTTCCAAATGTTGAAGAAGGCATTGCAAATAATGAATGAAGTTTTGGCACCACCATTTCGAGATTATGCGTTATGTCAACAAGGAATACGGCGATGTCTGTTAGATTTAGGAAACAAAACTAATTTTTAAACGATTAAATAACATTTATTTCAAAAATAATACATATATTCTTTTATATATTGAACATCGAACTGTATTTATTTATTTAGGTAGGTTCAGGACATGTATTAGGTTTTATATTGAATGGGGATGGTCAATATGGGTGGATTGGTTACTTGACGAATATCCATTTAAATTGTATTCAATCAAACAAATATTGGAGATTTTCATAAGAATAATTATACCCAGTATTATGTAAATATACAGGGTATATCCAGTTTAGTTCCGACTTTGTAACTAAAGCTTGAAAACATTGATCTCCGAAAAAAAATTTTGCTATAGGTGTTAATAAAATTACTTAATTAGTCCATTTCCGTATGTCCGTCTGTGAACCCGATAACTCATTAACGAAAGGAGATAACGAGCAAAAAAGTAAGGTCAAGTTCATTAATGGCCAAAATCGGACCATGTTTGGTCAAAATGGGCAAAACTACCTATCTTTGAAACCGTAAGAGATATAACAAAAATTTAATAACAAAAAATCTTCTTCTTTTTAAAATAAACAACTTTTGTTTGAAATTTTTTTTCCATAAACTCAGTATATACTGGTTATTCAAACAATTAACTATGTTAGTTGATACGTTACTTATTTTGATTTTAATTTCGAAACTCAGTTTCTTCACATATGATAGATAATACACTTTCTGATGAAGAAACTGTGTTTCGAAACTAAAATCAACATACAATTATTGTTGCGAAAATCTCCAATATTTGTTTGATTTGAATGAACAAGTACATATAATAAGTAGGGATACAGAGGGGACATTTAGTTACTACATTTAATCTTATCAATTGATTAGAGCCCATCTACCTACAGGGTGTTCGATGAAATAGACCAACAAGATTTAATAGGTTGTAGAACTCAAAAAAAAAAATGAACACCCAATTCCGTCAACTAAACGAATGTCTTCAGAATAAATATAGAATTTCATTCCAATCGGATTAGAACTGTGACCGCTAGAGTGGCAACAGACACATATATTTGTAGACTATCTAGTATGGTCACAGTTTTAGTCCGATCAAAATGAAATTTCGAATCTGATATGCTTTTGAAATTCGGAAGGTAAAGTTAGTTAATTAATAGAATCGGACAAGGGAAAAGAAGGGCTTAGAGAAAGAAGAAAACACTAAATATAGAATATCTCTCTTAATATTAGAAAAATTTATATGTGGTAAAGTTGTAGCAAATCAATTTGACTGCAATTTATGATCTGATCATTTTTTCTAAAACTCTTCAGACCTGAAGGAGTATTCTCAATCGTAAATCTTTAACAGAGAAAATGATAAGAAAACAAATTGTAGTAAAATTTATTTTTTTGACTTTTTATACATTTTTTGATTTTTCCAATACTATGCGAGATATGCCAAATTTTGTGTTTCCCGTTCCGTCTAAAACACTCTTTTCCCTGATCCGATTTTGCCAATTAACGAATATGGGCTTTCAAATATCAAATTACATTTTTAACATCTACTAAATGGGATCGATGAACATTTGAAGAAATTTTACCATTCCTTGTGGAGGGAAACGTTCTCGATGGCCCGAAACTTATTTATTTGCGCGATCTAGCTCCAAGATAATATGACGAAATAATTTTTTGTTTTCTTTTATGAATAAATGCTAGAATTTATCGAAATATGGAAAATATTTGTATGAACTTGAGAATCCGAGCTTGATTTGTTTTCGAGATACGAGATTTTCAAGAAAACAGTCCACATTCTTGCATACACCAAACATTCCCAAATCCTAGTAGTTCGTATGGATTTATTCGCCACTATTTCGGAGAGTTTAAAGCTTGTTAATATGAACTGGTTTTATCACATTCTATCTATCACCTGTCAAAATGTTTGCAATATTTTCCCAACATCCTGTAAAAGCTTCCTAATATACAATCAATTTGTACACATATCACCCTGTACGTTAAGCGTTTGTCGTTTCAGTCTTAAAATTTTGATAATCGAAAACATAACAAACAATTTTATCCAAGATTTCTTCTTATATAATAATTATTTAATTCTATGATCATTTTAGATTAGACTAGAATCATTTTGAATTGTTTACTCCCGAGAGTCCCCCCATTTCATTTTGTTTGTTAATTAAAACAACAGCTTTTACACCCGAGTAAATAAAAATTAATTGGTATCTGGGATGATGACATGAGAGGTCGGTAACACTTTCAGGAAACAGAAATCTATATATAAGTTAACATCCTTAAATTACTATAATAATTATAAAATAGTATCACGTCGACGATTTAGTAAGAAAATAATAACAATTCTGAATTGTTTACTCCCGAGAGTCCCCCCCATTTCATTTTGTTGTTAATTACAGCAACAGCTTTTACATCAGAGTGAATAAAAATTAATTGGTATCTGGGATGATGAGATGAGGGTTCGGGGAACACTTTCAGGAAACAGAAATCTATATATATAAGTTAACATCCTTAAATCATTATAATAATTATAAAATAGTATCACGTCGACGATTTAGTACAAAAACAATAATAATTCTGACTTTTGACTACGGAGTCGAAACTTTAGAGGATAAAAAAAAACGTATTTTAGGGGTCAAAGATGCTGAATGGTTTATATAAACCATGCAGCGGCGAATTTACCGGATAGGCAGCTGCCTAGAACAGCAAATCTTCAGGAGCGGGTTAATGTTGATCGATTACCTCAGATATAACGTGGTACATTTCAACGGCCGACATCCCAGCGTTGAGTATCAGTATAAAAACATACCTTAAAATGAGCGGACGGAAATTTTTCAGCTGCCTAAGGCAGCGAATTGTCTTAATCCGCCCCTGAAATCAAGTGATACCTTTTTTCGATACCTAAATAAACCTTTATCAGGTTTAAAGCAAAGTGTCATATCGAAATTTGTCATGATAAAAGAAAAATACGTAAAATAATTAATTTTTTTTTTTTGGTTAGTCCAATAAGGTAAAAAATGAAGTCAGTTATAGCGCTTCGCAATAATTTACACTAAAAACGAGAATTCCCTGCACAAAAATAAAAGTGTTTTTTAGGATTTCGATTTTGTGATATCGCTATGTGAAAAATAACTCGAGTTAGATTGCACAACTGAACAAAATTGAGCAATGTTCGAATAGGTTTTTTACTGTCAAAGTACGCTTTGTCCACAGAATCTCGACTCCAATTTAATTTGAGTTATCTTTTTCTGAACGGAAATATTCCATACAGACTTTCCATATAGTTATAAATTATAAAAATTAATATTTATCACATTTGAATTCTTCTTCCATCGAAAATTCTAATTAGAAACAAAACTTTCTATAAAAATAATTAAGGGGGTATTCTAGTCTATAATTTTGAAAAATTAGATTTTTTTAAAATTTTTTTTAAAATATAGACCTTTGAAAATGTGCCCTCTAAAAATAAATTAAAACATTTTATAGATAACCATTTGAATACGGTCGGTTTTTTTTTCGAAACATGTTTTTAAAATATCAATCAATAGATGGTAAAAAAATGGATACCATAAATATGAATAGTTTTTTTTTTAAATTGGCCCTCTAAAAAAAAGGGCGAAATAATCGCTCTCTAGACTATAGACTAGAATACCTGAACTCTAATAACTAATTTCGTAATAGAAAATCCAAATTACAACAAAATATAAAATCACATGAATTCGATTGAATGATTTCGAATTATTATCCACATTGATTTGAAACAGTGAATCTTTAAATTTTAAATACTTTCAATTGTAAGTATTGTTGATTTGAGCCCTTGAGCCCCGCTCAGCTCAATATACGGTTATTTAAAAAAATAAATGAATAAATTCGTTAGGCAGAAGTTGCTTCAACTTGGCGAATTTCCTTAGAATACATAAATCACTCTCCAGCGGTCACAATTTTAGTCTGATCAAAATGAAATGTTGTATATGATTTTAGTATTTGCCAGTCCAATTTTATTAATAAATGGCATACGTCGAGGGGAATGGGGTGGGGGGTATAAAAAAAGAAAACACAAAATATAAAATATCTCTCTTAATATTAGAACAATCGAAAAATGCGTAAGGAATAAAGTGGTAGAAAATCCAATTTGCTACAATTCGTCACCTTATCATTTTTGCTCAAACTCTAATGTGTACAGAGATATTAAGGAATTTAATTTTCAATCTTAAACCGTCAATATTTCTGTAAATATTAGTGTAACAGAAAAAATGATAAGAAACAAAATTACAGTAAAACTTAGTACCTACAACTTTACTTCTTATAAATTTTTCGATTTTTCAAATATTAAGAAAGATATGTCAAATTTTGTGTTTCCCCCTCCCTTTAAACCCCCCTTTCCCCTTGTCCGATTTTACCCATTAACGAACTTGACTTTTTGAATACCAAATTTAATTCCAATCAGATCAAAATTGTGACCGCTAGAACGATTACAGACACATATATGTCCATAGATATATATATAAATTTTACAGATGGTGATTTTTGACCTATCTATTTCCTTTCAGGTAATTCGCTAAAAAATGTAGTTAGTAATGAGTATGATGATATCTAAAGATCCACTATTCGAATCCTGTGTAATATTACAATTACATTAAAGCACTTAACACTAAACATCACACTTAACACTCAACAATCAATGTTCAACACTCACGACAACAGCAGACACATCGATCGTGTGTCGTGTGCCGTGCGTCGTTGTTGTATCGAAGATTGTTTGTACAATTGACATTCATCTAAAATTGATCCGTTTTCTTGATACAAATTTGATCACTTTGATCATCATTGTTGTTGGATTTATCTTTATCTTGATCGGATTGTGGGGGATCTTGATCGGATGGTGCGGGATCACAGATGGTGTGGTCACCAAAAAACATATCTTTTACAGCTTCACTTAGCTGACCCTGATGTGAAAATCGACAACGATTGTGTTGTTCGCAGTGAGTTTTATCCTTATAGTAAAACTTGCAAGGATATTCGGAATGCATGAATTCACATTGCGAGCCTTTTGCACATTCGCCACGTGCAAAAAATTTGCACAGTTCGAATCGCATTTTTGGCATGCCCACATGACTAAACTTGCACTCGTTACCCCTTCGACAAGTTCCTCGCATGTAAAACATGCAAATTGAGCGTTCTTCGAGAAGTTCAGGAGGTTCCTCGAACTGTTGGGACGTTTCTCGAACTGGAGACTGTTGACGACGTCGATTACGCCTCTGCTTATGTTTTGATTTTCGCTTTCGTTTTGCGGATGTTTTCGGAAGTGTAGAAGAGCACGATGGGGAATCACTACTTACATCCTCGAAAATATTAGTATATGGATGGTCTTGGGTTACCTGGGCCCTTTGAGCGATCAATTCTTCATTCTGATCACTGCCCTCAACATCACTTACGTCCTCGTATATGGGCTTCGGAGGCTGGATGGTAGTCGAGCTGGTGGATGATTGTCTTGAACTAGTAGACGATTTGGAATCTGAATAGCTGCCAGAGTACGACTCTTCATCACTAAATCAATTAATTAAAAATGTGCATTAGTGAAATTTATTTAGAAAGTCATCATTTACCTCAGGGACGGATTAAGAACAATTAGCCACTCTAGACAGCTGCAAAATTGCCACCCTCACCGTTTAAGATACATTTTCATCATTGTAAATACTAGAAGTTGGAATGAAACCAACTTCTTCCACTGTCGCCAATCGTTATCAATTAGAATTGATTAGCTATTTTGTAGATTAGCTGACAATCGACATGCAGTGATAGATGAATTAATTTTTAAAAATGAAATCATTTCCGTATGTATGTTCAACAAAACGTTCAGTGATTCAAGGATGAATCAGGCTCCAACCCTTTTAATCACCCAAATAGCGTTATATCTGGTTCAAACGATCAAAATTTGGCGCCCAAGGTGTCTGCGGACTTTACCTACCCGGTAAATCCGCCACTGATTAACCTTTCGATACGACCCAACATCCTTTTTACGGACACTATTGAACTTACAAAAAAAGTTCTAGTCATTTTTTTGTAGCTCAATTACGTATTTAAAAATTTCAAAAGTACCCACAATTTTTTTTTAATGAAAATACAAATTTATTTTTAGAAACAATAAAAATAAAAAAGTTGTGCACATACCTAGAACTTTGAGAAGACTTATCAGACTTTGAATCAGATGTAAGGTCGACCACCGAATCTTCATTTACCGTATTTTCATTATTCGAATTTTCATATTCTGGGGGTGCGTTATCATCATCAGAAGAGGTATCCTCGTCTATTATCTCATATCTGATCTGTCTACTTCTATCTTCATTTGATTGTGAGTTATGAGAAGAGCTATTGTCGTCTTCCTTCTCAGAAACATGAGAAGGCGATGATGTTAGTGGAGGGCTATTCAGACTATCTCTCCCATCCGCATTTGGTTGTGAGCTATGAGAAGAGATATCATCGTCTAGCTTCTCAAAAATATGAGAAGGCGATGATGTTCGTGATATGTCATTCAGACTATCTCTCCCATCTTCATCTGATTGTGAGCTACAAGAAGGGATATCACCGTCTAGCTTCTCAAAAATATGAGAAGGTGATGATGTTTGCGATAAGCTATTCAAGCCATCTATCCCATCTTCATCTGATTGTGAGCTATGAGAAGAGCTATTATCGTCTACCTTCTCAGAAACATGAGAAGGCGATGATGTTCGTGATGGGCCATTCAATCCATCTTTCCCATCTTCATCGGATGAAGAATTTACATTAAGCCCAAATATATTTATAATTTTTCGGTATACGTCTTTCGATGTATCTTCCGATATTGAGCGAGGACTGGTATCTCCAAAAGGAGGTACACCTTCGTCTTTATCATCCGGAGAAGCGGGTCGTCTATCATCCGAAAATGATGTAATAATTTGGGATACTTCTGGCTTTTTGGTACCATATTTGGATTTTGAGCTAGGACTGCTATCTTCTTCAATACCAAAACTTTCGGATAATTGGGTTTCAGTTATTTCATCTCCGCTAACGCTAGTGCAAACTGTACCCCTTTCCTCTCCGGGTCTGACACTAGTAGAAGGTGTACCCTTTTCTCGAAGTACACTTCGGTCTTGATCATCCGGAGACACGGATCCTTGATCATCCGGGGACGCGGGTCCTTGATCATCCGGAGACGCGGGTCCTTGATCATCCGGAGACGTGGGTTCTTGATCATCCGGAGACGCGGGTCCTTGATCATCCGGAGACGCGGGTCCTTGATCATCCGGAGACGTGGGTCCTTGATCATCCGGAGACGTGGGTCCTATATCATCCGAAAAATAAACAAAATTTTGAGATATTTGAGTTTTAGTTGTTTCAATTCCCGTTACGCTAGTGCTAGGTGTGCTAGTGCCGCTTCCTGGAGGTACACCTGTATCATGTTGATTCAATGAAAAGCGTTGTTCGTCACGACTTAAATCATTTTTGGATTCCTGTCCCATGTTCTTAGAGATATTGTCATCCATTTGGGATAGCATTTGTTTCGTTATTCTGTCAAACATTTCTTCCATCTTGATATTAAATGTTGGTGACTCTGATTTAACTTTATACAAACTACGAGTCTCGTTGTCCTTCGACATTTTCATTCTTTTTGGTCCATTAACAATACAACAATCTTCATCCGATGAATCAACAATTTCGATGACATCTTCGTTGACATCGATCCGTCTGTCAAAATGATCCCGATAGTTTGATGTTTGAGAATGATTTGATGTTTCTGGTGAATCGAATATTTCGATTGTTTCAATGGGTGAGTCGATGACAAAAATGGATTCCTCGTCTTGAACAATTATATCCATGTTTGACGGATTCATATCATTGTTTGAGTCATTCGACTCCATAATTGAGCACAATCACAAATAAACACAGATTATATGTAACTAGGTATAAAACTACGACTAAAACAATATCAGAAAACTAGCACTCATTTGTTCTTGTTTATACCAGATGGAGACCATTTGTAAAATACCGCCGTCTCCCCGTTCATTATAATAGATAAATTTTTAATTTTACAGGGTGCTTTCCCATCCATGCTTGCTTACTATATAGTTATTCACACTTTAACACATACATACTGGAAAGTTGACAATTTCTGGGATCAACAGAAATTGAGACAGGAATGGTTTTAAGTTTTGATATTTTCAACAAAAAAGAAAGATTTTGTATTGAACGGGTCGTTATTTGACGAAAATCCATAACAATTATTCAAACAAATATTTGAGATTTTCGTAACAATAATTTTATTTTGACTATAGTTTCGAAACCACAGTTTCTTCATCAGGAAATATATTATCATTATCTACGCTGCATAAAATAAAATTATTGTTATGGAGATTTCAAATATTTGTTTTATATATATTATATATATATAATATATATAATAAAGTTTTATCTCATTTTGTTTTTGAGTAATTGCGCTTGCGTAATTATATATATATATATATATATATATATATATATATATATATATATATATATATATATATATATATATATTTTTTTTTTTTCTCTTAGTGAAATCTGTCTTTTCACGAAGATCTTGGGCATTTCATAAAACATCGGCGTATTGAGACATGGAAAGTTACATGTGGTGCCTGGGCGTTTCGTGGAACATCCATCTGTGTCTAAGATAATCTGGCGTAGTTTAAATGATGAAGCTTTGTAAAGTGCCCAAGGGAAAAGACAATTTGTGTTACGTGAAATGTCAAAGAAAAGAAGGCGAATTGTTTATTAGTTTGAAATAAAAATGATTTTCAAAATTAAATTTGAAACACAACTCTATACATCAAGTTGATTATCTTAAATATCAATTGAAAATAATTAACATTTAACTTTCATTTAAGAAAAACTGTCACTTCAAAATAGTAAATATTCAAAAATAAATATGAATAAATATTAAAAGAAATGGAAAAATGATGATCAGGTTGAAGAGTTTGTGTTCAGAGTCAGAACACAAACTGTTGTGTAAAATAGTGTTACTCAGTGTTGTTGGTACAGAGTGTCGTTGCTGGAAATCATCCTATTTGTTAAGTGATGCACTTATCTGAGTATAGACACAAATGATGATAGAAGAAAAAAACAGAATTTAATGGTGTAAATAAATTTTGATAATACTTCAGAAAATTGTTACCAAATGTAGTATTTTGAAAAATAAAATTCGACCAGAAATAATCGAATCAAATTAGAATTAAACGAGTTTTTACGATGGCCGACGATTTTCAAAATTATTATTTACAATTACAACAGGTAACGATTTTGAAATATTGACAAAGTTGAACATAAATGTCATTTCATGGATATTTTAGGTGGAAGCAGCTCTGTTATCTGATCCCAACAATCGTGAACTGTTAAAGTTAAAACAGGACTTGGAGGAGGTGATTGCATTGAGTAAGGATTTAAAATCACAAGCAGATGGAGACGATTATTTACCGAGTGATGGAGTATCTGGCAATCTATCTGACGATGGTGACGCAGATGTATCTAAATCATCATTAACATCGGAATCAAAATTCGTATCACATGGGGCTTCAACATCATCACGGAAACCCAACACGACCGTCAAACGAGAATGGAAAGTGGGTGATCGCTGTTTAGCAAAATGGGCTGAGAATAGTCAATTTTATGAGGCAGTTATTGATAGTCTACTACCGGAGGGTCAAGTCAATGTCACATTTTTAGCGTATCAAAATCGATCCACAACTGCCATAGATGAATTAAAGGAAATTAAAGAGAAATTCATTGATGTTCATGGTGACAGAAATAAGTAAGTAGTTTGGTTTATTGGTTCAACTCTGTCCCAAAGATTACAATCTTAGGGGTCACAAATATTTATAAATCTTATTGTAATTCATATTTCGTTTAGTTTTGCATTCAATAGAAATTTAAAATTGTATAAATACAAGGAAAACTCACCAATCCGTGGTTTTCGTTATCCAACAAATTACATATACCTTTGGAAAATTGAATATTCATCTCAATCGTGTAAAGAAATAAATAACTTTGAACTTTGTTATACTTTATGGACAGCCAATCAGCAGGCTCTGCTATGAGCTTCAAAAAAATCCTCAAACCTTTTTACCATACGTTCGTCACATAAAGATCTACGAGAATTTTAAGATCTTTATAATTATCATAACAGGATTGTCATTTTCTTGAAAATCATGTTTGAAGGTAATTAGAATCCATCTGAAGCTTGAGCTCCATCAGTTTTAGGATAATAAATATTTCAGACCTGCATATATAGTTTACATAATAATTTTGCCAAAAAAGTAATTTACGTAAACGATAATATCTATAAAATATTGATTGATTTTACAGAAAACACTTAAAATTAAATCAAAGAGAATATTTAAAGAAGAAAAAACAGAAAAAGCAGCAACGTTTCAAGGAATTAGAAGCTGAACGTGAAGTGGAGAAAAATAAATGGCTGGCATTCAACACAAAAGCTGCAAAAAAAGGTGTGAAAACAAAAAGTATATTTGCATCGCCCGACAACGTGAACGGACGGGTGGGCATCGGCACTTGTGGCATGAGTGGCAAACCAATGACAGAGTTTACAACCGCTGAAAAGTGGAAAAAAAATTAGCATTCGCGCCGAAAAATATTTCAATTTTCTGTTCTGTTTTGTTTGTTTTTTTATACACAATTATGTTTTTTTATACACAAAAATCATGAGAATATTTGACTGTACCGAAAATGTTTCTTGTCAACATACGCGTACACTTTCGTTCAGAAAATAATGAACCTATCTTAACAGTACGAACCCCACGTATCCCGGCTGATCGGCGATCGCCTTCAAGAATTTATCCGAAAGCTGTCTAAACAGATTTATTCAAATTTCTTAATGACCGTTCAACACGTGGCACTCAAAATGTTTCAACAAACTATGGCAGCTTTCGGACGAAAACTTTTTTTAAATAAAAGTTATAAATTATGTTCAGATCGGTTCAGTTTATTTCAATTCGAGTGTACATTTGTTATGTTTTTTGTTTTTTGGTATGATGTCCAGTGATCAGGAAATTATGGCCATAATCGGTTAAACACCTGGTATGTACTTACCATTTCTATAAGTAAATCGAGGATTGTATAGTTTTAAGACCTGTCAGATCGGAAAAACCGACATCATTTACGTAAGACCAAATGGAACGGTTTTTTTTTCAACTTAAATATTTTTATATGGAATAAAAGTTTGTAATTTAAAGTTTCCCGAATAAAGTTTACATCCATTTTTTACTCACATGAAGGGATTTTTGATAGCTTCCCAATCCCAAGCTTTCAAAATGAACGTCCATGTTTGATCTGACACCTCCTAAGACTAATACAGGAGTCTTTTAAGTTTGATAACGCTGAACACTCAAAAAAGAAGAAGAAAATAATTGTTCGTAAGAAACGAAAGTTTGTATTTCGAATTTTTCGAAAGAAAAAAAAAAAGAAGTTAAATTTAGACGATGAAATTTGATTATCGAGTTAATTATTGTTTGTGTCGAATAAGTTTGATTTAATTTTTTTTTTAATTTTAATTATAAATATGTAAATATTATTAAATAAATTGGTAACTTAACACAAGTCAGTTTATTGTTTAAATACTCTGCATATATTTAGAGACCTCAATTTATTTCTAGAGAAAACGAATTATTTCGGATCAAATGATTTTTTTTCAATCTGTTCGAAAATTGCGTCAAATAGTGAAGAAAAGTATTTTTTCTAACAATAATTTGCAAACCAAATCGCATTAAATTTTATTGATAGTAAGGGATAAGTAAACTTGCATTTAAATAGGATGTTACCACCGAAAAATCGCAAAATAAAATTCCATGACTTTTCCAAGTTTTTTAGGTCTATTAAATTGATTCACACCTTGGTTTTAAAGGCTTTATAGACAATTCCCCCGGATTGCCAGGTCAGTGAATGGCCACGCTGTTATATCAGAAAGAAAGGTTTGTTTAAATATTTCGTAAGGTATTAGTAAGTACTCGGCTGGTATTTTTGTCATGGAATGAATTTTGTCTTAGGTGAAATAATCCTTGTTAATTGGTCATAACATGTACAAATTTTCATGTTTTTAATTTCATCAGGAATCAAAAACAAAGACGGGAAGACTCTGTATCTCCTAAACAAAGCGATATTTGAAAAAAAAAAAACTAATGAAACTAATCTTTATAAAATGACTCCTCCTTATTAAAAATGAAGATATTCCCTCATTTGATTTCTCGGAAAAAATTCTAATTGAAATTCATGTCAGATTTTGTGTTTACTTCGCCTAATTGGAATAAATCTGCCGAATAAACCGGTATATAGTTTGAGTATAAATGACAAATTCGTACACTCTACAAATCCTACAAGGTCCAATTGTTGACATTCAATCCTAACACAGTCCTGGAGTAAAGAATAGATTGTATAAACATCGAATGACAACAAAATTAAAATCGATTATTTGAAATTTAATTGATTTCTTAATATTGAGGAAATGTCGATCGCTCATTTATCCAAAATTTTGATTTAAGTTTAGAATCTCTGTTTGAAACAGTTTATATTTTTACGAATACCAAATAGATTTAGCAGCACAAATCGACTACAAAAGTTTGAAGAACGGAAGTTATAATAACAACACAACGTTCATGTTATAACGATTGCATACACTTCAATTATAATCAGCCAAAGATTAAAAGTGAATGCCATTAATTATAGGTCAAAGCTATGTAAGTACCAAAAAATTTGTTCGTACGATTACAGAACGTGTTCTCTGAAATCGTACTGTGGCTCATCAATGGTCATTATCGTCAATAGCAATGTACTCTTCTGAGCGCAGTATTTGTTAGTCCACCACAGAACACACGGTACGCAGTGGTACTGGTGTGTACAGTGTACTGATGATACTATTGCTTTGCTACGATACGATTACCTTCTTTGTGGTTACTTCAGAAGGTTACTTCATGTATCAAAACTTAGTTATCACCAGTGACACCTAAACAAATGTATTTGCCACATATTATGTTACGTACGTCAAATGGCGGGCTACTTAAAAGTGACTATAAATGTTTAAGTTGAAATTGTGATGACAAAACTATTGAGTTGATTCACCAACAGGTTTCAAACGAAAGTTGAGGGAGTATCTTTTGCATTTGAACTGTTCCTTTCTTTCATTTCGATTGACGAAATGGAATCGATTTTTGTGGGTAAATTTCAGTTTACTTATTCTATTGACGAACAGACAGTTTGATATCCGGAATTCGATGAAATTCTATACCATCACATTTATTTTCTACAATCAATATTTCCAAGTGTTACAAGCCCATTTAAAATACTTTTCTAAACATAGATAGATAGATAGATAGATATATCTTGGGGTATATAGAGATGAATTGAAACACAAAATTTGACATATATCCCTTAATATTCGAAAAATTGATAAAAAGTAAAGTTGTAGGTACTAAGTTTTACTGTAATTTTGTTTCTTATCATTTTTTCTGTTACCAGAAAAAATATTTACAGAAATATTGACGGTTTAAGATTGAAAATTAAATTCCTCAGTATCTCTGTACACATTAAAGTTTGAGCAAAAATGATAAGGTGATGAATTTTAGCAAACATGATTTTCTACAACTTTATTCCTTACGCATTTTTCGATTGTTCTAATATTAAGAGAGATATTTTATATTTTGTGTTTTCTTCTTTCTTTATGCCCCTAATTTCCCCTTGACGTATGTCATTTATTAATAAAATTGGACTTGCAAAAACTAAAATCATATACGACATTTCATTTTGATCAGATTAAAATTGTGACCGCTAGAGAGTGATGTATTTTAAGGAAATTCGCTAAGTTGAAGCAGCTCCTGCGTAACGAATGTTTGTATAGAAGTGAATTCGTTTAGCTTTAGACACACCTTTAACCTTCTGTATGGTACCGATGTTAGTGAGTAGTGAATGACCAATTGACCACTGTTGAAGTATCACTGGCACTTCTTCAATAAAAAACAACACATCGTAAAAAAATCAAACAAACGATATTAGCTTTGTTTGAAGCGAACGAAGTCTTAACAAGCAACAAGAGTAGGGAGTAGGGGGCCCACTATACTCTTGAACAGAACCACGACAGAACTGAGAAGTGAGAACCTACCTAGTGTACCTAGTGAAGTGTAGATTCTGAGCATCGGTGATTGCTTACAGAATCAAGAAGCCATCATCAAAGAACTAACCATGTTTTTGATTCACTTAACAATACATTTGTTTTGACACGCTGTAAAAGTCTATGGGACTTTTCATTTAACGTGAAAATTCATGAAAACCATGTGTACAGAGTGAAACAGGTGAATTATCTATCCATTCATGTTGAAATATGGATATACCATAATTGTTTTCGTGTACCTAATTTGTTTTTTGGGTAAAAATTTTGCTAGAACTATGTTTTGTTTTTTTACAGTTAGTTTTTGTTGAACAGAGTTTTTTTTTTGAACAATTGTGGTGTGTGTGTGTGGGGATTTGTTTTCAAATGAATTTCAAATTTTAAAATTTCGGGCGGGAGAATTTTGGGTTTTGATTTTCTTTTTTGCAAAATTTTATGGTTTAAATCTGGTAAGTTTGATTTCATAATATTTAATTGGCTAATAAAAATTTAATTGATTAATTGATTCGAAATTTGATGAATGTCAAAAGAACATGTACTTGTTTCATGCCCTCTCAAATCTGGAATACCGGAAATTATCAAAAGTGTTGATGAATTAATTAGTTTAGAGGATAATTTCTAAGATATAATGTTAATTGTTGTTACATGTGTGTGGATGAGATGTGTACAGAGTGCTTCATGAACCATGGTATATATTTACGGATAACAATGTTATAGCACATACATTCGAATAGTTTTTTTTTGAGATATTGAGATTCAATGTTTACAATCGTGTCTTTAAAACAAAATTTTATTGGTATTTGTGCCATTCCAATTGAAACACCTTGTACATAATCAAAATTTGTGTATCTTATGTGAAAATGTGTATTGATTTTCATTTTGTGGTGCGAATGGAAAAATCTGGGAAAATGAATGACTAATTATATTAGAAGATTGGAAACAATGTGAGAATTTTTGAAACCTATCTGTGGGGGAACACCCGATTCAAACAAAAACACTTTAGTAAAATTTTGTAATTTTGGTATTAAAGTGTCATTGATTGTTTTTGATAAAAACAAAAGTTGTGAATGTAAAAGATCGTCCTGACAAATTTTTACCGGACTTAAAAAAAAAGAAGATTGTTTCTATTTTTTGATGAATATTCGCGGTTAATCCTGGTCAAATTCTGATCAACTTTTCTTTTCTTTTTAGGTACAATCAAACTAGGCAAAATGATGGACTACTTTTGCCTATTTTGTCCAACAGTTAAGATGATCAACTGTTCCGTGTTCTTTCTGGATGACCACACTTGCGAATTTCCTATGGAGGTTTGTGCCTTTTTCAAATATTTCTAATTTCAATTTAATAAATTCGAGGGGAGATTTTCAGTAGACCCCTTGTATCTCCTTGTACCTTGCTTCGGTGCAATTTATCCACTATAAGTCAGACCTGGGCATTACTTTACATAAGTACTTGTAAATAGTACACTTGGTACTCATTCTCAAGTACTTTTTTTTTCAATACTTGTTGGTACTTTTCTCAGCTCTGCTATAAGCCCTCTTGGTGACGGTTGAAACTATGCGGATGCACTCTGTATAGATAGATACAGCGTGTATAAGAATATGAACAATAAATCATAAATTAGATAATATTTAGTGCATTACATTTATAAATCAGGTTTAAAATTTATAATTAATTAAAATTAATTAGTTGATTTATTAATAAAATATTTAAAAAAAACAATTCTCTTAATTGTTTTTATGAAACAATTGCTGCGATTATGCATGCATTTCATTAATTAATTAATTATGACTAGCATTCATGAGGAAAGTAAGTATTCTTTACTTCAAACGGAAATGAATTACTGAGAAACAAAGAGAAGGTAAGGTGAGGAGGGGGGGGGGGGTATCTGGGGTTCATCAATTCACTCAAATTATTTGATTTTTGGCCCATTTCCAACAAATATATACCTCCATCAGGAGAATCGAAAATAAACAGGTTTCAGCAGAACATTACTTACTCTCTCTGTACAAATTTTTTCTTACTATATTTTACATATTCCAAAAAGAGTTGACCTGTTTGAGGTTAGGGCCTAGATAGCACAAATTTCTTGACGATATGATCAAAACTTATAAAGGGATAGCGAAAAATTCCACCGATTCTGATTGGGTCGTCGTCACGCTTCACTAAAGTTCCTCACCAATTTTCATCCAAATCCAAGGATGATACTTTCTGGGAAAAGTTATGGATGGCATATGGTGGAATTTTTTTTTATTCGTATTTTGGATTCTACGTCTTTTAAAATGACAAACCGTAGATTTTCAGTGGCGCCCTGGAGCCACGGGACCCTGATGATGTTGAACGCAATTAGATGCAGACTTGATAATAAAGATTTCAATCAAATCTAAGTATTTTGTATTCTCATAAAAGGGGGTACAAAAAATTATGATGAATTGTTTCATACAATGAAAAATGATTAGCTACAAAAAATTATGCATGCAACAATCGGACTGGCTCACCCGCTGATGGACTGATAGACTGATAGACTGAGTGACGCGCGTGTGAACTTTTTTATTTTATCAAACAAAAATAATGATTTCAACCATTAGAGAACTTCTTCAACGGAAGTACTGTGTGGATCTGTTTTTTCCGTAAGGTAAAATGCATTTAACTGTTTCACGATGTGTACCAAATAAAATTATTTTTTTCATTTTTGTTTGGTCAGAATCTTTAATGTAACTTTAAAAATCTCCCATTTTCGTTTTATAGAAATTTTTAGACTGTATATTAAACGTTTAGACGTAAATTTGTAACGATTAAAAATATTGATCGTAGATAAAAACCTTGGTACAAGTTTTCATAAAATGATTCGAATTACTCCATTTGCGGATATCCGACATTACGATAACTAAGTTCGTGAAAATTTTTCAATTTGGCATTCTTATTGAATTTCAATCATTAGGTTGTTAATAAAATTTGTTTATTTGGAACACATCGTAAATGAATCACCGAATGAATGAATGAATATTAGAAAACAGGATTTTGATAATGTTTTTTTGCACAGTGGACATCAATATCCCGTATAATTTATAATCACCATTTTCCTTGAATGTCAAAAATAAAAAAGAAAGTGATTTTAGTATTCCGTACCAAAAAATAAAACCATAACTTTAAAAAGTCACACTGCCATCAATAATGCCTTTATGAACAACAGTTACCCATTGAAATCGGCCGCCAAACAGTTCTTTAACTTATGCCTAGATACAAAAGTCGTGTGAGTATTTCACCTTAAATGTATTCGCAAATGGGGTTTTGAGACTAACAAGTGGTCTTTATGTGAACCAAAAACTAAACCTGCTAAAAAATTACGGTAATTTTAAATTTAGACATAATATGGAAATGATCTTGTACTGAGCAATTAATTAATTTTAATAGTTATGTAACGGATATTTTTATTGGAAACCAGTTTTGAGTTATAGCAGACAGAATACCACCAAATCTACTAGAATGTGTTCCGGAAATTATCGAAATAATAATATCAAAACAACCTCTATGTACAAACCAAGAGAATTTGTATGAAAATCTTAAAATAGTTTGGAGCTATATTAAAACTTTTTTGAAGTTGGAAAATTCATTTAAATTTCGATAGGGTGATTCGGCCAAACATTTATTTTAGAATGCCATGTTCACAGTAGTCGTTCACAAATATTTTTGATATCAAAATGTAAAGATCCTCAAACAAACCTCTACAACGATTTGGAACATCGAAATAGCTCTGAGATGCTGATTCTAATTTTTGTAACACTATTTCACATAGTTTTAAAATATAAACATTTAATTGATAATTGTTAACATTGAAATAAGATATGTCTGCCGCGCTGTTTTATACAAATAATTTTCTTCTTAATTAATATAAACAAATACATAATTTTCTCCAATTCTGGAGTAATATCAAACGGGTAAATCGTGCCGAAATAATTCTGGTTTTTGGTTTGTAAACCTGTAAAAGTTTTTGTATTTTTTTTTTGTTCGGAGATCCTTTAGGAAAGAACGTAAGAGTTACGACGCGAAGGCTCACTTAAATCGATAAAATTACATGATAGATAAAAATTGCTTAACATAAAAAATAAAAATTGCTTAACACTTACACCGATCAAATGCATTCGTGTCGAATTTGTTGAAGTTTCTGTACAGCGGGCACAAAAATAGCGGTTATTTTTCAAAATTTTCTAATTGATTTGTGCCTTATTCGGTCGATTTTTGAAAAAAATTTCTTCGGATAAAAGTTAAACATATAAATTTTGATTCGAAATATTTTTTCTAAAACCCGAATGAATAAGTTAGACATCAAAGTAAAACATTTTGATGAAGAATGGACGCTACTTTTGTGGCCCATAGTACAAATTGCAGCTCCACAGGCAACAGCAATACTGCTGTAGTAATGATTGGATTGCCTAGAAGAGAAATCATTGTATTAGAAAAAGAAGATAAATGAAGCAGTTCTGAGAAGTTTTTTGCGGATGTAATTAAATGTAATAGTTAATTAGTTTTGCTAATTAACGAGTATCGTTTTATATTCAAATAATTAACTGACTTCAAAAACGTATCAACGTTCTCAATTCTTTTGTTTCACTAAACATTGATTATCTTACGGCTTAATCATACAAAATTACAGTTCCTGATCTCTTTTTGTTTTTACGGCCAGACGGATACAATAATGGAGTTTAATCTCCGTTTTTGAGACACGACAGTCTATAACAGAGGCCACCCACATCATTATTTTTCAACCTTTATTAATTTTTATTTTACATTTTTTATGATGTGAGTGGCGGATCAGAAATTCGTATGCAGACTAGGAATTGGTAGATGTGCGGCTGCAGCCGACTTTGATAGGTACTATGCCGAAATTCATCTGGAGTTCGTGAAGAGAAACTGCAGAAAACCTTCACAAGCATAGCCGATTACTTCGTTCTTGTCCAGACGCCGACAGTTTAGTCAATCAACCGCCCTATTAATTTTTAATTGACAAACTGCCGGTACCGGGATTCGAACCCATAACCTCCCAGTTCCAAGTAGAAACAACGCCGCAATGTATTTGTTTTACCTGTAACGTCATCGTACCAATGTAGGTGCATGCATGTGTGAATGGTTACGAATTAGCTTTGTGTAAAGTTATAAATTAGTGGTGCGTGGAAACGTGTTTAGCTAGAATATTGATTCGGATCACATTGTGAAGAACTTGATGGACACTACTAGGAACCAAAGTGAGACAATACAAATATTCGCTGGAATATAAGTGGAAATCGGTATTAAATTGAAAATTACAAAAAAATTAAAGACTTTGTCTTATATGACTCGTAAATGTACTCGAAATTATAGAAAACGCATATCAGAGGAAAGCTCGCATCGAAAGGAACGATGCATCTACGGCAGTAACGTCGAAAAAAAATTGCTCAAAACGATTACGTAGCTGGTATATCGGGACCTAACAGGTAGTTTTCACGAAAACTCTACGACACGGACCCTCTGTCTCTAATTTTGTGACTAAACTGAATATACCCTTGATATTATCGTGTATACAAACCAAGGATTGATATAATATGGGGACCTCTGATATTTTGGTTGTGTACGGTACTGAATGCAACGCTTATCAGACGTTGTAGAGTTGTTCCATATTTTGAATTATAAGAAAAATATGAAACCTCCCAATGAGATCGTATTTCAAACAAATTTTAGTGTTTTTTTGTCTACTCACAGGCGAGCGACAGAACTTCAGAACTAGTGCGATAAAGACAGATGTACGCACGATGGTGTGGTGTGGTGTATACGTGTGTCTCTGTTTATTTGAAACCTACATACATCATACATACAATATAGAGATATGGCCATCTCTGTTGCACAAATAATAGATATGTTCATAATTGCTTTGTATAATATTGCCTTAAGGCCATATATTTCGTGAGTCATTTTTTCTTTACCAGAATATATAAAAAATAAACTACCTAGTCGCGGCCAATTTACATGTTTCTATTGTCATTATTCAACTCTGTTCATTATGTCAGGGTTCCGTACCTCATCGAATCACTCACAGCGTTTTCTTTTGAAGCACGAGAGAGCATGTTCGCTACTCTGTGATAACGTCATGCTTGACCTCAGTTCTTGTCCGAGAATTGTGCGGCCATTTTATTCAATCGAATGTGTTTATGATCATTTATTATTAGGTTGATTGTCAGTGCCAAATATTTAAGTACATTTTAGCTGTTGTTTTGGATTACTGATCAGACTTTAGAGGCAGCAAGGTACATATAATATATTCTTTGATTTATAAATACGTTTTTGTTAAAGAACTTTTCTTGTATGAATTAGAATGTAGAATTAGACAATATAATAATAATAATTAGAAAGAGGGCTACCGCAAGTGGGTCCCTAACACCTAGACCAAGGGAACCTCTGTGCCCTCCTTGAGAACAACCTGTCATCCGAAGGCGAGAAGTCTTCGGGTAAGAGGCGCCATTCTAAGCAGATGAAGCTATAGGATTCTGTCGTGGCTGGATGCCATACAGAAGATCCACAACTTCTCCGCCGGGATTGTTCCCAGGATTGATGGGTCCAAGATTTCAGACCCAAACATTCTATATCTGACACCCTGCAGGTGCATATAACATGTATGGAGGTCTCATCTTCCTCCATACAGACCCTACAAGTGAGATCATCAGAGATCCCCAAGTTATGTAGGTGGTAGTTCAATCGACAGTGTCCTGTCAAAAGCCCCACCATCTTTTTCAACTGCATTCTATTGAGTTTCAATCGAGCAAAGTCGAATGACCAAACTGTGTTTATGCACAACTTGGTCTGTCGCATGCCCTGCGCAAAGTCCCAGTAATCGAGATGAGTTTGTTTCAGTTTCTATGGGAATGATAGGCGCAGGTGAAAGAGGCGCTTGAGATGACCCCTCTCATGCCAACGAGTCCGCTACATCGTTCCCCTTAACACCAGAGTGACCCGGTACCCAGATCAGCCTGACTGTGTTACTCAGTGCCAGGCGGTTCAACTCCTCGAAGCATTCATAGATTATATATAGACAATAGATATGTGAGTGTACTAAACTATAACATCCAAAATCTTATGTAACTCTCGATAGAGATTTGTTGAAACTACAAGTTTGACCAGAAATTGTGACAAAACTGAGTAGTTTATGAAACAAAAGTTGTTGATTTTTAAAAAGGCAAAGCCATTTTTGTATTTGAATCATTTAGTTCATGAACTCGAAATTTCAGATGATTTTCTGTTTTTAAACGAACATTCAGAAACATATTCAATAAAAGATCAATATTTCCAATCGTTACAAACTTGAAAGTAAACTCCGAATACCAACAGATCTGATATTGATTCACACTTAACAAATGTTATAAAAATTTATTTTCAGTTTTGGTCTTTTTTTTTGTGTTGTAAAATTTAGTTCATATTGAACTGCTTTAAAAACATTGATATTTGATTGCAGTAAATCCTCGTTAATAATAAGTATAGATATGATTAAGCTCGTGACAACCCCACCCATTTCTAAACAAGTGTACACCCACACATGATGTTGTTGCGTTTGACCATGTTGTGTGTCCTAGAGGTGAGATACCCCGCACTCGTGTTTAGTTTTGTGAATTGGTCGGGTCAGATCGAATCAATCGGGTGCCATAACAATTTTATGATTCACAACGATTATTGTTTTTTTTTTTCTTTCAATTGAATTCGTAATAAATTATTCTGACCACAATTCGAGAATAAACGTTTATACTTCGAATATCATCACAACGATTTTTGAATTCTTAAACATTTTGTGTACGTTCACTGTACGGTTATCACATGTATAAATCTTTCCAATATTATTTATTATTCAAGAAGCAATACTATTATCGAATCATATAACGAACATCATTTGTACTTTATAGCTATTTATTTTACATGTTTATTTGATTTTATGTAAATACAATTATTTATTGTACCCAAAACAATACGAAAATCTACGTGATTTAAACGTTTTCAAGATAAATCTCCACATAGTTAAAAAATTTAGGCGTCGTGGGACGCCTGGCTGAAACATCGAAACTATTTTGTATAGAAAATATGCAAACATTGCCACCTATGAATAAATTTTTGAACCTGTATATGATTTACTGCTGTCATCTATGAGCAACTTTTTAAATCTGATGTGTTATATGTAATGTTGCCCTATGAACAACTTGTTGAATTAGCGTGTGGCGAGCTTCGCCGAGTTAACAGTCGGTCTCACACCAAAAAGGGGTCCAATCAGTTCTCTCTCAACCACGCGGCGTAGTTGAATGAATTATATTCAGTTTTGCATCCCTTGTACCGAAATACAATAAAATTCCTTATCACTGTGAGTTACCACCTGAATTAGTGTCTTCTTTGAGCCGAGAGATGTATTTCGAAATGGTATTCCCGTTTGGCGTATCTTGTAAGACGTGTACTCAGTTGTATTTACAAATGTTGATGAGTTTAGATTGAAATATTTTGTTATGCCTTTGACTGTACATTTCATAAAAACATACAAATTTGCATAATAAAACAGTATTTTGAAATATTTTTGTATTTCAGTATCCGCTATTCATGTTTACGATTCAATCATTTCTTGTTTTTGTTTTGTAGCCAAAAAATATTAAGGGGGGGGGGGGATTTTGATGAACAGGGTGGTTGAGAAGTTACAGGACAGACAAATTTTTGTTTTTTCTTCTTTTCATTAATTCCAAATCAAAGTTCAAATTTGTTATTCCTTTATGATCCAAATAATTGCAAAGCATGTACATTCAAATTCAAAAAAATTGAATAAATCCATGTTAGTTTGAACTTTTCTCTTGATTCCGAACAGTTGTATGGATCTTAAGCTGTTGAGAAGTGCTTTGTATGCGCCATAGAAATAGTTTCTTCTACAGTCAGCTGGGTGTTTCATCCGTATGCATGCAACTCTGCCTTTATGGATTTCCATAATATTTGGTCGACCACTATGAATTCGAACAAATACTAAAATGTGTTTGGTTTACAGGATAATAATAATGGTCAAATGTTATTGGAGGAAGTATTCCATCATTTAAATTTAATGGAAACAGCTTATTTTGGATTACGATATTTGGATTCACGAAATCAAACGCACTGGTTGGATCCAACAAAAACGTTACACAAACAATTAAATTGGAATATGCCGACAAATCATCGAAATACGGATACAATTCCAACTTATGTATTGTATTTTGGTGTTAAATTTTATGCTGTGGATCCATGTAAATTAATCGAAGAAATTACTAGGTAAATGCATTGATATTTTTCTATATTGTACAGGGTGTTACATGAAAATTGTTTCTGCTTTAATTATTTCCAGTCAGAATCCCTTCGAATAATGTTGATGTGCGCATGTCACAAATGATAAATAATATTTGAAAAAAAAAAGAACGTTAAAATTTGTACTTTCGTGGTAAATTCCTTTAATATGATGAATTACGATCAATTATAGTATGCGGTTACTTTTCGGTATGTTCGAGCAACCATCAGTAATCATCAATTCAGAAATAATTGTACCAATCTTTAGGTATACCTTTCAATTTCGAACGTGAGTCCTAACGTCAATGGCTCACGGTGTTTTGAGTCTTAATTAGTCATCAATTTGAATGATAATTAGTTTAAAAGGTAAATATCGTATAAAATCGGACCAAAATTCGCCTCAATACCTAGATCAGTTGTTTTTTTTTGGTATATACCCTCTTCAATGATTGAATCCAAATTCGCCCCAATACCTAGATCAGTTTTTGTATTATAAATACGTATTTCGACTATAAAGTAGTCATCATCAGTATAAATTAGCTAGTCGTAATTTACTCTTTGACAATTAGAGTCGTAATTTATAATACAAAAACTGATCTAGGTATTGGGGCGAATTTGAAATTTTATTTCAAAAACCTACAGTTCTCATTAATTATCATTTGATAATTCGGTGGAATAACCGTCATAGACCCAGAGCCTATTTTAGGGAATCCAAAGACAGTATGTAAACCGGGTAACGAGTGGATGAATGTTAAACACCATGATCACTGAGAAAATATACCGCAGCAAAAGCTCGGGAAAATACTGCTTTGGAATGCATCCAAGAGGTTGCGCCTCGATGTACTGAACCTGAACAGGATACAACTTCGAAAGGTTACCGGATTCATCACCGGATTGGACATTATTACCTGCGGAAGCATCTGCATACAATAGGACTCCATAATGGATCCATTATGTGCAGATTGTGCGGCGAGGAGGAGGAAACATCCAGCCATATTATCTTTAACTGCGATACAAGATATTTGGTGCATCTAACCCCGAATATATGAACTATCAGGATAACCTGATCAGCATGCTAATCCAAGGATATGAGAGAAGCGAATCTCGCAAGTGTTAAGTTAATGTAGTGTGTGTAGTGCTTGACTCTTCTTGAGGCAGACAGACAGACAGACATATACACATTGCGTGTGTAATATAGTTGAATATAAATGTGATTGGTTACTCGAACATATTTAATATATTTAAGTATAGTTTATCTTTTTTAACAAGGAGTAACGATAGTGACTATTAAGTCAAATATATGATATGATATGATATGCGTATGGCGCTATCTATAGCTCTTACAACTCTTACATACATTCAGTCTCTGATCTTTGAATGTTACAGCAGTGAGCAGTCTCTCAATCTCATAGCCTCGTCGCGTATCCAGTACATCGTACATTGTATAGTATGTGAAATACCTGTAGGGCAATTGAAAGATACACATTTGGACGTTGGTAAATGGCCCTGTGGTAAATAAACTACATAAGCTCTATAATTAATTTTAAATCAAAGTTAATATTATTTACTTCTGGTCAGTCTATCTACCTACCCAAGTCCACAGTACCACAGTACCACAGTATGGACGGCAGCCCCTTTTAGACTTTTAGAGTAACTAACTACACTGTGGGAATCGTTTTTACATTCCATCATAATAGTTTACAAAATAATAATAATAATAATAATAATAAATTGGAGTAATTTTTATAATTTTGTTGTTTTGTATTTATTTCGTTAGATATCAATTTTTCTTGCAAGTGAAACAAGATGTTCTACAAGGAAGATTACCCGTCTCCTTTGAAATGGCTGCAGAATTGGGCGGTTACATTGTACAATGTAATTATTTCAAATCTTTTCATTTTGCTCTAACAATTATTATGTAGACTTGACGGACGACCTGACCTATGTTTGTTTATTTATATTTATTTACCCACAGATTGTGTTTTAAACCATTTTATGTAGGAGTTATTAATATTCAGTGTCGAACTGGCCAAAGGGTGTTTACCATCCTAATCCTAGCCTGCGTGGGCCCCCCCAGGCTTACTACATACACATAAAGTAGTTCATACATAAAGAAGTAATCAAGAAGAAAAAATTTCAGATCAGAAACTAAAATAAGTCAGTTCACACATTCATTATGAACTCAGTATATAACGGATATATAAATAAGTAACTCAGTTAATTGTTATTTTCATATTAATGATTGTATTTATTCAAACTATTTGAAATTGTATTAAAAACATTAACATCAGCATCTCAGTTCTAAGTTGTATCTCAGTTGTATCTAGACTAGTTCTCCTCTGGTCTAGATACAATGCAAATTATTGGAATACCACCATTTGTTCCCAGAATTGCTGATTCGAATATAATGGCTCAAAGAAAATAATTGAAATTTATAAAATCGGTCAAGTATGGTGTCGTATCCGTATCGATTTAGGATTCTATAGTGTACAATGGGCCACAAAACTAATACTCATTTTTTCAAAATTTTCTAATTGATTTGTGCCTTATTCATAATTCATTTATCGAAAAAAATCCTTCGGGTAAAAGTTGTTCATTATAAATATACTTTTATTCGATACATTTTCTCAAAGACCGAATTGTTAGAGCAATGTTATGTATAAAATGACTTTGGATGAATGTATTGACAATTCTCATGAATAATAAAATTTCTATTTAGCGGAGTTAGGCGATTACGATCCACAACAATTGTCAGCCGGTTATCTATCAGAATTTCGATTTCTTCATAGTCAAACGGTTGAATTGGAGAATCGTATCGCTGAATATCATAAAGCCAATGTGTAAGTACAGTAAAATTAGTCAAAATAAAAATATTACAGTAAAATTGTTTTGTAGAGGAATGCCACCATCAATGGCCGAATTAAATTACCTGGAAAAAGTGAAATGGTTAGAATTATATGGTGTCGATTTACACGCAGTATTAGTAAGTTAAACAAGTTTTACTGTATCATGCAACAAATATCAAAACAATTGAAATTACTTTTTTGAAGGGTGAAGATAATGTTGATTATTTCTTGGGCCTGACACCGAGCGGTATTGTTGTGCTACGTAATACAGCGATTGTTGGTAACTACTATTGGCCACGAATATCAAAAATTCATTTTACTGGCTGTTATTTTATGTTACGTGTTGCCGATAAAAATGTAAGTCTCTCTCTCTCTCTCTCTTGATTTTTAAACACGCAGTATATGATATATGGAGACTTTTTAAACACCTTGTTGTATTATAGAATGATGAAAGCACATATGGCTTTGAAACACCATCGAAAGCAGCTTGCAAACATTTATGGAAATGTTGTTTAGAGCACCATGCGTTCTTTCGACTGTATCAAGTGTCACCAAGTACCGCCGCTGATATTTTTGGTTTAGGATCGCGATTTCGATTTAGGTAGGATCCTGTAGGAACATACGAATTCAATCATTTTATTTTCATTATTTCAATTAATACATTCTGATTTGTGTTCGCTCTAGTGGGAGAACGGAAAAACAAGCTGCTCAAGATGCAAAATTATGTGTTCGAGCGCCACCATCTTTTTCTAGAACTCTTTCACATCGACGAAATGGTGATGGTAAGTTTCAGCGATAAATTCTCAAAAAAAATGTTGTTCCTCTATCTATAGTCTCTATCTATAGTGGACGCATCCGAGTCCACTATAGATAGAGACTCTAATAATAATATTTTGAAAGAGGGGTACCGCAAGTGGGTCCCTAGCACCTAAACCAAGGGGTCCTCTGTGCCCTCCTTGAGAACAACCTGCCACCCGAAGGCGAGAATTCTCCCCGGGTAAGAGACGCCATTCGA
The DNA here is from genome assembly GCA_963920215.1 of Nineta flava. Classification (NCBI taxonomy): domain Eukaryota; kingdom Metazoa; phylum Arthropoda; class Insecta; order Neuroptera; family Chrysopidae; genus Nineta; species Nineta flava. The sequence continues at coordinate 2,414,997 of OY986046.1, forward strand.
AGCAGATGAAGCTATAGGATTCTGTCGAGGCCGGATGCCACACAAAAGGTCCACAACTTCTCCGCCGGGATTGCTTCCAGGATTGATGGGTCCAAGGTTTCGGACCCAAACATTCTATATCTGACACGTCCTGCAGGTTTCTGCAGGTGCATATATCATATATGGAGTTCTCATCGTCCATACAGGCCCTACAAGTGGGATCATCAGAGATCCCCAAGTTATGTAGGTGGTAGTTCAATCGACAGTGTCCTGACAAAAGCCCCAGCACCCTTCTCAACTGCATTCTATTGAGTATCAATCGTGCACAGTCGAATGGCCTAGCTGTGTTTATGCACCACTTGGCCTGTTGAGACTTGATAGAGACTCTAACTAGACCTTTATATTTTTAATAAATTCAAAATTAATATTTTATAGGAACAAAATCGGAACGGAATGGAGATAATAGTCAAAATAAAGAAATTAAATTAGTTTCAATACCTCAACCTGTTCAAATGTAAGTATACGAACTACCATTGCCAAAATTTCATCAAAAACAGTAAAAAAATGCGAAATCCATTTTTGGTATGAAATGAACTAATGAACACTTGGATTGTTTTTCAGATCGGATAACCCATATAGATCATTAACAAATATCGGCACAACAAGATCTCAAAAATCTGAACTGGGTGGTGGAAACGATTCACCACGAAGTACAAGAAGTGCACCTTGGACTCAGTCCCAACAACAAAAAGGTTTGTACGGGAACGGTGGTAACACACAGCGATCACCGAGCTCGTTAGATGCTATCGTATCGACGTTACAACGATCTCAGCAATCGAATATACGACAGCGGTCATCGTCAGTGGACAGTCACAGTTCAACGGATTCACGAAGTATGCGTGGTATCAAATACCGGCATCATCAAAGTCGTGCTCACTCCGACAACGAAAGTGAATTATCAAAGAGTTCGAATCGTTCGCGACGACATCGACATTCATCGGGACATCGCAGATCGACCGGCACGGATATGGATCCGTCTCAAGTGTCTTCCACAAAATATGAGTAAGTACTGATTTATCTCGGAAATTTGTCAAAAACTAAACGGTGATTCTGTTTTTAGGGATTTAAAATTAGTCGAATCGAAACAGCAATGGCGTGAGGTGCAACGATTAAAGAATGGCCGTAGTGTTCAACAGGCAAATATCGTTACGAATCGTCGATCGAGTGTTGTAAATAGTTGTCATGAATCGGAATCAGAAATGTCCTATCGACAGAACTGTTCACGGCGACATCGTAAACATAGATCCAGATCACGATCACCAGCCGAAGCGAAAGCGCCGTGGTTAAGTGATGAACTAAAGAAACATGTGGAATTCGATTTAATTGATACGACTGGCATGTCTCAAGCGCAATTAAAAGAAATCCCGTACACCGTCGTCAAAACCAGCCATGCCAAACAAGTCAAATTAAAATATGGCACAGCGAATTCGAATAAAAAGTAATTCAAATGTTTTTTTAATTTTTTGTATCAAAGAATCCAAAGAGCATCTCGTTTTTTGTAAGAAATTGTTATAGTCGAACGTAACTAAACTGATGATCGCGCTATTTTTGTTTTTCCTATTAAATTGGAATCCTTCAATTGTTTTTTTCAAAAGAATCAATAACTCATCCCTAAGGACGAGTATCTTTGTCACAAGTGATCGAGACACACTCAAGGAAGGCACAGAAGGTCTATAGACCTAGGTGCTGGGAACCTTGCTCAGTTAATGATTGGAATTTGTAATTTTTAGGAATATCAATTTACCATCAAAATCCTCACATATGGTGCAAAATCCAGAATATAATCGTAATACAAATGGTGCTGTCCCTGGTTTTAGTCATGAACATACTGATTCGGGTTTAGGTGGTGAACAAGAGTACGAGGATAGGTTTGTAGGCCAAACCGATTGTTAGAGTGAGCTTTATGTGTATGTGAACGTACACTCTTTCGTCTTGTTCTTGTACAAAGTGTTCGGGATAAATCATGCAAAATTATTTAACAGATGGTAGAACAAGTATTTTCTTTGAGAATTTTCTATATCGACGTACACTCCCGTTCAAAAAAAATTAACAGACCTGAAATGTTAATTTGCTTACATTTCATAAAACTTCTCACTTTTGAGGAGTTTTATGAAAATCTAGAAAAAATATCTAGAGTTACGTTACGACAAACACGAAGGTTCACTAAATCGGTATTAATAAATTGAAAATAAAATAAACCGTTGTGTTTTTGTATGTTGAATTTTTGTAGATGGATTCAATCGCGACGATACGAGCCACATCCTCAACTACGTTCAAGTGCCGCAAGTACTGCGCATGACTGTACTACCTCAATCATCCAAAATAATATAAATAATATAAATAATACAAATAATAATAATTCAATAAATAATTCAGTGAATGTAAATGTAAGTTCGACGTCATATATCGTCGATCCGTCGTCACAACATCATAATCACAATCACAATCGATCCATGATGATTCATAACAATGCTACAACAATGACGTCATCGACGTCGTCATCATTTGTGAGTAGACCTTCATTTGTGACTAGACCTTCCATACAATTAGGCGCTACAACAACTACTAAATATAATAATATGCTGAGATCTGCTACTGCTTCCTCTTCTGTTACTGCTTATAATCAAACTCAAACTCTTTTGGCGGCAAGTAGAGGTTCTTCTGTTAATAGAGATTTATCTGTGAGACTCTTTGCCACTTTGGATAAACAAAACAAACACAATTCTGCTTCTATTAATAGCTTTAATCATAATTTATTACCTAATATTGGAACAAAACATATTAATCAAATCCAAAAACCACAATACGTCCAAAATAATGATCATGGGTATAATTATTCGGGCTATGGCAGTTTGGGTCGCGTATTTGTACATCGTGACGGACCATTAAGAATACGCAAGAATCATGTTGTATGACATCCGAGTCCGAATCCGAATCATGTAAGTATATTCATCTCACCATCAATCATCAATGGGTGCGTTCTACTATATGAGGCGCTTTCAAGTACATTCTCACGCTCACGATTACGACTATCCTTTGTTGAAAGGAGACATTTTTCCACTCATGCTCAGTGCTTTAAAATGGCTTATTTGAAGAACGCATCCACAATGGTCGTGTTCAAAGTAAGTAAACGCTTATGAGCTATCATTCAGGGTTTATTATGGTTAAAATAGGTACTAAACGCCGTCCGCCATCTACAATCTGTATTTTGAATCATTTTATATAGGAATTTTTTAATCATTTAATTTTGGAATTTACAAAATTTGACATATTTCCCTTAAAATTTGAAAAATAGAAAAATTTATAAGAAGTAAAGTTGTAGGTACTAAGTTTTACTGTAATTTTGTTTCTTATGATTTTTTCTGTTACCCTAATATTTACAGAAATATTGACGGTTTAAGATTGAAAATTAAATTCCTTAATATCTCTGTACACATTAGAGTTTGAGCAAAAATGATGAGGTGATTAATTGTAGCAAATTAGATTTTCTACAACTTTATTCCTTACGCATTTTTCGATTGTTCTAATATTAAGAGAGATATTTTGTGTTTTCTTGTTCTTTCTTTAACAACCCCCCCCCCCCCCCAATTTCCCTCGACGTATGTCATTTATTAATAAAATTGACCATGCAAATACTAAAATCATATCAGACATTTCATTTTGATCAGATTAAAATTGTGACCACTAGAGAGTGATTTATGTATTCTAAGGAAATTCGCCAAGTTGAAGCAGCTCCTGCGTTTCGAATTTTTAATTTTTCAAATGTTCAAAAAACAAAAAAATTTTTAATGAATGGACCTAATGTCCATAGACATCACATGTTATGTTATTAAACATGCTATACAGTAATTCGTATATAAAATGATTTAAAATACATTTAGCATAACATATAGAAGTTCTTAACGCTTGGTTACTCTAAACACGACCATTCATCTTCATTTTCAATCTTATTTCAATTTATTTTTCAAACCTATTTACTTTTTATTTTAATTTGAGAAAGATACGAGACATTCATTGGGATTCGAACCTGGACCCTTGGTTGTTTATTTATATCAATTCGACTCCTAGTTAAGTAGTATTTAAATAGAAAGCATTCTTTATATTGAAGTATTTTGACGTTTAATACACAAAAAAGACCCAAAACTTTACAATACAAAATTTAATTTTTAGTAGTATTTAATTTGATGGACATTTTCGCTTTAGCTTTCACTTTAAGCTTGCTGTAGATTTAAAGAAAATTGATAATTTAAAGTTTTCAAGAAAATTTCAGGATAATATCTGAAAGTTGATAGACTTAATCGATAATAACAATAAGGGTGTTCCCACTCTTGTCTGAAGTGGGAACACCCATCTCAAGACTGAGAAAACTATAAAAGATACGAGAAAATGTGCAACGAAAATTTGTAGAAGTTGTAAATACCTCTTAATCCTGCCGCTCAATTTTTCTCAGCCGTATATCACGTGAGCTATTGGTCCTACGTGAATTTTGTATAGGACTATTTTTGTATAGAATTGCGAGATATTTGAGATAAACTTATTTTCGCGACTTTAAACTTTTTTGCAAGCGCGATTTCATTATGGACTTTTTGTCATGTTTTAATATGAACTTTTTGTCCGTTAGAAAATCTCCACTTGTATTTTTGAAGAGGTAAAAGTACTATTTGACTGTGGATCATTGGTGTTTGGTTAACTTATAGGAATTTTTTTTACAAATTTACAATCTTGCGACAATGACGTAGGTTTTTAGTCTGATAACTCTCAATTCTTAGCCTCAAAACTATGGGAAATGAATGGTGATTTTCGTAAATTTTAGGTCAAAAATGAACTTGAGTAAAACATTTGCTGATATCCGTACTGATCTAAAAACTTGTTGATATTATTTTCAGATGACAAATGAAACACATCGATACGATCCAAATATAAATAAGAATACGTTGAATAAATCGAATGGCAAAAATGGGGGACCTGTTGGAGAAATGACCACTGAATTATGAACACAGACAGAATATAGATAGAATCTTTTATTTTTGAGAATAATTTATATTTTTTTATTATTTTATTTATTTTTTATTATTTTATTTGAGTTATAATTTAGTAGATCTGGCGGCTGGCTGTCCTCTATTATTACTAAAAAGAGAAAGAATGTTCTAACAATTGATGCGCGCGATAAGAGTCACACGTCACGCGTTCACTAATTCAGAATTTCAAATTAAATACACATTCAAGGTATTGCAGATGCAACAGTAACTTCCTAAGAATTGGAAGACCTAATGTCTTGAAATACATAGGTCGGCCGTTCATTCAAATCAGGATCAATAAATTTATCAATTTTGACAAAATCATCGTTTTAGATTAATTTGAATCCGACGAAAATGACTATCTGTTGGTTAAAATACGATCTAATTTATGATATTGGCTCAAGATATCAAGAATTATAGACCTGATGATATCTTGAAATGAATTGGATTTTTATGAATTTTGCATTATACTCTTATTGAATATATCCAATGGCAAAATTCCATTAAAAATTCCATACCAGGCTAGGGTGGGTTGTAGCTACTTAATACGCAGGGCCACTAAACATGCGGAATAACAGTTGGAACACGTACTGTGCCCTGGGCACAGCCATGGAGATGGAACACTTACCTACTGTTCCCCTGCAATTCAGTTACAAATGGCCACAAGAGTGGATTATTTTTTTCAAAATTACATAGTTATATGTGGTCCAATTAATTTAGTTTTCGAAAAAGTGTCTCAAATAAAAGTTGTTCGTCATATAAATATTACTTGGTAGTACTAAGTACATATGAATGTAACATAAGACTGTTCTGTTTTATTGTGTACCAAGAAGAACGCACCCTAAAATTAAAGTTCAAGTTCTATTTCCCGCCAATAAAAGAATTGTTCTACTTTCGATAAAAAATTGTACAAATTAAACAATTAAAAGAAATGTGAAAAATTATGTATTCAATGAAAATTAAGAATTAAATGAATTTTTCAATTTGTTAATAAAAATTGTTATTTTGATTTCCCCGATATCATCCTCATCCCCATCCCTTACGCTTATATAAATAAATACTGAGAATTGAGAAAGTATTGTTGTTGTTTTTCTTGGAAAAAAGGTGTGGGACAAAGAAAATGTTAATATTTTAATACGCAGCTAAATATGAAATCAATATGCTTATGTAAATTTTCTAATATAAACGTTAAAAAAAAAACATCTATAGGGATATTCAGTTGATTTCAATTGTAATTATCTCTAGCCGAACTAATTCCACCTGAAAGAAAGACACCTTGAATTCGAATCATTTGAAACCATAAACGAGTTACTTCGAAAACTCTCAAAATAAAAACTTGAATTTAAATAAAATTTATACAAATAATTTCATGAAAGTTTTATAAAAATAAATAAACCAGATTTTGGCGGGTATACAGGGTGGTAATCAAAATTAACCGCACTTTTTTCATCGAAATCATGTAAAAATAGCCAATTCCAATCCGTGCCTCACGTTTTCGAGATAAAAGGCACAATTTTCAATTGGAAATCTATTTTTTTTATGATAAAAATTATTCGATTTTTAATTATTTAATACAAACATTATCGATTGATCATGAATTTTCTATAAACATTTGATGACCTCGAATCGATTCTACTTTATTTTGTTGAGTTTAAAATAAATTGATGTTTGTGTGTATGGATGGACTCCACCATATCTCTACTACTGGATTGATCCAGCTCAAAATTCTTTGTTTTTTTCAATTTACTAGTTATAAAACATTCTTTACAGATTCATTCATTTTGAAACGAACCTTCTAAACTGAAGTATTCAAAAATTTTTAAACTAAAAACGTTTATCCCACCAGACCTATGACAGGCATGAAATAATGCCTGTAAAATGTTGAAAACTTTTGTGTGATCAAATTGAATTTTGACAATTTGGCGAGGGGGAAGCCTTCCTGTATTTGTTATATGAATGAATGGTATCACTGACAAACATTTATTTAACGGAAGGTTGGTATTACTGTATACCAAACCAAATGTCTTTAAAACTGAACTAAAGCTTTTTTTTTGTAAACTATCCACAAAAAAAATCAAAAATAGTGATTTCAAATGCAATGGGACGATCAAAATTTCCTGGCAAGCCATCAAAACATGTAAATCGTCAACGTGTAAATGTTTTAGCTTGTCCACAAAACCGTGAAACAAAAGTTGTAATTGCTGAAAATATATTTATTGGTCTGAACACGTCAAATTTGGATACCAAAACAGAACAGGTAAGTACACAATATTTAATATACTAGAAATTTCTAACGAAAACCTGAAGAAATGGTTGGAAACGTTTGATTGAATTGTTTCGTTGAACATAACCTTAAGTGAACATATTTTGTTTGTAGGAAACTGAAACGAAAGGCGAACAAGACGAACGACAAACAAAGAAATTTAAAAAGGCCCAGATCCAACGTAAACGTCGTTTAGTTACGAAAAAAATAGAACCGATTCGACGAACACAGATCCGACATCGCACTAGGTCTGAATTGTTAGCACGACGATCCCGTTCAGCGGATTCCATAAACTTGGGTGGGAAATTCATCTTGCCGCAACGGAGTGCACACTCGTCGCGAGTTATCAAACCAAACAAACGGTTTGTAGACAGTGAACATGAATCCGAACCAATACCAGTGAGTAAAGTTGTGAATAAAATATCACGTGACCATTCAAGTGATAACAGTGTGATACAAAGTGATACAGAGATACGAACTTGTGATGAAGTGGAATCGCCGCGTGATTGTTCCCCGATTAATAGCGACTACAGTACCACGAATGTGTCAATTCAGTCAAATTCAAATAATAATCCTCGATTAATATTACGGAAAGCAAAGTTACAGCTTCATTCGAATCACAATTCACCAACACATCGTCTGAATGATGGCGGTCAAGGTCCATTTTCTATGTCCACATCGGTCGATACAGCATCTGTATCACCCGGTACAGTTACGTGCGGTGTCTGTGGAGCGGTACGCTTCTATCGGTTTGTCAAACAAGCACGTAAGTTTAGTATATACAGTTGTGAGTCATGTCGAAAGTTTATATCGAAAATGATCAAACGACAAGCGTGCAACAAAAACAATGGCAACAATACCTTAGCGAAATTAGTATGCCATAAGGGACAAGGTGTGTGTCATGTACCACCGATTGTGCGTAGTCAACAGTGGAATTTAATACGATGCGCGTACAAAGCACGGTGTCCGGCATGTTGGCTGAAAATGTGCTTACGTTCATTTAAAATGCCACCAAAATTACGATCGAATTTAGCTGAAATGTTACCCACAAATATGCAAAGTATCGAAAATTTAGCAATGGATACAAATTTATCCACATTCGGATGGAAAAAAATCATTACACCAACATTTGACAGTGTGCAAGAACGTTTGAGGCCAGCCACCAACGAACATGACAAACGGGTCACTCCTCCATTGTTACGTGCACGTAAAAAGGATCTACGTGTGACAGCGACAACGGGTCTACCACCAAGTGTAAATACATCGATGGACAAATTGTTGTTGCGACAAAAGATGAACTTAAAAGGACCCAGAGTCAAACATGTTTGTCGGAGTGCATCGATTGTTCTAGGACAGATCCCTGCCTTGTTTCAAACGAACAGTGTGGATGGGGATGGGGACACGGTACCGGGTGCGACCAATACTCAACAAACAATACCTGAATGTCATAATGATTTGTCACAAGATTGTGACGATTGCCATCACAACTACAAAGAGATCACAAAGAGTTCCAGTAATAGTAGTGGCGGTAATTCCAGTAGTAACGATAGCGAATTAGAAGATTCGAAAACGTCGTCGACTAGTTCCAGTATTAATGATAGTTATCATTCATCTTTTAAACTGACATCGAAATTTCAACAAGTATGTAAAATTGCAACGTTTCGTTCTTTTATTTGAGATTCACGACCTGGAACGACTTCCCAGAGATTATAAAAGCAAAGAATCTTTTTCGGGGGGGAGCTTCAACTGAATTGGTTATAATGTTATATGAGCTACCAAAGTAGCACTCATTTTTTAGGTGACTTGCATCTTATTAATTCGGTTTTCGTCGGGAATGCGACATTAATCAATTATAAAATTATGTAAAATGAGCGCTACTTTTGTGATCATGTGTACTGAAATATCTAAAGTTCCTCATCCCCATAGATTGAGAATTTCTGGAATAGTTGAAAGATCCTTTAAAAAATTCGATCAAAAATTGATCCATAGTTTAGTGAAAATCTTGAATAAATCGGACAATTTCTATGATATGTAATTAATTGTACATCGTGAATTATTTCTAGGTATGCAGTGAACCCGTTTATGATGCTTTGGAAGTACGACAACATGGTTTTGGTCTTGTGATGTCCCGTGGCGTTGTTCCAAAACAAGTATGTTTTTTATGTGGAAGTGCTGGACAAGAACAGGTAATTCAAAATTAAATTGATGCTAGTTCAATTGTATGTATGTTCCTGCCAATAGTTCTAAATCTTGTTTGTTTCTTGTTTGTAGCTAATACATTGTGCAGTTTGCTGTGAACCCTACCACGACTATTGTGTTGGATCTGATGCAGCAACAGCTGCGATTGGTAGCTGGACATGTCCAAAATGTGTTATTGTTTGTTCGGGATGTTCGAATAGTGCTACGCGAACCACCCCCTGTCTTTTGTGTCGTCAATTATTTCATACAACGTGTCTTGGAATTGATAATGCTGTAAGTATTCAATCCAATCCGTTTCAACATCTTTAAAATTTATTATACCCTTCCTGATACATCCTTTCTTCTTCCATGTAGATCCGCCATTCCTTTCATATGGAAATTGACTTATTTTTATAGGTATGCAAATTATCTGTTTTTTATTCCGTGTATTTGAAAGTTGAAATACACAGACGTTCAACAAAAATTGAATCAATATATTATTGTAAACAAATAAATCTTCATAGACAACAGACCCTATGAAAATGGACAGTTTTTTTCGCGAAGGGAAAAAACTGTTAATTTTCAGAGGTTATATCTGTTCAGAACTAAAAAAAATCAGCTAATTGAAGTGAAACTTCCATTCCAATGGATTTGTAAGGAGTCTTTTTCTCACTTCAGTTTGGTTCAATTTTTGTTGAAATGAATTGTAGGTACATAAATACTTGTTTGTTTTAGCTATGTTCAAATTGTTTACAATGCGTGGATTGTGGTGTTAGAAGTATTGATCAAATAATTGGTGACAAATTGTACTGTTCGAAATGTTTTTGTTCGAAGTATAAAGATCATCGATGTCCACATTGTAATATAGGTTTCGATTCGACAAATAAAAATGAGGTATGTTGATGTTGATTCGAGTACATAACATTCGAAATACGTATTTATATTACAGTTTTAGATAATTGTTAGATAAATGATTTTCCATTTTCTAGGTGATATTATGTTCGGAGTGTAAATGTGTTTGGCATACGGACTGTGATAATTTGAATAGTGAACATCTGATAATGCTTCGAACATTATCGTTAAATTCGATATATACGTGCCATAAATGTTCACTTCAAAACATTGTTGCATCACGAACGTCATGGACATGGCGTGATAAATTATGTGCCCATTTTGTAGTTGGATGTCTGGCTGTGTTACGTTCATTGGCGGAGCTTCGTGTCTCACAACGTTCTGTTCACAACAAAACTGTTGTGAACAGTTCAACAGTTCCAACAGCGACATCCGATAAAGACTGTAGTAGAAATTATTTATATGGTGATCAAACAGATTCAGTGCCTGATTATTTAAAACAAAAATTTTTTTTACGTGATTGTTCTGTTGCAATACGTAATATACAAGTGAAAGCGGGTGATGTTATGACGTCAAATAGTGCCTTGTGTCCACAGCCAGCGACGACGAGTGTAACTACAACCGCAACCGAAGCTGATGATCAGTGTAATTGTACAGAGACATTGACACTGTTAGAAGTGAAACGGAAAGTGGTTGCGAAAAGTTATTTATCGTTAAGTGAGTTTCGACATGATTTAGATTTAGCAATACGTGGCAGTGGATGGAACGAAGTCTTAAATTTAGTTGATGACATGTTCTACAAAGAGTTCCCTTGGTGTACACTCGCATCCAAAGCAACCCTACATCTACCAACGTGTACAGTTACTACTGTTGCTATAAATACGAATACCAAAACACCTCTAACAACAAGTGGTGTGCTACAACATTGCACCACATGCAGCGCTCAAAACAGCACTCGACATTCGAGCATTCAACAACGCGAGTGTCGCATTAAAGATGACCTCGAAGAGATCTACGACTCACGCACATGTGTGCTATGTCTCTGCCATGGCGACAAATCAGATATTGAAGGGGGACGTTTATTATATTGCGAATCAAATACATGCATCCATGTAGCATGTGCACTCTGGTCAGTGGGTGTGCATGAAACATTAGACGGTGCACTGTTAGGGGTTGCAGCGACAATTCGTCGAGCGCGACTTGTACGGTGCGTGTATTGTAAGTTACGCGGAGCGACTATCGATTGTTCCGATCAGAGTTGCAAATCCACATATCATTTTCCATGCGCCCAGAAAGCAGGCTGTGTGTTTGTGAAAAACTATCGTGTATTCTGTGTCGATCATGGTGAAGATGTCTCAACAAAAGATTACCATGACGATGATTTCCAAATACGACGTTCTGTGTACGTGCATATGGATCTAAAGAAACATATTGTCTCGGAATCACACTCCAAATGGCAATTTGTGGTGGGTTCATTGGTCATACGTAATTTAGGATCGTATTATCCAATTTTATCCGATGTGGATGATGTAATTATACCATCTGGCATGGGTTGTACAAAATTATTTTGGTCAACAGTTGAACCATGGCGGATCGTACAGTATAACATCACGACATTCATAGCTAGCGACGAAGATGATGTCTTCTGTGGTCATGAAAATAATATATCAATTGATCATTCAGAGCTACCTGAAACAGTTGATCAAAAATTAACTTTAATCAAAAAATTATTTCATGAAACATCTATATCTGAGTCCGATACGGATTACGAATCAGAATGCGACTCAGATACGGATTGCGAATCACAAGTGGTTCAATTAATATGTCGAGAAGTTGTTAACTATTTACTAGATACGATTTGTTCGGTGGAAGATGAGGAACTACCACAGAATGCAACGGATATCTTACCACCAGAAATCAAAGATGCTATTTTCGAAGATTTACCTCACGATGTCCTCGATGGAATATCAATGCAAGATATCTTCCCAAAACTAATGTCTTACGATGATTTAGAAACATTCGTAAATAAGGTAGAAACAAAAGATCATGGTGAGGAGGATGTTCGAATTGTGAAACGTAAAAGTGAGCCAAACCACAGTTGGACAACACGTTCATTGGACGATTCGCATAATATTTCATACACAACCGTAGCCATGAAAATGAATCGAGGATTAAAGCGTAGCAAATCAGATGTGCTACCATCGAACAGTTTTCATCCGAGCATATCATCGAATCAACAACGATCGTGCAGTTTGACCTGGAGTTGCAAATTGAATAGCAATAGTACAATTAAGAAACGTAAAATATCATGTGTGACTGATACCAACGTGTTAATGGTGGACACATTCCAAAATCATCAGGATCAACGGATCACTGACATGTTCCGTCGACGCATACTGCAAGTGGATGGTGCTAATGATGGATCGTGCAGTGACAGTGACGATGAAATACACAATTCAAATTTATTATGGAACTTTAATGGTGGTGTTGCTGGTGTTGGTGCTGTTGCACAATCAGCACAAATGGAAGAGATCAACACTACGGATGAACCAGTTCGATGTCAACGATGTCAATGCACGTACCGGACACCAGACAGCTACACACGACACTTACAATCGTGTGATACAATGTCAACCAGTGACAGTGATACCGAGGATCAACAGCAATTGTGTGATTCGAAAAAGATCAATTCAACGCATTCAATTGTTAAACATCAACAAAATATTTATTCGAATATAACAATTACATCGACCACAACATCAGTATTACCATCACAACAACAATCAATACAAAATCAACAATCCACAATTGTTGATTCGTTTCAAAATCAACCGCAGCCACAACAAACAACAGCTATCAATTCAGGTACTACTACAGTTATCCATATATTTATCAATAGCGAAGTTGATGCAGCTCCTGCTTAACGAATTCTTTAAGTTTTTATTTTTTAATAAGATTCTTATCTCACTTGTATTATTTTGTTTATTTACTACCAAAACTAATTATAAAATGATTTAATTTTATTAATATGCAACTTTGATTTGACAGGATTCATTCAACAAAATCATTATCCATTAATCAATGATTTAATATTTCAAACGAATCAACAATCAACAGCGAATCAACAGATCAACAATCATCCACATATGTACCATCATCCACAGAATATAACATTTAATACACCAACAATACAAACAGCAGATGGAGGGACTGTACCGATCATTGTTGATCAATCGAACAATATAAATCAACATTCAACGATATACCCATCGATTATCGACAACAATACAATTACATTTCAAACAACACCACAAATCACTCCAACAATCAATATCGATTTTCAAGGACGACCGGAGATTGTTGATCATACACCAAAATATATCATTGATACATCACATCACCATCAGGTCCAACAGGTCCAAGATCAACAATTCACCACACAAATACAAAATTATCCAACATTGGTTGATTCAGCAAACAATATGGTGATCTTACAATCAACAAATCAACAGAACGATTTACAAATCGTTCATACGACGCCAACACTGATCAAGTCTACCAAAAAATCAACATTAACACCAATCACAATAACACCGAGTTCGAAGAAAGTGCGTGGTGTACGGGCTCCAGTCCGTCATCGATCCATTCAACAAAAACAAATTCATCATCCACATTCGCATCCGACGGATCCGCATCCGATACAATTTACATTGCCACAAGCGACCAACACCACAGTACAATGTATGGTTCAACAAACACCGTTGTTTCAACCGACCAAACAATTGTTTGTACATCCATTGGGTACAATGGGTACAACGGATCATCTGGTCGGTACAACGGTACTAGCCGACAGTATTAAACCGAATGTTATTACAACCCCAAACATACAATACATATTAACAACCCCGCATAATATTAATATAACTCCACAACAGAATACATTCCAAATACCACAGATCAATCAAATCAATCCATCGGACGTAATGATTACGACCACACCTGTACCGACAATGGTTGGCACCATCATTCAACCGCAAAGTTTTGAATGTGGGATTCTACAACATGAGCAGATCATGTTCACACCGCAACCCACGGTACAACAAACACCCGCTCCAATGATGTACGTCAGTGGTTTGGGGACAAATCAACCCGTCTTTTATGGTTTGGAAACAGTCGTACAAAATACGGTGATGTCACAACAGTTTATGTCCAAAGTCAGTTTACCGGGACTGCTTGCACAGAACAGCTATCAAACCACACAAGTATTTCAAACGAGTACAATTGAACCAGTGATACCAACTGAACAAACAATGATGATGCAACCCACACAAATAATACCAATACAACGGACCACCAACACAGCAGCTACTGCGCATACGCATACGCATCATACGCAACAACCACAACAAACGTTTAATTCACGTTTACCAACTGTAACAATAGCAACTCAAAATCACCAAACTCAGATACCACAACATCACAATATCAGTTTACCGATTGCCCCCATCCATAATACAAACCATAAATTACCAACGAATGTTGTACCCCCAACCCCTCAAGTGAAAATCATAACATCAACAGCAGTGAGTAAACCGTCACGACCTATGAATCGTGTTCTACCGATGGCTGTCGCTAAACCAGTGAAATCATCATTGACGACTCAACTGAATACATCGCAACTGAACACCAACAATACAAACAATTTAAATAACGTAACAAATGTGAATACGGCAAATACGATTGTTGTGAATACGACAAATGCTATCGATTCAGATCTGTTACGACCAATTGAAATCAAATCATCCGAAAATAATCATTGTGATAATCAACAATTATTTGATAAGAATGATTGTTATAAAACTCTTGATAATATAAATATTGATAAATTAACTGTGATAAATAGTACGCCTACGCCTCAAACAATGCCATCTATGATTGTCAATCATAATCATACACAAACAAATACAAATATAAATAGTACATATACTACAACTAATACTACTACTACTACTCAAACTCAACAGAACCAGAACCTAAACCAGCAGAACCTGAACCTGAACGGTTGTGATAATATTAAAACAATGGAATTGAATCAAAATCAAAATAATGTTTATAATAATCATCTTCATCAGCATCAGCAGCATCACGAGTACATCAACAATAATAACAAGTTTCGTATTATTGAGCAGAAAACAGTGCAAATCAATGTGTCCAATCAGTCTCAAAACCATGGACAGATACAAACATTTCATGTTGTCTCAAAACAACAACAGACTCAACAATCGACGAATACTAATACGAAAAATAATACAAATACGAATACGAAACAGCAGAGTACTAATGTAATACCTCCTTCAAAACTTTCTACACCTTCAATACTACCATCCACGAATCAAAATCAATTGGTTGATGTCGATAGTAGTCATCAAGTTCAAACAACTCAAGCACAAGAAGCAGCTCATCATCAAATCCAAACTTTAAAAACAACAAGTCATCAAAACAATAATGAACAACAATTCAAAATCAATGAGACGACAGAACAGCAAATCGATACTTCAACACGACAAACTACAACAAATAATAATCCATCAACTTCACTCAAATTAGTCTTCCAAAAGCAATCGGAAGAAGGTAAGATTATTACTTATTAGTTTATTATTCAATGCACATTCAATAAGATGTAAAGCCTCTGGTAACCGACTTAGTAACTAATATTAAAGCTCCCGCAATATTACGTTTAGTAACGGTTGAAAATATTGATCGCAAAATAAATTTTTTTGTTTAGGTTTTCATAAAATAATCGATGCCCGCCCGTTTGTCAGTCTGACTGTGCGTTTGTACTTTCTGTCTGTCTGTCTGTCATTAGACTCGTGTGTGTATCTCAGAATGTACAAATTTTGTCATTTTGACCTTGGAATAAACTTAGATGTACGTTTTTATGCAACTGATTTTCGCTAAATAAGTGTTTTAATTAATTACAGGTATTTATAAAATAACAAATAAACCAAAAATTTTACCCGATGAAAATCGAAAAGAGATTGATACAAATAGTCCAACACCGGATGTTTTTATATCGGTTGTACCCGATACAAAGTTAGTGCGTGAGAAAAAGATGAAAAAACGTAAAAATAATATACAACATCCGAATACGACCAAGAAAAAATCAAAATTGTTATTTAAGATCCAATCACAAGATGGTCTCAGTTTAACGTGTAGCTCGTTGACCGAACTATGGCAGAAAGTATTCAATTTGGTGCAAGAGTCACGGAAACGACACAACATGGTACCGTTACCAGTCGACACGTTGGATGGCTACGAAGCGTTAGGTCTCAAGAATCAAAGTTTAAAATGTATCCTGGAAGAAATGAAAAAATTACGTTTAGCGGAGAAACAAAAGGAGTGCGAAGATAGTGAATTGGATTTGGGTAGTGTAGCTGGCGCAATGCGCTGTACCCCATACAATGGTCTACGCGCTGACCATGACATGTTCAGTTGGCTGGCATCACGACATCGACAAATTGAATTCCCTGAAAGCTATGACGATACTATTTCTAGGTATGTTTAGTTGGTTGGTTATTTTGTGTTTGTAGTTTACGATATCCAACAAGTAATTCATGTAAATTACAATAATTTTGTATTTTAGGAGAGCCTCTTCAATTAATTTACCAATTGCAATGCGATATCGAAATTTAAAGGAAACATCCAAACATTGTGTAGGTGTGTATCGTTCGAATATTCATGGACGTGGTTTATTCTGTTTACGAGATATTGAACTTGGTGAAATGGTTATTGAATATGCTGGCGAGGTAAACATTCATTCAATTTTGATTTCCCCAAAGTTGTATGATTTGATTTAACTGTTTTGAATCTTTCGCAGGTTATTCGATCATCAATGACTGACATGCGTGAAAAATATTATAACTCAAAAGGAATTGGTTGCTACATGTTTCGAATTGACGATAATTTAGTTGTGGATGCAACTGTTAAAGGAAATGCAGCGCGATTTATCAATCACTCGTGCGATGTAAGTCAAGTCTAATTTTAAACCCCCAAATCAAAATACTACAAACAAGTTTTGTAAACACTACGAACTGCTAAAGTAATATTTTGATAAATCACTCCGTATAATTAAATATTGATTATTTTTTTACAGCCAAATTGTTATTCGCGAGTGCTAGACATATTGGGACACAAACACATTTTAATATTTGCATTAAGAAAAATTCAGCAAGGCGAAGAACTTACATATGATTACAAATTCCCCTTCGAAGAGGATAAAATCCCTTGTACCTGTGGAGCACGACGATGTAGGAAGTATTTGAATTAAAACAAAATTTTATATAAAATATTAAAATTTAAAAAGAGATTAAACAAATAATTTAAAGGAATTAATTAATTAATTATTTGTCCTGTGTTTGTTGGGACTAAATCGATAATATTTTTGTAATGGAATTTTCAAAAACAAACTAAATGGATTTTATTTCTGATAACAAATTGTGAACAAATGAAAATAGATAAAACTAAATAACTAAAAATTTTATTATATGTCGTCAAACAAATTTTTAAATGTTATTATAACTGTTACGAAATTTTAGACATTTTGTAAAACACTAATTTTTTATTTCGAAATTCTATTTAATTGGAGCACCACATCACATCCCACTGGTCTGGTGGTGGTGCTTGGTACTCATTACTTCAAATATACTTTTCCCAATTCTGCCCATAACCTAACTACTAGAATGGTTCAATTTAAAACAGATTAAACCCAGAACTCGCTTCCTTACACATTTCTTTGAATTTTTACTTCGTACTCTGACTCGCAGATGTCTCTAACATCATGTTTTAAACATTTTTATTACAAATTGTATTTGAAATCATTTAATATAGGAGTAACCCATATAGCAAATAAAAAGTTAATGATACTGACGGACAGTAGTCAGTTCTGTTAGTTAAAATGCTGATGCTAATTTTTAAAATAGTATTTCAAATAGTTTTAAATACAAACATTGTATAATAATTGTTGTTAACATTAAAATAAGATATGTATGCCGCTCGCTGCTTTATATAAATAATTGTTACATGTTTCCTTCTCCTTCACATAATTTATGTTAATCAAATATGCGAAACAGTAATTCCTATAGAAAATGATTTCAAATGCAATCAAGTGTTTCAGGAAAAATTGTATATACTTTAAAAAATTGATAGTATGAGACAATTTATTGAATGAACACATCTCCCAAAAACGAAATAATTCGACCATTTGGTTTGGGAGACTGTTGTTAATCGTTTCAAAACTCCTTGAGTATTTATCATGTCCCCATAAACATAGTTTCTGAGTTACATGATTTGATCCATAAAGGCGTATTGTTCATCTAATTTTGTCTACTGTGTATCACAAAATTAGTTCTCGTCAAAATGCATATTTAGCCGGACGAGGCGCCATCGGATCCGCATCACAGTCGAAACTAATAACTAAAGCTCGTTTTTTTTTTACAAAACCCCCGATTCTGTTGAATTGGCCTTGGAATCTAATTAATAGAAAGAAAACCATAACAATATTCTTTTTTTACTCAACTCATATAAATTAGGCTTTTTGTTTATAATTTGTGTATTTTTTTCACAAGTTTTACTGTAAATATATTTTTGATACATGTTTTTTTTTTTTTTATTATTATTTAAAATTATCTAAACTAATCATTCGAAGTATTAGTTAGAACAATTCATTCAGCTCAGCTTCAATTCATTTGTTTATTTTGACACAAAATGAGATAGCAGCTCATACGTTTATCAATTGGGGTAGAAGCGAAGCGAATTTTTATTTTGAAAACGATGTAGATATGTCTCCAGGGGGGTAGACCCATTTCTTTCTGGACTCGACTGATTTTGGTATATTCACGGGAGTCGTTCAAAGTTCTTTAGTTTATAATTTCTAAAGATATTTTAGGTAAAAAAAACCCGAAATTTTGTATTCAAAATAAAAATTGACAAACATTTGCATTCCCCGATTAATAAGACGTATTTCGTTTGGTGTGACCGTATTATTTTTTAAATCTTTTTGATTTCTCAACATTTTTGACCGGAATCGATCGATCGATCGAATCATCAAAAAAACAAAAAAAGTTAGTATTTTACAGATTTCAAAATATATATTAAATGTCAATGTTTATAACAAAAAATAAAAATTTATTGTAATTTTTAAAAAATAAAATATTTTTTTAAAAATTAAAAAATTAAAATATAAAAAAAAAAAATATAAAAAAATTTTAAAAACAAAAATCAATTATGGAGAATTTTGTGTTTATTTGATAAGTTAATTTCTAGTCAGTTATTAAAATTGTATTAAACAAATAGAAAATATTTTACAACAGTTATTAAGGGTCAGCTCTACAAAAAAACGTTCGATCCAACAACCTTCATTCAAACTCAAAATGATTCATTTTATCATTATAGCCGACCTACTTTTACTAAGTAGTCACTTATATTTAGTAGAAAATTTTATTCATTTTCAACAAAATTTTAAACTCCTTAAATTGAGATAAAATGCATATGAACAATCCCTAAAAAAAACCGGGTCTAGAAAACTCCACCGTTCTTAAGATACGTTTATGACCAAATGAAACATTTTGACTCTGAATTCAGTTTGGACTCAGCTATTATTGATTTTAGACTTTTATTTCATTGGACTGTAAAACAATTGCGAAAGAATCCGTTGTTGATTGGTTAAGAAGAGAGTGATTTTTGCACATTTTAATCGAATCATGAACATATACAAACTGGTCTGGTCTGAGGTGGATTGTGAGTTGTAAACATTCATCTTTCTTTGGTAGGGACACAATTTATACTGCTAGGGCATACCACCCACCCACCCACCATCCAGTTTGTTTGTACACTCCCATTCAATAAAATTGAACAGACCTTCATCGAATCAGTCTCTCACAATTTTGATTATTCTTGTATTAACAGATACAACATTTTATTTAATTTTTAAACGTAAAAGTAAGATATAACACTTAACATGTATTAGCATTACATATATTTTTTAAATTCTCACTCTGTCACTGAATATACAAATAAAAAATATAAATAATTTCATTTCTTTTTTACACACTTAAAAAATAAACTACTTATCTTTATTTATAAATAAATAAAATTATATATTATACAGAGAGTTACAAAAGTGACGAGTTTTATGAAATGTAAGATATTTAACATTTCAGGTCTGTTCAATTTTTTTGAACGGGAGTGTATATGATCAATGTTCGAAATGTATATCATCACACAAAAATATTTAATTTTTTATTTTATGAAATGAGACAATTTACACTGAGAGGTACAGAAAGTGGGACAACTTGACAATAGACACTTAGGTAGCCCAGCCCTTAGTACATGTTCTCAATGTCATCCTTATAAAATCAACAGAACTATTTCAAATTGGTCCGCACACCTTACTCGAACAAATAGTTAACGATATTCAAATAGTATTGAACGTAAACTACAATTGATAATCGTGCCATCTATAGGATTTAAATTAAATACTTTCTATTGTAATGGATTCAATTGTAACTAACTAACTTCAGTGTTCAGTGTAACTTATTGACTCTGACCTATTGACACTGTTTTAAAAGTATTACAATAATATTTAAGGTTGATCGGACACAATGTATAGGTAAAATCGGAAATGTATCGATCAAAATCAGAACTTTTTGATATGTTATTAAAATAATTTTTTGAAAATAATCTGACAAAAGGTTTTCATGTAATTAATCATTAAATATTGGAATTTTAACATGTTGTGAGTAGCAAATTTTGAATGAACGCATACTTTCGATAATGTTGCTCCACCTTCTATAGATTAAAAAGTAACAAAACTTCTACTTTAATAAATTAAATCTCGTCTGACGAAGAGTTTTGTAAATATCTTAATTAAAAAGATAAAAAATTCGCGAAAATTTTCGTTTGCCACACATTTATTATTATTAGTAATTAAATAATTACATAAATCCGATTACTAGTGATGTTAGACGGATGCTATCTAAATTTAAATAATTCATTTACAGATTCAAATTTTTAATTTCTGTTGTTACTGTTTATTATGATTTGCTGGTTATTGTCCGGTCAACCTTAAATGGATATTTTAATAGTTAACATAGTTTGATGTAAATTCAATAGATGGAACTAACTATCAAACAAAGTATATTACCACGTGTTTTATTTAATATTTTTAGTCTTCTACTACTTGTGTAATTTGGATAGTGCCTTTCAGTGTATTGTACGGTTCCTTAGCCGACAACAGTTTCGGTCCCTTCCAGAATAACTCAACTCTTAACCTTTTTCTTCTAGAATGTATAGAAAAGGCGTTATTCAGAGTATGGGCTTCATACTTTCTTCCGTATGGGACCTAGTTTTGGCTAAGAAACCAACTCACCCTACTTAAACAGATTTATAATAAATAAATTGAAAAAAAAACCAAATGATTGATATCGAATGTTTTCTAAATGTAAACCACTAAAGACGCTACTTGTCTTCAATGACGTCACATAGATAATATCGAATTGACCGAATTCAATGCTGCTTACATTATCTGTACATTTTAGGTCTAAGAGTATCTGAATGACGTCATTCAATCTAAATACATCACGTGATAGATGAGAGATATTTTTTGGAACTATTTTATATATTGAAAGAATCTCGAATGTGGATTATTAAAACTCGAAACGTTTTCGAATAGTTCTCGTCCGTTCAAGTATTAATTTTCATGTATTTTTTGTTTTTTTTTTTTTAATATGTAATCCGAATTTTTTGTTTTATAAAAGTAATCCGAAACTTTGTTCGTTGAAACATCACAACAAGTGATACTATATTTTGTTAAAACCAAAAATTATGGCTGTCCACTGTTAGGTTGGTATCACTTATTATTGTTCATTTTTCATGGTTACTTTTGTACAGACTGATTTTTTTGATTGACGGATCGATTGTACACTCAAATGCAATCGATTTGAAACAGTGAGTCACATTCGATACGAAAGTATTACTGAATATAATATTACATACAGTAACACTTAGAATGTTTTAACTGGTTCATATTTTATGATTGCAGACGAGGGAGTGTATGTATGGTGGGAGAACTCACATATACGTGAATCAAGAATCAGTCTGTGTACATACATTTTTTAACGCAACAAGTGAACTACTTTTTTTTTGAGTATTTTTTTCAAAAGAAAATGATTAATAAAATTAATTAGTTTGCATTCATTAATTATAATTAGTGAAGTGTACTTTACAAATATCATTATTTTTGCTTATTGTAAATACTTTTTATAAAAAAAAAATTCAGTATGTAATCAATTAATTGATATAATCATATGAAATCTTTGTATTTTTTTATTTATATTAAAAACATTCATAATATTTCAAATAGTTGTTTGTTTTCTTTTTTATACACCCGGTACACATGGCCACAAAAGTAGCATTTTTAATTATTTTATTATTGATTTATGCCTTATTTATTCCGGTTTCGAAAAAATGCTTCAAATAAATAGATAAGTCTTGGGGTATTGCACTTTGATCTTATGGCCCATTGTAATCCCTTCTACTTAAATCTGACGAGATTCGACTCTCCCATATCTTGGCAATAGCCAGGAGCTTGCTTATCAAGTTTTCCTAAAGGTCAAATAATCAAACCTGGGTGGGCGATAATTGGCAAGCGTTTTGTGTCCCAAGTCATTGTTTTTGTACCGCATTCTTTTAGAAATACAAGTTTGAGTTTGATTTGCCAGAAACCATCATTAATACGATGGTAAAAACCAAAGATTCCATTATCTCATTGTTCTGAGGGAGCCGAGATTCACAAATAATATATACAACTTGTATTTTAAAATAGACTCAATCTGGAAACAATGTATAATGTATCTATCGTTGTCTATATGCAGTGTACTATGATATGGTGTACTTTGTTACACTTAAACTGCATTAAAATCGGTGGCGGGGTTGATACGTTCTCACCACAGACATTTGTCCATATAGTGGGTGAGGACGTATTAGCTCCACCGTCTGTAGAGTGCAGTTTGGATGTAACAAAGTACATTATATCATGGTATACTGTGCATAGACAGTGATAGATGCAATATACATTGTTTCTAGATTGGGTCTATTTTAAAATACAAGCTGTATTTGTGTATTCATATGTATATATAAATGTGTATATACCAAATCGGACAGTTTAATAATAAGCCGCGGAACAAACCTAAAACTAATGAGTTGAGTTGAACAAAGCAAACAGATGATTTAGTGACATTTGATATGTTTGAGTTGTCATTTAGACACAAAAAGTACTAAAAAAAACATTTTGAGTGATACTATACATGTAATCAGTATGTGTCGACTGTCGATAAAAATATAAATACTTGAATAGCCAGCCAGCTAATCTGTCTAATGATAATTGTTTCTAGATATTAGATATCGTAAAATTCGATCAAAACCAAAGTATGTTATTGAAATAAAATCAATATTAGACAATGTATAGTCGATAAATTTCGCTCTTAATCTAATTATTACAATTACAATTGATGAATATGTGTAACACCATTTAGAAATGACTCGTGAATTGCATTTAGACTACCCAACCGGGGCCGTTACAAGTGCGAACAAAAAGAGTCCTGGATTCTGTCGAATGTGTATAAATGCATTAAAATGGCTCCCAGTGCTGTTGATTACAACAATTGTCGTCTGGTCCTACTATGCATACGTTGTTCAATTGTGTATATGTAAGTGAAGTGATCCGTAGACCTTCAGACCTTCTGGTATCCTTGTAACACCTTCTGTTCTACTTATGCTTTCAGTTAACATCAAAGGGATGTTAGAACGTATTGCATATCTAATTTTCTACCATATATTTTTCCTCATGTTCTTATGGTCGTATTGGCAAACAGTGTTTACTAACATTGGTGAAGTGCCCCAAAAAGTGAGTGTTTACTTCAGTATAAACAAATCAAACAAGTGCACTGATTTTGTTTCATTTTGATTTTAGTTTAAAGTACCACCAGCAGTTCTAGATCGATTAGTTAAATGCGATACAGATCAACAACAACGACGAATTTTGGAAGATTTTGCTAAAAATTTACCATTAGCCAATACCACTGAAGTTGGAAGTAAGTGTTATCCTTTTTTTAACTACATTTTTTGGAGTCTGTAGTCATCCTATTCTTGAGAGATTTGCAGTGTGGTAAAGAACTAGACTAGAAGTACCGGGTATTTCTATTAAATCGATGAAAGACTCGATCGATCCATTGATCCAGTAGAGTGAAGTGGACTGGAGTAGTAGTAAATATAGTAATTAATAAATGTTTTAGGTGTGCGGTATTGTGATAAATGCCATCATGTGAAACCAGATCGAGCACACCATTGCAGTGTTTGTGGCAAATGTGTATTAAAAATGGATCATCACTGTCCATGGGTCAATAATTGTGTTTCATTTTACAATTATAAATTTTTCATATTATTTTTAGGTTATTCGTTACTCTATTGTCTATACATTGGATTAACTTCTTTGCGATACTTTATATACTTTTGGAGGGTTCGTATAAGTGTAAGATATATCATTCAATATAGATTAGTGTTTTGTTTCGTTTCTCTGTCTTTGTCTCTTTTTGTTTACATGTACATTACCATTACCAAGGTATCCAGTCGATACCGAATCCGAAATAGAGAAAGATTGCTTTCAAATATGCGAAAGCGAAGGTTCACAATATGTTCACAACAACCTAAAATTAAATGGTTGTTCTCTCTACCCTTACTAGGTCAGCCTCAGCTACGTCAGTGTTTAAAAATTATAAAGTTATTCGAATTAAAATTGACACTCGTTGCTAAGGGAAAGTTAAGCAAAAACCAAGGATTTCTATTAAAAAAATAAGACTGGAAACCTTGACTAATGAATTGAATTGATTTTAACATTATTCTGCATGCTCATCTAAAACCAAAATTTGACTTCACTAATTCAAATGCCTGCAATCCTATACCTCATTCACGGAAACATCGCTCTGACCTGCGCAGAGTAACACTCCTGGAACAAGTGGAGTGTTTGTTCAATGATTTTAAAATTAATTTTCACTAAAATTTTCGAACAGAGCTATACTTTTTAAGAATCAGACTGAGCTGGGAATTGAACCTAAGACCTCTGCAATTCCAGACTCTGGGTGCTTGTCTACTAAGCTACCCTAATAGATCGACCCCACACAGTTAAATATATGTAAATGGAGTTGTTTTCTTGAAAACTATAGCTTTGGTCAACTTATTTTCGTTTTTCTTAGGTCCAAACCAGATTAGAAAATGAATTTTACCAATTTCTTTTTGGAGACTTTACAAAAGTGCGCAAATATTATAGATAAATTTTTGATTCTTGATTAGTATCTATCAAAAATCCGCTTAAATTTTATATTAGATTCAATCGATATTGAAAATTATTACTCTAATGTTCGTTTTTCTTGGATCAATAATACGCCCAGACCCAGTTTTTTATTTGTTTTGTGAGGGATCCTTGCTCTCAAATTTTACAAATACATTCTTTGAATCATTTCATTTGATTGGCCACCCATTTTATGAGGTGAGGTGCAACTCTTAAATATTGAGTAATGATCCTAAGAATGTGTGTGTAAAATTTGAATGGTGTAAATTTAGAATTGTACCACATGGACTGAACTATATATATTAAAACAATTTAAAAAATGTTTTAGGGTGAATTAGAAGGTTTTGGACGTTTCCACATATTATTTTTATTCTTTGTCGCCCTCATGTTTGCAATCAGTTTGGTATCATTATTTGGTTACCATTGCTGCTTGGTTTATAACAATCGTACAACATTAGGTACGTTTGTGCTTCTTCTATAAGATGGGTGGCTCCCTAAAACATTACCCATCTATTAAATAGAAGTGGGTCTATTCAGGGGAGCAACCTGTATATTTATATTTGCGTGCATCTATCTTATTGAATGAATTGATTTTTGTTTGGATACAGAAGCATTTCGAGCACCATATTTTCGTACTGGTGAAGATAAGAATGGCTTTAATGTTGGTCATTGTAAAAATTTCCAAGAAGTGTTTGGTACCAAATCAAAACTATGGTTTTTGCCGGTGTACACCAGGTGAGTCAGTTTGATAAGTGAACTAGTTAGTTAGTATTTCAATGTGTATTTCAGGTTCAGAATATCTAGATTCTAGAATATAATTGTTGTTTGGTTAGGGGACTTTTGTTTTTTGTTTTGTTAAATTGACAAAAGAGAGTGAACATAGTTTGGTTTCTAGTTTGGGCGATGGAATCGTTTTTCCTGTACACCCTCAGCACCAAGCCAGCATGTACAACTCAATGGGTACAACACATGGCAGGTTAGGTTTTTTTCAATTTGGTTTAGTTTTTTCATTTTTTTTTTTTTATTAAATAATAGTTGTTTTTGCGCTAATGCTTCTTTTTTGCCACTTATTTTTTTTGGGACAATAATCAATTCTATTCAAATAAAAAAAGGGGTCATTTTTAGGACTTGAATCAGATGTGGTCCATCAAAAATTAAACATAACAACACTTTATATGGGAATTGTAATTCCATGGGGGAAATATTTTAAGATCAATTTCTCAAAAGAAAATTCCAAGATCAAATAATTAAAGGAAGTCTCAGTCTGTATGAAAGTTTAGCCTTAGAAAACCTAGAAACTGAAATTGAATCCCTTCAGTTTTCTATGAAACAAATATCAAATGCTTTTGATTTTGGATGGACCATACTGTCTGTATTAGTATTTGGTAAAAAAAGTAATTTACGTAAAAGACACTAAATTGAATAACCTTGAATGACCTTTTTTCAAAAGTAAATTTTTGATAAGGCAATTTTCCATGTTATGAGATGTTATTTCCAATTTAATAGTTTTTTTGTTTTCGTTTTTTTTTTTAATGTTTTTAATCAAATTCAGCCTTAGATTTAGTGCTTCAAACAAATAAAAACATGGAACAATATTATATGTATTTAGCTAAGAACATATGTTTTATACAAAAGTTGTTTATTTATTAACATCACGATTCAATTGAGCTCATCTACATCTAATTAATAAACTAACAAAATGTTTTTGTATTCCTCCGTTCGAAGTCCACCACTCACGTTTATATACGAGTATAACATTATTTTTTTGAAACTATACCTTGTTCACTTAGAGATCTTTCATGGAACATATCTTATTTCTATTTCTATCAAATTTTTATAGAAATATAACAATTGAATAGGTTGGATCACTTGCGCCAGCGAGAACAATCTCTCAGAGAACGAGGTATAGATTATAGTCCAAGAAAAATAACAAAATTATGGAAGTTTTTTTTTTGGCATACATTTAATATTTGTTCCACAAAATAAAAAGAATCTAGTTAAGTATTTTAGAGGTATGTGGAACATCTTACAACAAAAGCTTTTGCAAAATGGCTCTAAAAGTAGTGAAGAAATGTTTGCACGTACACTAGACTAGACTAGTTGGATAAAGTCTATAAAATCTTGGATAAATTGGATTTGATATCTCATTACACAAAGAAACCCAGCCATAAAGATCAACCCTACAAAGAAATTGCATCCAAGTTCAATTTTTTGTCCAAATGTTTCGTTCAATCATTCTAAATGTACCTCGAAAGAGAGAACGCATGAGTCTTTCGAAACATGGCATAGAATGAGGTTCCACAAACTGATTTTTGAACAAATTACTCTAAATTTGCCAGATTTTGGTTGTTTGTAATTTGTGAGTTCAGATATTGCCATTCGTGGTATGTTTAGAATGATCAAATAAAATATTTTGAGCTTAAATGAAGTTTGGTCGCAACTTTTTTGTACTCGTACTTGGATTAACCCAACCCAGAGTGTCCGTATGCAGCGAAAATAAGTTAAATTTGTTGATTTTGAAATATCCAATGACGTTTTTAGATCTGACGATGATGAAACTGAATCGATACCCGAACATAATGCTGCCGAAGCGCCATACGAGTCAGCGATATTAACCGCCAATGAAACAATGCGTATCAATATCAATCCGCCCTCCGATAATAAAACAATGAAAGTAATTTTATAATTTGTTGTGGTTGAGTTTCTTGAGTTAAATCGCGTTTTTCGTATTTATATATTTTTTTTTTAAATCAATTTATCAAGTTTTCTGTTTGTTTTGAATCTGTTGGATTTTCAACCTGTTTTTAATCTAATCGGTCTATTCACAAATTTTCAGTCCAATTGGCTAATAGTTATTAAAGGTAAAACAATCGACGATTACATTGGTTTGTTTGTAAATGTAAAATTACAATAAAATGTCTGATCGAGAATCGGAACACTAAATGGATTCCAAGTATCCATTTTGTTATGTTTTCGAATTACGATTTAATTTTGATTTTTATATAAATTTGTTTCAAATCTACCTTTTTTTTTATATACAAAATATATTATATATCAATAAATTTTTATTCCTTACAAAAATCAAAGTCTCTTTTTTATTTATAGTCGGCGAAGAATCGTTCAAAACCGTTCGTTTTCAAATTTTTATATTTAATTCAATCTGTTTCCAAAATATTCTTTAAAGTACTCGTGAAAAATATAAGGAATCGAAAATTGGTTTGATGAGACCTTTTTTTTGCTATCGACGTGTGTCGAGGAACTTCTGTAAATACTAGAACACGTTCTAAATTTATGGGACCTATTGTTGAGTTCAAATATGTTATTTTAAGTTCGTTCATGCACAATTACTATTGATAAATCGTAGGTAAGATGGCGGCCAGAATTTTCATTTAAAAAAAAATTGTAATCGAATGAATATTTTATTGCCACAAAGCCATAAACCAGTAAGGTGTGGTCACATTTCCAATAATCGAAATTCGAATAGCATTCAACTATAACCACATCTTACTGGTTTATGGCTTTGTGGTCAGAAAATACTATTTAAATTCATTAAAATCAAAATTCTGGCTGACATCTTTACCTACGAGATTTAATAATTGATTGTACCGAATTCTGCACCCCTAAAACTTTATTTTGACAAACGGTAAGTTTTTGTTTTTGTCTAAAACCGAATGCATTCGGCTAAATCGAATGAAAAAGTACTTAATAGAGGTAAGTATGTTTGTTTTACTCGATCTGTTTCGAATCCATTCGATTTTGGATTAGGGGTGAATAATTAGGTTCTTCAATTAACTTGAAACCATATTTTAGCTAAACAAAGCACCCATAATTGTTCTTAGTATTTGAAACAATATTCTGGAATCTGATCGAAATTCATATGAAATTTTAAGCGAAATTACAATTCCGACCCGAACTATTATCTATTTATTTATAATTTTGAAAAGTTGCATGTGAATTGAAATCCTAAATAAATAGTTGCATGAGCCATACATAGAGGGCTAACAAAGTAACAAATATGGATGCATGATTTTAGAACCCTTTGTTTTTGTTTTAGAATTAAATCTCCACAAAATTTAACAATAAAAAAGTCGCCCGAACTATGTAAACCAAACTAAAATTTGTTCTTTTTTTTTTTTAAATACTAACCACAATTTCTTTACAACAACTTTATAGACATAATCAATTTCGATGACGTCAACCCGACACGTAAAATAAGTCAAAAAAGTAATTAACGTTTAATAAACATTCATTCTGATATTCTAGCCTTATTTTCAGAAAACTATGTCGCCGAAATGATGTAAATCAAGAGATGGGCCACAGAGAGTGGTCGAGCGCTCTGAAACACCTTGGTTTATCAGTTATCGAGATATTATCTAAAATCGGATAAACGAGGGCCTAAAATCATACAAAGATGGGCATATCTCGAAAACGATGCACCATATAGTTAAACCAACTGGATTTTTGTGTTTTTTTGATCCAATTTTCCTTAGAAATTAATTTTCATGCAAATCAATGTCTAAAAATTTTTTGTGTTTTTTCCGATTTTTTCTAAGGGGTCTACCTTGAATAAAAAAAAAAAATTCGAAAAATAATTTTTGTTGTTGATTTGAATGAAACTCACTTGATAAGGTCAAATTGATCCAAAAAATTCAAAAATCTACTTGGTTTGACTATTTAACGGATAATTATCGAGATATGTCCCTCATACGATTTCCACACGATATCTCATAAACCGCTGGTATAAAATGAAATAGAATTAGAGTACAATGACGTCACAATGATAAATATGTTATGTCTATAAGTTGGCAACGATTATTGAATTCGAACATTTAATTGTGTTGAATGATCCAGAAGTGAATTGAATGTATAATTTCAGCTTGGGTGATGGTCTTGGGTTTCCTACACGACAAATAGATGAAGATTCCGAACAACTGTTGTCACCCTCACCTTACTATAATTTACAATAAGTCATAACAAACCATATCCATTTTGTTTCCTTCCATCCATTTTGTTTCTGGCTCGAATTAACAAAAAAAAAACAGAACTCAACATTTTCAGAAATCGTCAAAAGATCGAACGAAGTGAAATCAAATGTTTTTGATACTTTTGTAGGGTACAATTTTTTAGGTTTAATATGGAAACGAAACTAGTCAAATAAATATAGAATTTATATGTTCAATACATTTCAGTTTCTTGAAATAATTATGGTCTTGGAACTGTTTGGGCAAAAACCTACGTTCGCAATTTGTCAAAACATCCTCTACAAGTTCATCAAATGACAATCAGTCCACTCTTTCCAAACGGGAGCTGTTTATTTGATTTCGAAAACGATAAGAGCGACAGTAAAAATTAAATAACAAAATTGCTCCACAGGGTAAAATGAACACTTTTCGTTAGCGGAGTAAGGGCTAGCATTATAAAGAGCAGACAGAAAAACCATTTGATTTCTAGTTGAAGGGATGTTTTGACAAATCCACAACTCTTCGAAGGTTTGTAGCCGAATAGTTTTGAACTGTTACTTTATTTTAAAATGACGGAACTTAACAATAAGTTTAATTTTATTTAAAATTATCGACGATTTTTGCAACGCATTTTGACATGTTTTTGTTAAAAGTCTCGTCTAAAGTAATGCGGATGTCGGCCGGATACTGTATGCTAAAATTACGTGCTACAATTAGCGATTTCTAAACACGCTAATATTTCAATGGCTTCAAATGCTTCTTCGCCTGTGCAAATGGTCAACATCTCTTTTACGATTGCCAAATGCGCACACGATGGACTTACGGTTTTATCACCTGTGTTAGTTTAAACGAGGCTTTACAAGGATACCCTTTAAATTGTCGAACTACGATTTCAACGAATCGAATTTAATCTTAAATTGGTCCACTGCCACAAGAGCAGCCATCATTTTTCAAAATTTAATAATTAATTTCTGCCTTATTCAATATACAAACAACTTTTATTCGAAACCTAATTCCCAAAAATCTAATGAATATGGTACAATCAACCAAATAATTTGTAAAAATGAGTGCTAATTTTGTGGTTCCAAATACTTGTCGAATAGGAGCCACTTTATAATCAATATTAAATTCGTTGAGATCGGAAGGGCGCAATCTAAGGATATACTTCTATCTGTTTTAAAAATTTAAATGTAGTGACGTCAAACAGCTATATTTCTGTTTTACAAAACAGTGTTATATTGTCAAGTCCAACGATTTTGATTCCTTAATTCTTCCCATACGGGTAATCGAAATTAATTGTAACCTCGCGTATTCACTTTTAAATCGAATCGCTAGTTAAAAATGATTTGCAAACGATTCGGTTGGAAAATATTTACATGACCTAAGGATAATTCTCAAATGCATCAAAATATTAATTTTCAGTTTCAATCCAAATTAATTTTCAGTTTCTTAAGTTACTTTAGGTATACACTGACCATCTTACAAAATTAGATACATTTCTAGTAAAGGACCCCGCACATTATATCATGGCATTATATTAATGCCACTTCTGACACTGAATTTACGATCAACGACCCAAAAAAAACCTTGCCTATTTGCTGATACTCCTGGTAAATAAAGCGAGTTGGCAGTGCTATTGGCACTAAATCGAAATCAGCGACCCGAAAAACTCCAACAGAAAACTTACGGAAGACTCGTTGAACTCCATATCTGGAAAACTGTCCATTTTCCGACCTTGTGACCGTGATAACTTGATCAGGAGCTCAAAATTAATAACATATCGATTCAAGCGAATTACATCGAGGGCGGCTTTCCATAAGAAATGTACAGGGTCCTTTAAGTTAGTTTATCGCTTACAAATGCATATAATTGTAATTGCTTTATAAAATTTTCACATATGCTTCCCAAATAATTTGTTGTCTTTGAGAATGAACCCAAAGAGTTATCCAAAAAAACAAAAAAAAAACTATATATATTGTATATATTATCTTGCACCAGAGATACCTAACTTTAAAATTTAAAAAAACACGACCACATTCAGTAATATATTGTAACTTAAATGTATGAAATCGCTTTTTATTTTCTCAATTCATTTGTGTGATTCGAGAACTGAATCAGAATCATAATAAATAGATTTTAGTTTCTAAATTATTTCGGAACAAATATTCGTGGTCTAAATTTTAACGTAATTTGGCTGCAAAGAAAACTTAGCTAAAAAAAATTATCGTACGTAATAAAAATACGTTAGATAGACATAAAATGGTCGGCAAAGAAAGTGAGATAACATTTAAAACTAACAATCAACTTTTATTGTCAATCGAGCTTAACTAATTTAGTCCAGCTAATGGAAAGCGATTACAGGTTCTGTGAACGATTGGGACATTCTATGATGGAATTAGACCAAAAAAAAGAGAGTCCAATGTAGTATTGAGCATATACCAGAGAACTGGGTGTGATTATGACCTTTTGGGGGCATTATCATTGTTCTAGTCAACGATTGACGCCATGCTCAATGGAACTAAACTGTATACAACAGTGCTACTATTGGGGTTAGAGCCAGTCCTTGATTGCTACAATAAAGCACCTAGGGACAGAGACAACCAGGTTAAATATCACTGCCCTATGCGACAGAACGCTAGCACTTAGATTCTGGCCTTTAGGCCGCACATTAGCGATTAGAATGGACATTAAAGGTTGATTAGTGGGAAAAAATAGATTTTGAATCGCACTTTCTACGCTTCTTTATGTATTTGACCATAATTTTTGTAGAATAAATAAAATTTCACAGAGTGTTTTAAAAAATAGATAGACGACAATAATGCATTGTACAGTCAACTTATGAGTCAATGGATGAGATCGTACATTCTGTACGACTCTGTATTGATGAGTTTGATAGAGTGTCATTGCATAAAAATATATCACATCACTCTTTAATTTTAACATTTCATTTAATTTGCATAATTTAATTTAATAATTATAGAATTCTATTAAAATGTTGAAAATAAATAATTGTTAAATAAATTTTAAGTTTTATTGAACATACAAAAATAAATAAACGTTTTATATTTGTCATTCAATTGTTTATTATTTATGTTTACCATTAGTACAAGTTTAATTCAAGGTTTAAACACCCTGAATGCTAAGAGGGTTATCTCATTATTGAGACAATCCAAGGATCCGCTTCTTTCAGGGCATACAGAAATATTACTGAAATATCTTTTGAAGTACGCAAAAAAACCAGACAATTTGTCTAATTTCCCTTGCTATAGCGTCAATCATACAAACTCTAAGTATACATAGTTTGATGATGAATCATGTTTGATCAAAATTGAACCTAAATTTTAGTACGAGAACGTAATCTGAAAGTGTTTTGAACAATAAAATAAACATAATTGGAAAATCATCGTTAATTTAGAATTAGGAATATTGATTTAAAGAAAATTTGGAATATTTATAAAATGGAAGGGTTGGTATATTATTGTACATGAAACCAAGGTTTACAATATCAAACATCAAACAATCATTAACAATTTATTGAAATCAAATCAAATATGTAAATACACACATTCACTTACAATGTGAAGTGATTGAATACGATCATCAAACCGTTTACCAACCATACCACTCGTTTTTATCCAAATCCATCACATACAGCAGCAGGAACAGAAAGAACCTGGAACAAATTTACATACAAACACCATAATGAGAAAATGTTTTTAAGTGAATTAAAAATTTGTTTTTAAATACTTACACTCTTTTTTAAATACATTTAAGATCAGAATAAGATTACAAACCCAAACTACAGTTACCTATAATTCAATTCAAACAACAATCCAAACGAATTTAAATATTTTACTGGGTTACAATCAAGCAAATAAACACTTAATAGTACTTATTTCACTCCAAGTATTTATTTATTTAAATCAATCATTTATTACTAATAATTCACTACTTTTATATCAAATAAATGCTAACTTATAGACTGATTCTTTTAAGTCGAGATGATGGCGTCAGTATTGTTAGTTAGATGCGCGTTCATATACGTAATGTTAGTTAGCGCCGCGTCCATGCAACGCTAACTAACATTACGTATACGAACGCGCATCTGATGCGCGTTCGTTGACTAAATAAAAAACTGTTAGTTTAGTTCAAAGACAATGAGTCTTTGAAATAAACATTTGAATTTAGTTTCATTAAAATTAAATCATGAATACTGTATTTTTGTTTAGTGTTAAGTTCAACTTGTATTGCGAAGCAATATTATAATAATAAATGATTGAATTGTGTTTGATTTAAATAAATAAATACTTACAGTGAAATAAATATTTAAATTAGTTTGGATTGTTGTTTGAATTGAATTATAGGCAACTGTAGTTTGGCTTTGTAGTCTTATTCTGATCTTAAATGCATTTAAAAAAGAGTGTAAGTATTTGAAAACAAATTTTTAATTCACTTACATTTTCTCATTATTGTGTTTGTATGTAAATTTGTTCCAGGTTCTTTCTGTTGCTGCTGTATGTGATGGATTTGGATAAAAACGAGTGGTATGGTTTATGGTTTGATGATCGCATTCAATCACTTCACATTGTAAGTGAATGTGTGTATTTACATATTTGATTTGATTTCAATAAATTGTTAATGATTGTTTGATGTTTGATATTGTAAACCTTGGTTTCATGTACAATAATATACCAACCCTTCCATTTTATAAATATTCCAAATTTTCTTTAAATCAATATTCCTAATTCTAAATTAACGATGATTTTCCAATTATGTTTATTTTATTGCTCAAAACACTTTCAGATTACGTTCTCGTACTAAAATTTAGGTTCAATTTTGATCAAACATGATTCATCATCAAACTATGTATACTTAGAGTTTGTATGATTGACGCTATAGCAAGGGAAATTAGACAAATTGTCTGGTTTTTTTGCGCACTTCAAAAGATATTTCTGTATGCCCTGAAAGAAGCGGATCCTTATATATGATATTTAGAAACATATTCCCAGGTTTGAAATACTGGGTCTAGTAGACCCAGTGAGGGTTTTGGATCAAATAAAGAAACACTACAAATATATATATGGTTCATACATCAGTTTATTTCGTTTAAAACATGTGACTAATGGTTTTAAACCACCCAATTTGACAGCCAACAGTTGACCTCTGTTCCAATATTGTTTTTTATTCTTATTCAATGCCTAAAATCAAAGTAAATAAATCGTAAAACTTGTTTAACTGCAGGATCATCTTAAGATCAATCAAAGAATACGTTACGTTTAATAAACTTCTACGATCATTTGTTAAAAGCACCATTCGTGTAATATTCGGTTTAGAAATTCGTCCAAATTCTATTAACAATTTCCAATATAGTATACGGTTATCTGAAAACGAACCTGAACGTTTTCCAAAAGGCTGCCAACAAAAAAGAAAATTAATTAAAATGGTTACTTTAGACAACCGAAAAAGTAAATCGTTTTGGAATTTTCACAGTAGCTTTAGTATTTAGTGAAGAACATTCTACTATTTTCTAGTTTGTTGAATTTCTAGGAAAAATTAGGAAATTTCTAGGAGTTTAAAGGATATCTAAGGCTTGAATCACTTACCAAATCGGTAACAATAACATCAACACTATTGTCTGGAAAGGGTAAATTCGTTGCATCCCATGCAAAATGATGAACATTTATATTTGGAATGGCGTCTAAATTGTTATAAGTTCGTTCAATAGCCCGTTCATGATTATCGCCACAAAAGATCACAGTTTGTGGAAAAGCCAAGGCACACTGAAAATAACATCACAATTTAGATCGATTTAGTGTTTCTGAGAATATCGATGGATACATACTTCAATAGGTATCGAACCCCCTCCACACAATGGATCCAGAACAATATCTCCAGGTTTTGGTTTGGCTAATAGCAATAAATTATAACAAACAGTCGCTCGTAAAGTTGTTGGTCCGAAAAATGCAATGTTTCGGCGATGATTCGATTTGCGTGTTAATTTCAGTGCAACTGTAACACGATCTTCAAAAACAAAACAAAAATTAAGCTCACAATTAGATCATCTTAAGCGGTCCATACACGATATCCGCTTCCATTTGCATACATTCGTCAAATTATATGGGCCGCTTAAAACGTCAATTCGTTTGTAAAAACATACCAGCAACAATATATAATAGAATTTCTAGATGAAACTCAACCATTGAGACAGGCCAACCAAATCGTTCATTAATTTCACCTCCAAAATGTGAAGCGGCTTCCATAGATGAGAACGCATGTTTATACGATCGAATACCCGTTATACGAAATTGAAATTCGTTGTTCGTAAACGTTTCATGATCTTGAAATTGTATCGGACATTCAGTGTAATTCAACCATACTGATAAACCTTTGGAAAATTCAATATTGTTGGCTAACTTTTCAAAAATATCTAAATCTTGATTCTTATCACCATGGAAATTGATATTATCGGAATGTATCACTATTGAAAAGTTATCGACTGATCGTAAATTATTTATCTACAATCATAAAACTATTTCTGAATCTTTTTTGGAATATGAAGTAGGTTAAGGGACTTTTTTTTTAGTATTTACCTTTGTTAACTGATTTATTTGGATACAAAAGTAAATCCGACCCGGACCCAAACAATAATCCAATTCGGTTAATTCAGAAAATTTTAATAATAGTTCTTCAAGACCAACTTTTTCAAAACCAGTATCAACAGTTGCCTCAATTAAAACAATATCTGGATTATGAGTTGTACGCTCGAATAGTAATTTGATTCGATTATTCGTTAATTCCAAATGTTCCATGATTTTTGATGGAACGTTATGTTATTATCTGACTTGATGCACTGGAATGAGTACTGACCTAACTTCTTTACACTAGTAGTAGCTATCTATCCGGCCCTATTGTATCGTATCGCAGACGCAGACGTATATTAGTACACACTACACACACAGACACGACACCGGACACA
Source organism: Nineta flava (assembly GCA_963920215.1). Taxonomy (NCBI): domain Eukaryota; kingdom Metazoa; phylum Arthropoda; class Insecta; order Neuroptera; family Chrysopidae; genus Nineta; species Nineta flava. Next base: position 2,452,684 of record OY986046.1, read on the forward strand.
AACAAACAAACCCATGTGAGATCGTAACACGTTGTTTAATTTGACCTTGTTTCAAAACATTTATTTTTAATTTTAAAAGAAATTGATTGGGGTGATTTTGTGATTTGTTTGATTCAAATATTCTTTGGGTCAAATACAAATTGAAAAGTTTTAATTCAATCATTCAACGATTTGATTGAATCAATCAATGAGTGTTCATTAATTTCGAGGTTATGTTGTGATTAATAAGTTCGTTAAAGTTATAAATATGAGTAGTCAGCGTGGAAATGAGAAACGTGAACGACCACAAAAACATAAAAATTCATCTGGATTTAAAAATAATTTACATGACACCAGTCAGAAACAAAAATTAATAAATACGTTAACATTCAACGATACGTGCGATCGATGCTCACAAATCTTACAATGGAAAGTGCAATACAAGAAATATAAACCGTTAACACAACCGAAAAAATGTTCTAGGTAATGCCATTTTTATTATTCACTTCGAAATCGCACGCATTTAAACCGGCGACCATCAAAAACGGTTATGATTTGATAGGGGATGAAACTTTCTGAAAATATAGCACATATAGTGATTGATCCGACACCGGGAAAAACATCCCCAAATATGTTATCACTCATAACTTTTCTTCTATAATTACAATCAATACTGTTTTCCAAACAATTTTTGCAGGAAACTTTTTTTCATAACTATTTTTGACGGTCGCCGCTCCAACTGACATACTTGGATCCCACAATTACCAAACCAGAAACCAGGTTAAAAATTGTTTGTATTCGTATAGTATTCCATTGAGTAAGGTGTAAATTTAGATCTAGAAAAAGCTATGGTTAATTTTTAATTGAGGTTTAAAATATCTTGTACACATTTGATCAGATTTTTAACCAGCTCAAATATAGTATGGGATAAAAAAATGATACCTGTTTACTGGTTTAATTGCGGGTCCTTAAAAAAGGGATCATTTGAATATGGTTTGTGTGATTGATTTTAGGTGCCAAATGCCAACAGTAAAATTAGCGTATAGGATAATGTGTCCAGGATGTTCCGAGAAGGAGAATACATGTCCAAAATGTTGTAAACCGATGGGCTTAGATTTTACACCCAACGTGGTCACGGTCCAAACTGTAGCCGATTTAGGACCGGAATTACTAAAAAAATTACGTGCATTACCGGAACGACGTCGTCGTCGCTTCGAACGAATGATCAAAAAAGGGAAAACACCGAGTGAAGCGATCAATGTGGCTGGTGGCTCTGAATATTCTGGTGTTCCACAAACGAATTACTGGACTCAAGAGGAACTTGTGTTGCAATTGGATGCTCTATCGATAGGATTAAACAAGGATTATGACGATTTGGAATTTTCCGATGAGGATGATTTCGATAATAATTAATATAAGTACCAAGGACCAAGTACAAAACAAAAACAGATTCAAAATGAGAATATTCAGGGACTTTTTGTTTCATTTAGTAAAACAATGTTCAACATGATTTTAAATAACGATCTCAATACTTTAATTAATACTTTACTTACGTTCGGACTGGATCCGGATTAGATTACAGTTTTCGAGGCACAATTTACTTTTATTTTAATATTGAACTTAACCAACCTTACCAATAATCAACATCGATTGTTGTTGTATATTCTTTTAGAATAGAAATTTTAAAAGGAATCCTGGAAAGTATGATGTTTCATACATTCATAAATTAGATTAATTGGAATTTGATTACGAGTTATCCTCGTAAAAATCAGGGAAAAACTTGGATGGGGATATTGTAAATATTGCTCAGTATTTATTTTAAAAAAAATACAAAAAAGTTGAAGGATAATTTTCTCATACACAGAATGGATCATAAAAGCACTTATCAGTTTTTGTGTCCACCCTGTATGTTCTTTTATCGGATGTTACATAAAAAAGACTGAATAACAGGCGTTATGTTTGCATACAAATTTTCGTATTCGATTTCTTGCATCAAATATCTCAAACACAAAAAGGGCTTTTCACTTTGAAATTACTGAACTTTCATTGGAATTGAGAATTTAGTCATAATCGTCAAACCGTAATAAACATTCCATCGAAGGATCTGCGAAAAGATCCGATGAAAACTCAACTTGAATCGTACCGTAAGAGGTATGTGCTTGATAAGGTTACATCCTGCTCCAAATACTGCTCCCAAAAGTACATTTTGACGTGAATACATCTTTCAATTTGTTTCCATAGTGGGAGGCAATTCAGAAAATTGATGATAACAAATTCGGGGGATACAGTTTAGTGTTGGAGCTACAAATCTATCAACTACATCCAAAATTTAATTACACCATTCGATATCTAAAGGATCAAAGAATTCGTTACGTTGAGTGAGGAATGTGACGAATCGTGTGCGGAGGAGGGGAAGCGCCGCCATTTTGAGGTCGTTTCGCTGCATCATATAATTTTCTCTTAGTATAACTTTTGAAGCATTTGATTGGACGATCCTTAAAGTGATTCAATAAAACCTAGGGACTTCGAGCTTTTGAACACTTTAAAAAATGGCTCGTAAATGAGTGGTATGAAGTATGGAGTACTTCTTGCTCCAAATACTGGTCCCAAAAGTATATGTTTAAGTAACATCCGATTGAATTCAAGTATTCATTTTAATAATAAATAAATTTTGATTTAGCAAAGCGGAGTGTGAATTTATGCATGGCCGTAACCGTCAAAGAGTTTGGAACAGATCGCTCCTCTTCTGACAAAAGTTTTAATTTTCTTTTGAATAATGTTATAGTTGTAATTGATATTTGTGTGTGTGAAAGGAGAGGAGCATGTCCTGTGTCCTGTTCCCATTTAATTTAAACAGTCCCCCCCCCCCCCTCATCAACGTAGTTACAGCCATGTATTTATGTAAATGAATGTAATAAACACCAATGATGCTAATTAAATCAACAAACATGAAACAAATTGAACTTTGTAATAACAAAACAAGCCTTTAATTAATGACTTCATACAAATAAATATTATATTTATATACTAGATAGATTGTCTTCTTTTTTTATCATTTTACCAACCATAGACTTATATATACATTATACATTATTTACAGGGTGCTCCAGTATCATTATCAAATCGAAACACATTTTAGATTCAATTTGAACTTCTTAAGCAGCCTTCTTTTTTGATTATTGGCAATCGATTTTTGCCGAATCCATTTGATTTCCGAAAGAACTAACAAAATATTTTTTTCAAAAACCGAATAAAATTTGGCACAGGTCAACTAGAAAATTTTGAATAAAGAACAGCACTTTAGCTGCCGACTTACCGGGGATGTTACAGGTAGTGTTATTGCAGTGCTTGTCTAAAAAGTCCTAGAAAACAACTTCATTCTGTGAAACAGCTCGCACATTTTTTGTTAATAGAACATTCTGTTTTGTCAGCTAGTTTTCGGGATGTTCGCACTGCCTTAATATTATTTTTAACAATTCCCTTCACTGTTGCTTCAGCTGAACGTTCATTTTCTAAGTGAAAAATAATTGACAATTTTCAACGAAGTAGGTAAATTTTTTGAGTTATGTAAGGAGGTTACGCAAGGTGAAGCTATGGTCAACATGATTTTATCAGCTTCATTTAACGTGAATCACCTTGTATATGTAAAAAACTGAAAATATAAAATCTGTTATTCAATTCAGAATGGCCTTGATATGCAAATTTTCCATGAGGAAAATTATTTCTTGATCAGTCCACGATTATCGTACGTCTGAACTCTGAATACAACGTAATATCTAATGTAATAATTTTTGTGGGTGCTCTTTTTACCATATTTTGCAGTAGTCACTGCGAACACGATAGATAGCTAAAGAATGGAAATTAAAATTTTCTGTTTAGGAAAAATTATTTAAATCGAAAATTGTTAACGAATTTTTGAGGTCTAAAGATTAGGTAATTTTGAAATCCGTTTTGTCTAAAATATAGGCAACAGTAATAACATCAATGTTAAATATCCAAAAACTATTAAAAATAAATGGGACGCAGGATTCCGTACCAAAAGAACTATTGTATATTGTTTTGAAAGAAATCGATTTCAACCGTTTAATAAGATTTGGAAATCTTACCTATCAAGAAATATAGAATCTAAAAATTGGATTAAATTCAGACTATACGCCTTGCAATTTTTCTTTGTTATCAAAACAAAACTTAACGCTTAATTTCTTCAAATAAGGTCCTTAAGAAACCTTCTATAGCTCGGGCAATCAACGAATTTTCGGTTCACCTTAAATTAAGCTTTCTTGAAAATAGATTGTAGATTTTATGAATAGATGGAGAAAATTCAAAAATGTTTTCTCAGAGAATAAGGAGTGCTTAAACTATAGATAATTATATTCTTGATATCAACTTTAGATCCAATCCAAATCCTTTTCTTCGTGAAGGAAATCGATCTGGATAAAGTGCTCTGGATTGAGTTTATTCAAGATCGACTATTCTGACAAATCTATAGACTGTAGATTTGTAGAAACTACAATTGTTTTTATTTCCTGACTCTCTGGGTCAAATAAAAACGTTAGGCTCTTACAGACCTTACATATACCATATTATATAAACTGTAGGAATGTGTATTCCCAGCTATATATATATACATAATAATAATCTTCTCCTTTTTTCTAGTCGGTTAAAGGTTACAGTGGTGGGTCTCAGTGTATTTGAAACAATTGAAATGAGTAATAAAACCACAAAAACGAAGATAGGACCACGATCACCATATACATGTCCGTTCTAGTCCCAACTCTTTGTAATGGTAGTGGTAGGGCAATCTAATGAGTTGTGCATATAATGCAGTCAGTAGTGTTGGAACAAACAAGTTTGATTCATTTAATTCAATTATCATTCCGTGGGAGACAAGTTTTGACAATGGATTCTCTACGAGAGATTTCAAAATTCAAATTTGATCCGAAGAAGATCCAAAAGTTGGAAAATCCCACAGTTTCTAAAGAAACTGTTTAGAAAGGGAGCACATACTAAATTTTTCAAGTTCTGGTGTGATATCAAATTTTAACTTTCGATATTTCGTTTATGTTGAATTTTCTGATTGATCTCGTCGGATTCTAAAAAAAAAGGGGCGTGACTGTGTCGTAGACACGGCCGTGTTTACGTCAATATTACTGGATTGATCTTGAGAAGCCCTTTCCAACCGTTTACGATCTCTATTTTTTTATTTGGCTTTTCGACAAGTATAGGCCGACATTGCATTATTTATTTTAATTTTGACTTGAAAACTATATTCACTATAACTGTTTCACAGTAATGTTGTATGTACGCAATCGATAGATCCTGACGAGAGCTGACGATTGAACCTCAAACAAACGTTCCAACTTCTCTGAGTCAAAAGTTATACTAAACGGAAATTATGTGACACAGCGAAACGACCTCAAAATGGCGGCGCTCCACCACGTGCGATACGTCACAGTCCTCACTCAACGTAACGAATTCTTTGATCCTTTAGCTATCGAGTGGTGTAATTAAATTTTGGATGGAGTTGATAGATATGTAGTTGCAACATCAAACTATATCCCCCGATTTTGTTATCAGTTTTTTGAATTGTCTCCCACTATGGAAGCAAATTGAAAGACGTATTCACGTCAAAATCATCATTAAAAAGTTGTTGCTCAACAAAATGAGAATTAGCCAACATTCCAAAAGAATGAGTGAATCGAATGATATGTTGAATTAAAATCATTCATTTGCATTCCAACACTAAAATTGTATGCGTTTGTTTGTTGAGTTAGCTGTCAGAATAGAACTCAGTCCGTGAGTGTTGCAAACGTATTGGTGAATGGTGGATCGAGTGTTTGAGTTTTGAAAGTACACGAAGCAAGCAGCGGGCGAGCGTACGTAGAACAAACACAACAAAGTACACCTAAATCAATCAAAAATTACAACTATTCAATGCAACAAAATACGAAAAGTAATGAGTGAAAATTACAATGAAAATGTTTATGAAATATATTGAATGGAATTCATGAATATGATTCAAATGAAAGTTGTGTAAAGAATTTTCCGCATTTATGGGAAATGTGATTCCAGTACAAAAAAAAAAGTGAATTCAAAATAAAAATTAGGTTATTAAATTGTTGTTTTTTTTTTTGTGATATTAAATTTAAATAAAAAGAAAATACAAGATGTTCAATAATAATCCACCACGGACAACGGATCCCATTCAAACAGATCCAAATGAAACGGTTCTGCTGAGTACATTCACCGTAAATAAGAAAAGTAGTCGAGTTTATTTACATCGATGGAAATTCATTTGGGAAACTGAAAATTTACCACATTGTAAGTGTTGATTTTTGAGGCATGTAATTGTTGTTGGCGAAGTTCTGCGTCAGCGATAATTGTTTGCCAACGATTTGATTTGTTGTCGCTAATTGACAACATTTGTAAACATGGAATGCGAATGCAACTATGCTATTTTTAAATTTTATTGGGCCATTAAACATTTCATTCGATATTTGTTATTTATTTTTATTTTGTTGTCGTGTGTTCAAGGTTGACTGTTGTGTTCAAGTTTCTTACACATAAAACGGGTTTTTATTTTGTGGTTGGAAAGAAAAGATATGCTTACAAACTTACAAATTACCTTTCAGTTCAAGGCTAAAGCGTTTTGGTTGTCGATTCAAACTCAGGCCAGTTATTAGGTATTATAAAACTTATTGTTGAATACACTATCAAACAAAAGTTTCGGTACTACAATCTCTATTTTTGAAATAAAACTATTTTTATTCATTGTGGTAAAAAGTACACGATTCGTTCAAGGATTCAATTTTACTTTGTCGGTTATTTAATAGGGAAGAGTTTTATTCCAGTAGGATATATTAAATGTTTTAAAATATCGTCTTAAGATAAAATTTTCAACTTTTTTGGATCTTACTTTTTGAGATATTTCTGAAGGATACCCAAGAAATTATATACAGAGGGTTTCAGAAAAGGATTGGTGAATATTTAAGGGGGAGATTGTTTTCGTAGACGTTTTGTCGGTGTTTTTTTTACATAGAAACTCCAAACCGGGTGAACACGTTGTCAATTGAAGATTGCGCCACCGTACTTATCTTAGTTGAGAAGCGCAAATGCTTCTGTCCACTTATTAATGTAATGGCCAGCAATCAGTATGTGGCGATCTCTTTTCTGGGATTCCCAACATCGTATTGCTACATAGCACCGCGAGTTCTAGTTCCCGGTCATTAATACGACATCAGTCCCTTTATGTCTTCATGATATCCAACCCAATGAAAACGTTGTCTTATCTTCTCCAACGTCTTTGCCAAAATTACCTCTCCAGAAACGTCATCGAAAAAAGTAATAATTGTTTGAAACATTCATTCTGAAACATGCTGTATGTGGTATCTAATTATGAATTAGCTAATTTTACTAAGCCTTTCCTAAATTTTAATTTTTGGATGATTTGATTATCAAAAGGACAGTAGTTTACCGAAATCAATGATTACGAATATCTTTCCTTTTTGCATTTCCGGTTATATCTAGTCTAAAATGGTTCGAATCAAAGTTGTTAGTATTTTTATGACAAACAACTTTTATTCGAAATATTTTTTCGATAACTAAATGGATTCGACATTAAAGCCGGGTTCCAAAATTTTGATAAAATGTTTACGAAAAGGCAATTATTAAAACTCCTAAAAAATATGGAGATATCTAGGCGATTATTCTTGAAATTGAAGGAACGATTATTATTAGAAATTATTAAAGTAGCTACGTGAAATTACGTGAGAAGGTCACGTTAATTATGCAAACAATAGATGATTATTTATTTGATTGATTGATTGCAGTCGTGTTCATCAGTCACGTATTCAGAATTGTATTCTGTGAGGTCTAATGCTTCGTTTAGACTACGACATAAGTTGCAACACAAATGTCAGACATAAATTTCTTGACTGTTCACACTTAAACAGATTTTTGGTGTCCTGGACACTATCATCCAGACACAAATGTACGGAACTTGTGTCCGAACTGTTCACACACAAAAGAACTGATTGCTGCTTATATTCTAATTAAACAACGACGTAAATGCTATATTTATTACTATATAATATGTGTATGGAGTGTCTGAACAAATGTCGAACCTGTTTGAAAACCTGAAGAGATACTTGGACACAAGGTGTTCACACAGCCGCTGATGCGACACTAATTTTAATGTCGCAATAAATGTCACAATTAGAGACACTCGTGTGCACACATAGACACTCGGTGTATACACTGAGTGTACGGTGTATAGTGTCGTAGTCTAAACGAACCTTAATGGTCTACCTAACTAAACTTAGTAAAGTCTTACCGTCTACCTAACTTAACATAATTATATCATTATTGTACTTGAGATCATTTGGTTAAGTTTAAACATTGTATCTGCGTTATACTAACCCCCCCCCCCTCGCACCTATCCCACACACACCACCCCTCTCATTGTCTGCACCACGTGCTTCATAATTATTGAATTCAAACATTTTAATGTGTTTGTATAATCGATTGCATAATGATACGAACATCGATTTTTCTAAATTTAGAAACTTTTCCATGAATAATTAGGGGAAAATTGTTTCACCGCTCATTAATGAACGGAAATTATGACACAAGTTTGTAATTAATAAAACTTCATCTATACTGAGTATCCATATGAGACGAAGTTTTACAAAACTTTTTATTGATAAAAAGGTTATTTTGGTTTATTTTAATTTCATTGTATTTGAGTATAAAAATAAACCTTTGTAATCGAACTACAAAAAATATCATTTGAATGTAGCAAATCTAAATTTGGGATCTCGAAAATCGAACTGAGTTTAAATGTTAATCCACAGTTGTAGTGACTCGATCCAATTATTTCACGTATACTATCACGCAGTATTTAAATTTTTAGGTCGTTAGTAAACGTTCTTTGTTTTGTTTTGGAAATCGATCTCAGTTTCAATTTGAATGAAAATTTGTAAAAGTTTCAGGTTAGAATCTAAACCATTCAAGTTTCTTTCTAATCCAATTATTTGATTGTTAGGAGGGCAAACAAATTTTTTGGGGATGGAGTATAAACTCTTGTGCAAGTGATTAGCAAAGTATTTTTTTATTTCAAGTAATTAACATAGTTTTGTTTCGTGTTGTACTTTTTAACAAAAGTATTTTCTGTAAACTTTCTCTCCCTGTGAATTTATAATTGTTAATTACCATTCTTGCAATAAATAAGAATTTGCTACCGGGTATTTAAAAAGTGTGCGTGCAAATCAAGAATCATAAGACACTGATTGGTAATTAAAATTATAATTTTATAGCTAGTGAGATTCGAAGCGTTTCATTGGATGTTATATTCGATTTCTTGAACCAAAAATACTCCACAAACGGAAAGTTACATCGGTAACTATAGGTAGGAGCCAGGATCCAGACTAAGATACCATTGAAACCCAAACTACGGTGCGAGTCATTTTTCATTTCCCCTTTTTAACTTAATTCATTATAAATATACTAACAAATATTATTCGAAACATTTTCTTCAAAAACCGACTGAATAAGGTAACAAATCAAGTGTACAATTTTGTAAAATGAGCACTACTCTTTTGTGGCTCACGGTACAAAGTGTTAATATGTTATATCTAACTCAAAATATTTGAATTTCCTGTTTTGATTCGATTGCAAAAAAATACATACATAAATGTTTAGACGGTTTTGATAAAAATAAAGGTGGGCAGTATCATGTGTCATGTGATGATGAAGTAGCATTGTTGTCAGTTGTAGAAATGAATCAATTGTTATTATAAATAAAATTTTGATATAATAAATTATGAATCAGTTGTAATGTATATTATTTTGATTGTTACAACGGTTCTGTTTATCAAATAATTGATTAATTAATTCAATAATATATTAAATAGTATGTACACTCGAATGCAAATGATTTGAATCAGTTTGTTACATTCGAAGTATACAGACCGTTTTCAAATGCATTTCTAATAGAGAATCAATGTTAAATAAATAAATAAAATATTTACTATAAAACCATACATACCATACACATACATACTGAAACTGATGTATGTGTAGAACCTATGTCTAAACTGGAATATTGGATGACCATATTATAGGACCATTCTTGACGGATCTTTAGATTCTCAAAAATATTTGAGTTTGTTACGAAAAACTATTTTGCCAACTGTTACAGCTCTTCCTAATTTAGACCTGGAATCTGTATAGTTCCGACAAGATGGTTGCTCTGCACACAATGTCCTGATAGTAAGGCTGTTTCTGGAACAAACTTTCCAGGAACGTCTTATGAGTGGTTTTGGAACCTTCAAGGGGCCAACCAGAGCGCCAGATCTGTCTCCTAACGACTTTTTTGTGTGAGGTTTTGTTTAGCAAATAATGGAGGAATATTTGAACCGTTGGTTTAACTTTTTTTTTGTCGGAATTCTATTTTTTTTTCGTTTTGGAGTTTTATTTTTCTTTTAATTTGTGAGGATTGTTGTTTTATGTTATACTGTTAATAGAATACTAACATTTATTTTCAAACATTCCACATACAAATAATAAGGGATATTCAAAAAAGAATTTTCAATTGTTAGAAGTAATGCTAAGCTTAAGAAGACAACAATGAACATATTTAACCCACTCTCATTACATGTTAATGCAGTACAAAACAGTCCAGCAAGCATACACAACAGATACACTAAAGAGTACCCTCACTATTTTTATTTCTTTATTCAACATATTGTGTATAGTTAGTTATTATAGTAAATAATATTTAACATTGATTCTCTATTAGCAATGCTTTCCAACACATACGGTATAATATTATACATATAATATCACAGATAATGTTATCAACTGTTTCAATTTGTTTTGCCCTTGTTTGTACTATAGATAGATGACGTCATCTATATTGAATCAAAAAATATGAATTGATGTATATAAATAATGATTATCTCTTAGTCCAATTTTCAATAGTATTTCTGAAGAGATCGATCTCATGCACCATCAGTTTTATCTCTGGACAAACAAAATTTGGTCTATCTCTCTGCATATTGGAAAAATTAAAAAATGTATAAGAAGTCAAGTTTTAGAAAATTCATTTGGTTGCAATTTTGTTGCTCATCATTTTTTCTGTTACTCCAATATTAACGATTAAAAATTAATATCCGAAATATATTGTTTTCGAAAAAATGACCAGGTCATGAATTTGTAGTTCAATTTTTACTAATATTAAGAGAGATATTCTATATTTTGTGTTTTCTTCTTTCTCTAAGGTCCCGCTTTTCCTTAACCGATTCTACTCATTAACGAACTTGGCGTTTCAAATATTAAAAGTATATTAGATATCGAAATTTTATTTTAATGGGACTTTATATATATTTATATGTGTCGGTAGCCATTATAACGGTTTCAGGTTACCATCAACATTAATTAGATAAAAGTTAATTAAGAAAATTAGCTAATTTGACGCAGCTTTTGTGTACTGACTTTTTTTTGTTGTTGCAAGAGATCAAAACAATGGGGGGGGGGGGGGTGTTGTTGTTTGCTAGTGCAGTGTGTATGGTATAATATATTTTTTAGCCCAACATACAATTCCATTGTGTGATGTGATAGCGATATCAGCTGGAGATGATAAACCAGAATGCACCTATTTCATGTTAGATTATGCCAAACGACTGAATAACAATGTATGGCGACATCGACGTATCACTGTTGTCCACACAGATCCACGGCAGGTCACCATGTGGATACGAACTATACAGAATCATTTAAATAGTAAGTGGCCAGCGCCGATCTATCTATCCAAGCTAACCATACACGACCATAATTAATTTGGATCAAACGCCGCGCAAACTATCCAATTCAGATTCCTCATTTCGATTTAACAACTACATCAACTCTCCTCCTCTTAGAATCTTTACGGACTTCCAGGCAAGTAATGAATCTTCTCGGGAGCCTCAACCGAAGAAAATAGATATGAAGTTTTCCTTATAGACCATTAAAGGCTGAATTATACTTGTGATCTCTTCCAGGAATGCAGTGTTCGAATCAAATCTTTTAATTCCCCAGTTAAAATCGGTTCGTGTATGGATAGCTATCGATTGCATGATATGATAAAAAAAAAAGATATTTCCAGGTTTCGTGCATCGACCTAAACGCCTACTATTGTTTGTAAATCCATACGGCGGTAAACAGAGAGCACTCAAAATATTTGAAAAACATGGTAAACCATTATTCAAGATTGCCAAAGTGGATGTGAGCGTAATCATTTCGCAACGTCAGAATCAAATCACCGACCTGTTAATGCAACTAAATTTAAATATCTACGATGCGGTCGCCTGTGTGGGTGGTGATGGAACCTTCTCCGAATTATTTAACGGTTTACTATTGAAAGCGTGCAAAGAGAAAAATATCAATCCGAATGATGCAAATGCTGAGATCCCAGCACCAGAAGTGCCAGTTGGTGTGATTCCAGGTGGTAGCACTGATACTGTGGCGTATTGTGTGCATGGCACCAGTGACATACAAACCGCTGTCCTACATATTATCTTCGGCGAGACTATTGGCTTAGATCTAGCATCGGCATTTAGTCAAGATCGCTTTATACGATTCTATGCAAGCGTTATGAGCTATGGATTCTTGGGCGATGTTGCCAAAGATAGTGAACGATTTCGATGGATGGGACCAAAGCGTTATGATTATTCTGGTAAGTATGAATCATGCATCATCAAATCACACCACCAGTTAGAATACCATTTATCATCCATCCATCAATGACCGATATTTTAGGGTTGAAAAAGATTCTATCGAATACGGGTTACGATGGCGAATTACGTTTATTATGCGAGAAGAACGATACAGAAAATGGCGATCCATCAAAATGTTTAGAAAATTGTAATCGATGCAGTTCAAAGAAAGATCAATCAGCGCATACAAGCACAACAGATCTATCACATGCCACGGCCATGGCTACGGCTACGGCAGCGACAGCGAATGAGACAACAACATCGGTCAATACAAATGTGAACGAGACTATCAGTAATACCGAATGGCGTACAGTGCGTGGTAAATTCTTTATGGTGAATGGAGCGAATGTGAGTTGTGCTTGTGCTAAAAGCCCTAATGGTATCGCCCCGTATTGTCACATCGGTGATGGTTGTGTGAATCTGGTCCTAGTTCGACATACCTCTGCATTCAATGTTTTACGATTATTGTTACGTTTATCCAGTCGTGCTAAAACAATTGTAAGTTGATTGAGCTTTTTCCAAATGTTTTTGGTTAAACTGATGATTGATTTATCATTTTTAGAATGATTTTCCATTTGTGGAAGTGTATCGTGTACGTGAATTTGAATTTCATTCGAACGCTGGTGACGCTGCTGTTAGCTCAAATTCCACAAGCAGTGTTTGGAATTGTGATGGGGAGGTTGTTAAAGAAGCTGATATTCATGTTAGGTATAATGCTTACTTTGACTTGTACGCCCTGTCTATGTGTACTATACATTCATTCTAACAAATTAAAACATTCTCTTCCATTACTTAATCCAGGAGTCTTCCTTTTTATTTAAAGAACTGTTTTTAGTCACCCACTTATTATTTTATTAATATACCCACTTGTTTATTTGTATACACCCGGTATATATTCAGTTTAGTCCCGACTTCAGTAACTAGAAGTTACCAGTCCAAGCAGCCGAGCGGTCTAAGGCGTTATGTCTGCGCAGTATGCATACTTGGAAACTAGGAGGTTATGGGCTCGAATCCTGACATCGGCAGTTTGTCAATTATAAAAAAAAAGGGGCGGTTAATTGACTAAACTGTCGGCGTATCGATAAGAACGAATTAACCGGCTATGCTTGAGGAGGTTTTTTTGCAGTTTCCTTCACGAACTCCAGATGAATATCGGCATAGTTCCTATCAGAGTCGACTGCAGCCGTATAACCTGCCAATTCCTCCCACTCCAAATTCCTTCTACTCCACTCACATCCTTAGGCATCACAATGGACCTTATGGTCGAAGTGTAGCCCGTCCAGGCCAGCCTCTACAATCTATCTATCTAACTAGAAGTTGAAGTCTATCTGTCTGTCTGAAAAGGGATAACAAGCTGAAATTTTGTGTGTGGTTGTTCTAGTGCTAATGAACAAAATGAACAAAATCAGACCGTGCTCCCCCCTGCCAGGAGGGAAAATATCTATCTTTGAAACCATAAAAGATAGAAAAAAAATTTAAATACAAAAAATGTTTCTTTTTTTTATTTAAATTAATAACTTGTTTTCATAATCTCAGTATATACCGGGTATTTAGGTTGTTATTTTCACTTGTTTATAAAGTAAAGTTTGAGTTAGTACCGTGAAAGCAACAGGAGACTGTTGGCTTAACGGGACTCCTATAAGTATTCTAAATTCATGTTAATAAAATGGGGGAAGTGGGAGGGTTGTAACTATGCAAATAAAGCATTATTTGTTGAATGATACACAGCAGGGTGCTTCAAATCAATTGTTAACTAATCCATATATTTGATTAATTGTTATGAATTTTCATTGTTCGTAGAGTTCATTGCCAATTGCTCAATGTCTACAGTCGTGGATTACAAGAGTATATAGAAAAGCCATCATGCTTTTTCTGTTTCTCATAAAAAATACTCGAAATACTCGGCAGTCGTCGTCTGAGACGGACATACAGACAGACGGACGGCAGACACCACAAACATTCCTGATTTATACAATAACTAAAAAAAAAAAAAAAACACAAAAACATTTATACAATAAATAAAAAAACAAATCGACCAAGATAAGTTTTTAGGTTTTAAATGACCGTCATATTTAAATTTAAAAAAAAAAAACAAAACAAAACATTAAGTTATTTATATTTTAAAGTTTTAAGGATGTACGGTCACATCCTTATCGATTTTAATTGAAATACCACCAACTCATCTTCCTGAATATATTAAGTTTTATAAGTTTTTGTATATTGTGGTCACGTCATGTACAAATTTTTAAAATGAACAGAAATGGTACCAGATGGTTCTGATTGTTATGTGCACCAGCATACCCTTGTGACCGTACATCCCTTAAATATTGATTATCAAAAGAATCCTTCATTTTTATTTCAATTGTAAATATTTTTCAATTCAATTTCAAATCGTTTTGAGTCAACTCAAACTCAACTTTTTATCAATTCCAAAACGGTTTGAGATGAACTGATTGTGATTGAACGGTGCATTTTTAGACATTAAGACATTTTTTTTTTTTTTGAAAGTTCAAGATCTTGTCAAGCGCAAATTACAAATTTTGCACACACACACACAGAAAAAAAAAAACGGAAGATAATAAAAAGATAAAGGTGAAATCAAAATACTCAATAGAAAATTTTGTTTTGATTACGTTTTTTTTGTTTTGTTTTGGTTTTGTTAAAAGTAATCTCAGGTTATTGAACCGATTTAATTCTTGCCTAACGACATGGGCGTAACTAATATTATTTTTTAAGGTCTATATCATAAATAGAGTTAATTGAATACTCCTCTGTTGAAGTTTGTTTTGAATGAACGCGGAAACAAGTTTCCATAGTTACACCCATGATCAAAATAATCAATGAAAATCCTGTAAATTTTCTCTCGACTCGTTAGAAAATCATGTGATATTTAAATAAGATATTTGAATGATACTTAATTTTGAAAATGTTGAGAGTTGAATTTGTGTAAGATATTTATAAAAGTATTCAGAATACTCAACCCTACCTATACCCTTAACGGTACGGTACCTCTTCGAAGTGATCCTATAGCGTTTTCTTTTGACTGTCTTCGTGTGCACTGAGAGCACACTAAGTATAAAATGTATGTTCGATTGACTTTTATAGATTGTTCGCACTGAGTGTTTCGTTTTCGATTGACGATAGAGAGCACTACTAGGGTGCTTCGTCTTGCTCTGACTAATAAGGTCAGAGCAATAGTGCAGTTGTGCAGTGCAATATGGGGTCGAACGACCAACAATGTTGACATTGTTGGAACTATTATCATCGTCAGAGGGTTCTGATGATGAAGACGCTTTAATTATAATTACAAAGTACAAAGTTTAATAATAGTACAAAGTGTCATCAGATTCAATTTTATTTACATTTTTACTTAATAATATTTGTTTTACGCACACAGACAGACGGACATATTTATAAATCAAAGAATGCATTATATGTAGAGTGCTGACAGTGCTGCCACCTCCACAGTCTGATCAGTAATCCAAAACAACAGCTAAATTGTAGTTAAGTATTTGACACTGACAGTTAACCTAATAATAAATGATCATAAACACGTTCGATTGAATAAAATGGCCGCACAATTCTCGAGCAAGAACTAAGGTCAAGCATAACGTCATCACAGAGTAGCGAGCATGCACTTTGGTGCTTTCAAAAGAAAAGGCTAATAGTTCGTACTCACACTTCACATCTCATACCCGCACATTTCTTTTTTGGTACTTTCGAATGTTGTGCTGCTAACAAATCAGTGAAATCGGTATTGAATAGCTTTCGAAAGTCCCAAAAGCATGAAGATAGAGAGTGCGATTAAGTATACGGGGGATGTGAATAGGTAAAAAAAAAAGCTTCCAAGACGTACTCACCAATATTTTGTTATAGTTTTTAATTGATGGGGAAGGGGATTTGTTTTCAAGTATTAATTAATTCATTTAATTTATGCACGTAAATTTAAGAAAATACAATTGTTGAACGTTTAGAATATACAAAAGGGTGTTTTTACGATTGTAAATGGCATTTAGATTGGTATAGTTGACTAATATCTACTACTGGCTCAATAAGACCTCCTAAGGGTTAACAAGGCTCAACCAGCTACTTTATGTATACTCATCATTCAATAAACACCCGGTATATATTTTATAGAAATAATTTTTTATATAGTTGGTCTTCCAAGTACATATTGTTGACATGCATTTAGAAAATTTTATAAATTCAATGAAAATTCAATTGGAAATCGAGCGAAATACATGAAAATTGCAGTCCGAATATGTTAATTATCGAAAAACAGGGGTCCGGGTCACTTGAATTCAAGAGAAATCAGATGTTGTGACACATCTGGAACTGGAACAATGGTAAAGCGATTCCAATACTATCCAGCGATTATCAGATTTCGCGCGTTCCTTCACTCAATTAGGTCTCAAATAAATTAGTCAAAAATTGAATTTTCATGAATTTTCAAGAACAAATTGGATTGGGCAAAAAATTTTGTGCCTAATGAAAATTGTACATTTATTTATATATTTTTTGTTAAAACAAAATTTAGATTTATATTTTTGGATTAAGTGCAGCAAAAAAAAAAAAAAGATTTGTTTTTTGGAAAAATTCTTGCATTTACTGAATTTTTTTCTTTGGTTTTTAGAAGATTTGGAAAATTTCTTTGATCACTCAATAATCAATTTCTTCACAAATTTATGGTCACAATTTATTGGCCATTGCTGACAAACAAATGGCTTTTATGATAGAAATTTTAGAATTGACATGAATTTCTCAAAATTCCTAGCGATAAATAATTTGATCAGAAAAAAACAGTATTTCCGCATGAAAATATTGCTTTTAGAATTTTCTTTTAAGTTTTGTTGATGGGATCAACATTTTCACTGTAAACTCACGCGCCAAATAAAATCGTAGTACACCGTACAGTTAATAGAGGTCAAACACACTCAAATGTGGATTTGAGTTTAATTCAAGGTCGAAATGTTTCTTATGGTGAATCTCAATGAATCTTGAAGAGTGTGGAATGAGATTTGGGACCACACCTCCACGCAGTTGTGATATTTCTCGAAATACGCTTGAATTAAACTTGGCCGCAATGGAATTCACCTAATTTTCGACTTTTATTAATTGACCTATAGGCAATATTTTCAACTAAAATTATTCAAATTTTCACTATTTCAAATTTTTCAATGCTTGTCAAATTTTCCAATTGAAATGCAACAATAAAATTCTTTAGGCTAGTTTCTTTTTTCTTTACTGTTTATTTGCTAAATTTCAGATCTGAAAAACATTTTTACTGTAGTTTTTTATTTGAACAGAGGAAATTTTCGGTAAATTTCCACAACTCAATTTCTGTTTTGATGTTCATAAAAAAGCCTCAGGAAAATGGTAAATTATTATAAAAATTTTTTTGTTATGTTTTAAACTTCATTTAAAAAAGAAAATGCTTTATTATTGCTAAAAATCAAAAGAAAACAACATTTATGATGAAAACGTAAATCGAGTGACATGCGTACTACTACTTGTTCCTTCAGAAATGGCGCCATATTCAAAAAGGAATTCGTAATCCGATGTCGAAACTTGAAATTTACATTTCACTAAATCAATTCAATAAAATTGTTTGCAATTTTTAAACAAAATTTATTCAATGTTTTTCATCCCCCTTATCAACTTTTTTTTTCAGTTTCAGGTCACTATAAATTCGGTTAAAACCCATAATGATTTTAACGTAAAATACGCTTAGTCAACGAAAAATCTTATTTTACTTAGGGTGCATTCGTCTTGAACGCACAATAAGCACAAATTATTGGTGATCATGTTGTCCTACGAACGCTTAGAATCGATCAGAAAATATCGTCCGTTTTGGACGTTGTGAGCGTTAATTTTTATCAACATGGCGACGTTTTATTTCGTCGGAAGTAACATAACTAGTATACGTTTTACCAGATTCTGAATCATTTAAATCGATTGAAAATAATCTGGGTAAATAGTTAGCCAATTTTACTGATTTGTCAACGATTTTAATTTGAAGTACTTTAATAAATCTAACAAAAGTTTGGTTAGCTTACGCTCACGTAGCATTCGTTTTGATAAATAGTAAAATTTGGCGCTCACGTTTTTGCTGCCCTACTTCTGTGGGAGTAAACGTCTGTGAGCGCGAGATCTACCTCATGAACTTAACCGTAAGCGTGATTTTTTGACACTCACAGCGCCAAGTCGAACGCTGAAAACGACGATTGAGCACGCTGAAAGCGTGAGCGTCCAAGACGAATCCACCCTTAGTTGCGTGAGTAAGCCGACTTGATGGATCTTACAGTACATTCCACTAAGCACTCACGAGCGCGGGTTTTCCCGTTCCACTTGCTTGCGAGCGTTACAAACCGTATCGAAGTGAATATAGTATAATAAATAGGAGTGAAGTAAGCAATTAACTAGTTTTATTTCGTAGTGATTATTTTGAAGTATGCAATTTGTTTCAACTAATTCCTTATTGAAAAATTGAAATTACTTATCATTTATTAAAAAAAGTATTTTATTGAAAAAATACTTTGGCTGGAAATAATTTTTATAATACTATAAATGCGTAATGTTTTTCAATTAAAACTCGCGCCTAATACTCTCACCACTGTTTCCGGCATAGAAGCGACACTACTGACATCTTTTTTTTTGCCAATTATTTGTTTACATGGAGTTCGGTATCCTTGTGTAGTATCCATGATTCATCTGTTATAATTAGGTATTCGATTACGTGTAAAATAAATAAAAAACAACGTGATTTCTTACGAAATAACAATTTATTTGCTAACAACTAACATTGTAAGTTAAGTTAGAACTAACAGATACGTTTCAACAATCAACAATGAATCGAAGCGTTATCACAGTGAATATAGTAAAAATATAGTACCTATTGTTATTGTTCATTGTTGGATGCGATGCATTCATATTGAAAATGTTTTACAATTAACTCTGTACAGTCTTTAAATCTATATTAGAGTCATTTGTACCTATGTGAATGAAAGAGCTGTACAGTTTTGATAATTAATGACACATAAATGACAACTTTTAATACAATTATCCACAAAATTAATATGAACAAAAGTGTGTATGGGTCGGTCGTGTGCTATAATCAACTCGTACTAAAAATTTGGTTACTAAATTATAAATATGCGACTACAATTTCTATTTCTCATTCAAATCCGGGCCTTTTTTACTATCATTCGTTTGACTTGATGCTAATTCCATATCTATCCGTTCTTTGGCACGATACACTTTGGATTGTAAGTAAAATGAGCCCCCTTTTGTTGCATCATTCGCATCGAATAGTTTCTTATAACGTTCTTCAATTAGTTTCGAATCTTCGACAGCGTCAATATTTAGTATTTGTTTGGCTTCATCTAATGTAATTCCAGCTCGTTCGCTACGAGGATCACGTCTTGATGTTCGACCACGCATCCGGGCAGCCTCTTGAGATGCCTCATATTCCTGTTTCAATGCCCGTGCAAACGCTCGTCCCAGTACTTGTGATCCAGATAATATTATTTGGGCAAGTATTTTAGCCATTCTAAAATTTTTAATTCATTAATATACAAAATTGAACAGATTCCATTCGAAACTAACCTGCAATCACTCCAATCCAGTACTTCAATCTTTCAGCTCCAATAAAATAAGAGTGTTTGATAGTGTGTTACTGCGCATGTACGTAATATGTCATTGTAATATTCAAATGAGGGATTTTTAAAATGTTTGAACAAATTTAAAATTTTTTATTCGTAAGCGATTTTAATTACAATTACAATTAAATTCTACTACGTTATCAACAGCCATTGAAATTTTGTATACATATTTAAAAATAATACAAATATTTTGCATACATTGTAAGCACCATCACACATGAGCGTCAAGTATATATTTTTGTATGAGGGCCTCAAAAAAAAAGGTTCTGATTTTATTTGCTATTAAACTAATGTATAAATTATATTTAGTAGCTGATAGGTATCCTTTACCTAGTTTTATCCATTTATCCAAACATGGTCCGATTTTGCCCATTAACGAACTTGACCTTACTTTCTTGCTCTAGAACATACACAAACAAATTCAGCTCGTTATCTCTTTTCGTTCTTGAGTTATCGTGTCCACGGACAGACAGACAGATGGACATGCGGAAATGGGTATACAAATTCAATTTTTATAGTGTAGATTCGAAACGTAAGGGATTTTGAGATACAGGTTTTGACGAATTTCCAGCCTTTCAAAAAATAATATTTGATCTAGACCTTAACTAGAATGTAAGAACAATCAAACGAAGAATTCAAAGAAATTACAAAAGTAAATGTTTAAAAAAGTAAGAAAAGTGTTGTGACCTCAGTGACTACGGGCCTGAGCCTGGTGTACTTCGTTCGTACGCGTACAATACAGTGCGGTACAGTGATGTATTACAGTGTACTTGTGTCTTACTACTGGTACTTCCACCTATGGGCCCAATAAAAGAAGCATTAATAGTCATAACATTAACATGAATATTAGTCAGTTTTGCATACATAGTTTTTGACTTGTGTTTACGAATAGAATTTGTCAACTGATGTCCGATTAATTGGTTGTTTTTTTTTTTAACCAAATTGTGTAAAAAATTCAGTTAAAAAATGTTCAGAACTTACAAATATTATCAATTTTGTATTACTAAGTAAATTGAATGCATTGAGTGAAGTGCTTAAGTTTGTGTGTTAATTGAATACCACTTGATTCATCATACACTGTGTGCCATGGCAGATTTTGATGCTATTTACGAGGACGACGATGATTCGGACACCAATCTGGATGAGGATGATGCCCCACGTGTTCAGGAACCAATCGTGATTCGAGGTGCTGGTAATATGACTGTGTAAGTTTACACATTTATCTAAATATGCAGATGATCAAAACCAGTTTTAAAGTCAAATGTTTTTGTGTGCAAATCAAAATAAGAATGTCATTTCCTGCATTGTGTAATCGTAATAAAAATGTGTTCAGGATGTCTTCAAGATGTTCAAGATGATTTTTAATAAAAACGAATTGAATTCATTTTGATTTGTTTTATTTTTTAAATATTGTCACGTTCATCAATCACTTTCTCCTCTTAGTTCAATTCAATTATTCTTCATCAATTTATATGGATTTGATTTTAATTGAAGAGATCTACTTTCCAATCAATTCTAATCTAAATCTAAGTTATATAAATCAATTTCACTTTTCATTTGAATTCAATTCGATTGAATCACTCAAATCAATATTTTATATCATTTTATGTCTAGGACTTATTAACATTGCGATCAATTATCTGATTTTATAAACAATGTTTGTTTGTATTTAAAATTATACATGAAATAAAAGTGTTACTAAAATTAGCATCAGCATCTCAGCTAAACAAAACTGTCTACGTTTAGTCTTTTTATTTAATATATATGTTAATATACAAGCTATACAGACTGGTTCACGTAGTGTGTAATATAAAAGTATTGTTTTCTATGTCGAAATCGAAGTGTTTGGTATCGCAATACCATTTTTGGCCATTTGTATGTCTGTGACCACGTTCTATGTCGTAGTTGTTGGGTCCTCTAAACACAAATTTTAACTGATATTTAATTTATTGGAAAAGATATCTTAGATTCGGTCGGAACACTACTGGAAACCAAAGGTCACACACTAGCCAAAATTCTTCAGGAACTTTCAGAAGAAAAATGATAACACAATTATACGGTAGGGTATTTCCTACCCTTTAAAGCTTGAGTCGGACTCCATAAACATTTGACATGAATTGGATTCGAATGAGACTGGCTTCGGTAAGGATGAATATTGGATTGTATTGTTTGTAATTTGGTTTCAGATTTGGTTTAAGTAATCGTTTTTCATTGGATTTTCCATCAGCATTGATGTCACGTGTGGCCCCCGAAGAATTCAAAGCGACCATAACCCGAGTGAACGGTATATTAAAACGAACATTACCGATCAATGCCAAATGGTTGTTTTGTGGTTGCATGTGTTGCTGTTGTACCTTAGGTTGCTCCCTATGGCCGGTGATCTGTTTGAGTAAACGTACTCAACGTTCCATTGAGAAAATGTTAGAGTGGGAAAATTGTTATCTATATCATAAATTAGGTTTACATTGGCGATTAGCTAAACGACAAGGTGAATCAAGTTCGTTGTTAGAATATGTTCTATTAATTGAATTTGTACCGAAAATACCGATCTATCGACCTGACTAATACCGATCCATCGGATACCAAATGCTTAAATTCCCTGTGTTGTCTCCCATTTATTGTTTCTTTTTTAAGGAATTCAATTCATTTCCTTTTCCAATCTCTTTCTTCCAATTTTTCGTTTGGTTATACTTATTTTTTAGTCTAAGAGCAGGTCAAGAACCGACCGCAAGACTTCAAAACATTCTTTAAAGTTCACCAAAAACGAAAATCAAAGTGGAATTGCTGTCCACTCTTCCCAATGGCAGCCAATCGCCCCTAACGAGAGTTATAAATTAAATAATAAAAAACTTCGAATGGCTTCAATAGAAATCGATTTCTCTCGAATCCATTCAGCTGCTTAAAACATTTTTCTTATAAAAGCTGTTCGTATTTTCATGTTGTGCTTTATATAATACAATTTTTACTTCTCATTAGGGGAAGAGTGGATGGTTGACAGAAAAATCATTTAGGTTTTGGTGAAGAAGGGATGTTTTCACGAATTGCCAAACTTTGCTCTGGAATAACGTAAAAATTCTTGTGGTGAAAAATCTCATTGACCGTTTATTGTATATATATTCGTCGCTAAGCATAAACTTGATATTAATTCAAACAAAAACAAACTGCCTTCTCTATTAAAACACAAGGTGTTGCATCATTCGCCATTTGCCTCTGCCCGCCATTTAATAAGCGCTGTGATTCTTCATTGTTTATTCCAATATTTGATTCGCAGTTCGCATTCTAGCTACATAACTCAAACTCATCCATCATCATATGTTTTGTTTTTTAAATACATACTTCACCATCACGACGCGTATTATTATAAATATTCTTCCTCAATTATAAAATGTATATAAAATTAAACCAGAAGGTTTATCCATCGTTACGTGCGTGCGTGCGTGTAACTCTCAGTGGCGTGCAAAACAAATCAATTTTAAATATTAAGAATTTATATAAATTATAAATCGAATCGTTCTAGATAATCAAACTCAAATTGAACTTGAATCACATCTCAAATGTTCTCAAACAACAAAATACATGCTGCGACTCAAATGATCACGTTTATTGATTTATATTATGCGCAGCGGTAGCGCATGCGTATAGTTTTTATTAAGATGTTATGTAAATCATAATCACTGACCACTGATCTCTATATATCACTGATCACTATTGAAGCTTTATTAGCATTCCAATTGATTTATTAAAGCGTTTTACGTGCGTTAAATCTAATTTTTAGTTCTAGACCCCCTACGCAGGAAGGCACCACTAGCTTATGTCTCAATTTGAATCACTGTTTTTGATATTGGTATTGTACCGACTTCAAAATTTTGCAAAAATTTCTTCAATCCATCGATCCTACGTAGTAGGTGTCGAAAATCACCATCTGTAAAAGAGTTCAAGTCAAGTTCGTTAATGGACAAAATCGGACGAGGGAAAAGGGGGGTTTAAAGGGAGGGGGAAACACAAAATTTGGTATATCCTAATATTGGAAAAATCGAAAAATACATAAGTAAAGTTGTAAAAAATTTGTTTTTCTACAATTAAGATTCATATCTTAAAATTGTGACCGCTAGAGAATGATTTATGTATTCTAAGGAAATTCGCTAAGTTGATGCAGCTCCTGCATAACCAATTTTTTACATATGGGATCGATCATCTATCCAGAGAGATGTATAGAGATCAGTGAACACAATAATTGTATATTTTTTAAGGGATTCAAATGTGTTTTTGTTTTGAGAGGTGTTAAAACTTTACAAAATTGATTCAAAAAAGATTGGACTCGAACATGTATTTACATATAAGTTCTTAAAAACAAATCAAAGTTACTTATTGTAAAATTCTTGTATAATTAGTTTCTAGGATGTTATTGCAAATAAAACAGACAAATACAAAAGTTATTTTATAATATTAAAATTTGTTTTATTCGACCGACATCGGACATCATTTTTATTATTCATTCAAATCAATCCATTCATATCCTTTACCATTTGGGTCTATCTTAAAGTCTGGGATATTCTAGTCTAGACTCTAGATCATTCCCGATTTGGATGAGACTCACTATACAAAGTCAAATTTCCCTGAAAACACAAAGTTGAGTTGGTCTGACTGATAGTTTACGAGATATACCCTCTTCATGCGATTTTATGCCCCTTTTTATACGATATCGTAAACAGCTCACCAAGTCGCCGAATAAACAGAATGTTCGTATTTTTTTGAGTCAAATATATGGTCCATCCAAATTGGGAATATTTATGGTAAAATTGTTGAAATTTGCGCTTCAGTTATATCCGAAAGCCATGAATGAAAGGAGGCTTTAGAAGTAAGTGTATGGGAAGCTTTAGAAGTGATTTTAAAATATCTAGAATCTCTCCTTAACATATTTGATCTATGATAAACAAATAAAAAACTTGTTTGGAATATCAAGAAGACTTAAATGGATTCGTTTGATTAAAGGACAAGTCCAGCCCATAACACGATCAAATGACCATATAAGGGTCTATTACAAGTCAACCCAACATTCATATGTTTTTAGAAATGTTAGTTTACTTGGAACCATAGTTCCAAATGAGAGGAGTACTATTGGAACACAATGTTGCCAACTCAATATTTTTGAAATCCCAATCATATATATAATACTCCATATATTACTTAGTAGAGTATTACATAATATGATTCCTATACATTTCAATGTTTAAAAATTAGGATTTAAAATCATTTATGATATCAAACTTTACAGAGTGAATCATAAATTTTACAGAGTGAATCATAAATATAATCTAACCTGCCTGGAGTATGTATCATCCGGTGAGCGTATTGTTTTTTATCTCCATATTTTTACCATCTTTTACCAGCATGCAAAAACACTCTGCGTTTGATCGATTGCGAGCCGTTTTTAAGATATGCCTTGTATCCATTGAGGCTTTTATTTAAAAATGTTTAAAGAATATTTCCCTAAAGCTGACTGGCCAAATCCGTGAGTCATTTGAAGTTAATCGAACGTAAGTGCGTAGATACCCCCTCAATCGACAACATACGATACAATTTGTGGATCTTCATAAAAAGAAATATACTCACGGATGTTTGCATACTCAAAAACGAGTACATCACCCTATGATACAACTTCATGATAAGTTGACTACAGTCAGTCGTGATACCAACTTAAAAAAAGTTTGTTTGTTAATTGAACATGTCAAAAGTGATCTCATATAAATTTTTAGGAAACATTCATTTTCCGATCGACAAATAACATAAATTTTGGTGAAAATAAATCCATTTTCATAGTTGAGATAACGAATTGATTGAACTGATTGTGTTGTGAGTTAAAATACAAAATGTTTGAAATAAAAAGTTTGATAGGGCGTTGTTCAATGTTCAGATCCGGATCTAAAACAAAGTTTTAAAGTTCGAGTGCACTCATCTAATTATTAACTGTGTAGTGTGGATTGTTTTCACGCTGGAAAATTATGATTCAACTCTTATGACCTAGACTTTCATTGTTTTGTTTATTTTATTTCACTAAACGATCACATTTTGTTAGGTTAGAACATGTCTGGAATGGACAAAGTGTCGTTGGCGGATGCCCTGTCGAATGTGGATGTGTTAGATGAGCTCACATTACCGGATGAACAACCGTGTATTGAGGCCCAACCGTGTTCGGTTGTGTATCAGGCTAATTTCGATACGAATTTTGAAGATCGTAATGGTTTTGTGACCGGTATTGCTAAATATATTGAAGAGGCTACCGTTCATGCGAGTCTAGTAAGTTATTTTAAATTCCTTTGCCCTATTTGTAAAGTCAGTGTGAAATCACCCTTATTGCTCAAGGTATCCAAAGTAAAAGTTGTTGCTGCAAAATATAGGAAATATATATAAATCCAAAAGATCCATTTTCTATTTGGAGCTTGTAGCTTAGAACTTACTCAATGTTTTTTCAAACAGAATGAATTACTCGAAGAAGGTCAAGAACATGCTGTCATGCTGTACACATGGCGATGTTGTTCACGTGCAATACCACAGCCTAAATCCAATGAGCAACCGAATCGGGTGGAAATTTATGAAAAAACTGTCGAAGTTCTTGCCCCAGAAGTCAACAAATTATTAAACTTTATGTATTTTCAGGTAAATATTCTTTCCCTAGAATTAAATTCTCGTTTTTCTCGATTCAAAATCAGTCTAGAGATATTGATTTCCATCCAATTTTTTTCGAGTTATTAAAACGCCTAATTAGAAATATTGTGGAAAATTATGTTGTCTCGATTTGGATGGAATTCATTTTCTAAGTTACCATAAAATCCAGATAAATGAATTTGGATTTATTTTAAGGACTATTTTCGATTTGCATAGAAACTTATGTGTTCATTTTTATAGAGAAAAGCGATTGATCGTTTTTCGGCAGAAGTTAAACGATTATGTCATGCGGAAAAACGTAAGGATTTTGTATCGGAAGCGTATTTATTAACTTTGGGCAAATTTATAAATATGTTTGCTGTATTGGACGAATTAAAAAATATGAAATCTAGTGTCAAAAATGATTATTCCACTTATAGAAGGTAAACAAACAAATATGGACCTCCAAAGTTCTTGTTCAAATAACCGATATGCTAAACCATTATACCAGACCCCAGCACTTCTTGGGCCTCTCTCAATGTAACCTATTTTCTTCTACTTTTTGGCAGTCTTAGCCATTTAGGTCATCTCTCTCTTCATCGAACAGGTTGATGTCCTATCTCTTTTGATGGGTTCCAAGCAGTCTATCTATCAGTTGTCCATTGCGTAGATGCTGGCTATAATTACAGTTATATTTGGCTAGTTAGGGGGCAGTTCTCGTGGATGGAGAATAAAAAAACTTCCGTTCATACCATTCCTGTAAAAGACTAAGAAATCATTTAGTTCTTAACCTCTAATTGGTCTCTAAATGATCTTAAAGTCATTTGAATTGAACCCGTGACTATGGTGTATCTTTGCTTCCAAGGAAGCCAGATTGCACTCTTAACATTAGCTAGTCGGTTTTTTGAACGAGATAAATGTAAAAAAAAAATCCGAATTTATTGGTAACTATTTATTTTTAGAGCGGCACAATTTTTAAAAGTAATGTCAGATTCGCAAACACTACAAGAATCTCAAAATTTATCAATGTTTTTGGCAACCCAAAATAAGATTCGTGATACCGTTAAAGAGAACTTAGAAAAGGTACCCGGCTATGAGGATCTATTAGCGGATGTTGTGAATATCTGTGTTCACATGTTCGAATCCAAAATGTATCTGACACCAAGTGAGAAACATATGCTGGTGAAAGTGATGGGATTCGGTCTGTTTCTGATGAACAGTGATCTATGCAACATCAACAAATTGGATCAGAAGAAAAAGTTACGTTTGGATCGTATTGATCGTATCTTTAAAAATTTAGAAGTTGTTCCACTGTTTGGTGACATGCAGATAGCTCCATTCAATTACATCAAACGTAGCAAACATTTTGATCCCAGTAAATGGCCTTTATCTAGTTCCACAACGATCTCACCTCAAGCGGATCTTATGGTTCATCTGCCACAGATCCGAGAAGATCATGTCATGTACATTAGCGAACTGGCACGATATAGTAATGAAGTTACAACCACGTACAAAGAAAGTGGTACTGACGCCGAGAATCGTGAAACTGCTGAGCTAGCCTTGCGTGGCTTACAGCTATTATCAGAGTGGACATCGGTCGTCACTGAATTGTATTCATGGAAATTGTTACATCCAACGGACCATCATCAGAATAAAGAATGTCCACCGGAGGCCGAAGAATATGAACGGGCTACACGCTATAATTACACTGACGAAGAGAAATTTGCGCTCATTGAAGTCATCGCAATGATTAAGGTGAGCTGGACGACAGACGACGAAATAACAAAATATTCAAATTAATAAATGATTGTTCAATTTAATTGTACAGGGTCTACAAGTGTTGATGGCACGCATGGAAACTGTATTCACAGATGCAATACGTCGTCACATTTATGCGGAGCTACAAGATTTTGTGCAATTAGTGCTACGCGAACCGTTACGTAAAGCTATCAAGAATAAAAAAGATTTGATACGTAGTATAATTGTGTCGGTGCGTGAAACGTGCGCGGATTGGCAACGTGGGGTCGAACCACAACAAGATCCAGCACTCAAAGGTAAAAAAGACACGGAGAATGGTTTTGGTATAAAAGTGCCACGTCGGAATGTTGGACCGTCTAGTACTCAATTGTACATGGTGCGTACGATGTTGGAATCGTTAATTGCGGATAAATCGGGCGGAAAGCGAACATTGCGCAAGGACATTGATGGCCAGTATCTAATGCAAATTGATCAATTCCATAAAATGTCCTTTTATTGGAATTATCTTTTAAGTTTCAGTGGTAAGTTGTTTTTTTTTTACGAGGTCTCCTCAAATCTTTGAGAAATGAGAAATATATTTTGTTTTAAGGATCGTTACAAAATTGTTGTGATTTGTCCCAATTATGGTATCGTGAATTTTATTTGGAAATGACAATGGGACGACGTATCCAAAAGTGTACGGTGCGTCATCATCACAACGAGGAGTGCAGTGATTTGATAACAATGGAAAAACGTATACAGTTTCCAATTGAGATGTCAATGCCCTGGATATTGACCGACCATATTTTAAAGACCAAAGAACCATCAATGATGGAGTAAGTTTTCCCATGCAATCCCCCCTAAGAAAGGCGTCCGTCCATACTCCATACACGTTGGATAATTTTGAATTGTATTTTGTTTTAGATATGTTTTGTATCCATTGGATTTATATAACGATAGCGCTTTGTATGCGCTAACAATATTCCGTAAACAATTTTTATACGATGAAGTCGAAGCCGAAGTCAATTTATGTTTTGATCAGTTCGTTTATAAGTTGAGCGAACAAATCTTTGCATATTACAAACAATTAGCTGCCAGTATATTCCTGGATAAACGATTTCGTGTTGAGTGCGTTGCACTTGGCACATATTTACAACCATATCCACGTGCCAATCGTTACGAAACGTTGCTGAAACAACGCCACGTTCAATTATTGGGCAGATCCATTGATCTAAATAAATTAATTACACAACGTATTAATGCTGATATGCAAAAATCTTTAGATTTGGCTGTCAGTAAATTTGAAGCGGGTGACATCACCGGTGTTGTGGTAAGTATTCATCTCATCTCACACTTTCGGAAAATTCCGTGAATTAAACAGAATTTGTGAAGAAGTCTAGATTCGAATCTGCCTTTTTTTAAATGATTTGAAATTTTGATTGTAGGAACTAAATGGTTTGCTAGAAGTGAATCGTCTATGTCATAAACTACTAAGTAAATGGTTGGCTCTCGATGAATTCGATGCAATGTTTCGTGAAGCGAATCATAACGTGCTGGCGCCTTATGGCCGCATCACTCTGCATGTTTTCTGGGAACTAAATTATGATTTTCTACCAAATTATATTTACAATGCGGCCACAAATCGTTTTATCAAATGTCGTGGTATCCAGTTTGCACCACAAGTGCATCGTGACAAACCGCCCCAAATGTCACACCATTATATGTGGGGTACAAAACCATTAAATCTTGCGTACACAACACAATATAATCAATACACAGGTATTACAAACACCTAATAATACCTAACACTAATACATGTTTATGTTCGAAATCGTTACAAATATTCTAAATTTACCGCACATCCGACTCAAATCAAACGATTACACGTCGCGTTTATAACAGATAGAATAAGTTTGGACTCATTCGGATTCCATATACTCAGAAATCGAAGTCGGCGAGGATAAAATTATATAGCATTCAAAGGAAGATGATCTTCCTTTGATTTCTTATCTATCCCAAATGAAAATTCGTAACGCTTTTAAATATAAACAATGCCGTTGAAAGTGATAGTGAGTTGATATTGATTGATTGAATTGTAGGTTTTGTGGGTCCATATCACTTCCATATGATGTGTAAATTGTTAGGATATCAAGGTATTGCTGTTGTTATGGAAGAATTATTGAAAATTGTTAAAAGTTTAATTCAGGGCAATTTATTACAATTTACAAAAACATTAATGGAAGCCATGCCTAAAGTTTGTAAATTACCAAGATACGATTATGGCTCACCAGGTGTGTACATACTAAATTCATTTTTATTTATACAAATTGACTTTAAAACTAACTACGGAACCCTAAAAAGACATATTTGTGTATTTTTCGTAGCAATGCTTCCTTTGATAAAGATAATTCCCTATTCTTAACCCTCTTTTTGACTGCTTATATTTTCTTGATTGAATCTAACATCTTTAATTATAATTTAAATATCAATTATAATTAACTAATATTTTTTATTAAATATAATTGAATGAATAATAATTTAAATGTTAAATAAAGCGTCAATTAATTGTATTATTTATTAACTAACTTTTGGTAAGTCATATGATTTAGTGACTATTAGTCTAGTCACTAGTGACTTTGATTTAATGGTAACTCACTAGTAACTAACTAGTTGACTCACTAGTAACTAACTTCATACCGAAGCTGCTAGTTGTTGTTGCTTAGTGAAACCAGTTTAAATCAGTTAGTGAACAGACGTTATTTTTAAAATTATATTTTAAAATAATTATAAATAGTTTGAGTGGCTCAAATATTTAATTATTTTGTTGAGAAAATCAAGTTTGTGTTATCTAAAGTGTCCTTCATATCGTACATTTTGTTCTCAATTGAGAAAATGTTGACTTTATTGAACAATTATAGTGTTTGTAAAAGACGCTTCATATTATTTCATATGTAAGTTTTGATTTCATTTCATTTTGGAAGAGTTTTCAGCTATGATTACGACAGACGATTTAAAAGTTAAGGCTTGATTGTTATTTAATTATCCACGAAATGATTTTGGAAATTTTAGTGTAGATAATACACGGTCATGCAAATATTTATAATTTTGAGCTTGAAAACAATGCTCCTATGGAGAATCATTTTCAGTTTTTCATTATCATAGTAAATATTGATACGATTTTTATGAATTTTTTTTTTGAAACCACCTTTTTTTTTTTGGTCTACTTTTAATTTCTTTAGTTAGGTATTGTAGGGATTGTTTACAAGTATCTAAATACATTGCTGTTCGATACGTATTATTAATCAAAATGGCTGTGATCAACTAAAACTATTTTTTGAATACTTGTCATCAGTTTCCAAATATTAATTTTTGGACTTTCACAGCTAAATTTTGTCCGATTTGAATGAAATTTTATTGAAATCTATTAGTTTTGATATATTTTGAAAATATCTGATCAAAAAATGAAATAAATCCGATTTTTGTATTTATGAGTCAAAATTGTAGATGTATAAAGTTTTTTTTAAAAATCTTGAATTATTTTTTTGTATATGATATGGGTGAAACTCACTAGATAAGGTAAATTTGACCCAAAAAACACGAAAATCGTATTCATTTGACGATTTGGTGAACGGTTTAAGAGATATCACATGAAAGCATATAAAAGGGGAATTAAATAGTATAAAGGTGGACATATCTCAGAAACTATCCGTTAAATCGTTAAACCAATAGGATTTTTGTGTTTCTTGGGCCCCTGTTACCTTGTAAACTAATTTTCATTCTAATCGAAGACTAAAAATTTTTCGTGTTTTTATCGATTTTTCCAAGGGGAATGCCTTAATAAATTTTTTCCAAAAAATTTTTTCTGCCCAATTTAGATAAAACTCTGTATATAAGGTAATTTTGACCCAAAAAATTCAAAAATCGTGTTCAATCCGCGATTAGATGCAATTTTTTCATTTTATTTTCATCTCGAAAATCAATAAAGATGGGTGGGCCGGTGTTCTCACTATCTCGAAAACTAACCGAGATATCTTTGATGTTCCTAAAAAATTGAATTCCTTGACTGAAACTTAGTGGATTTGAAAAAAAAATTCATTAAAATCGGTTGAAAAATGGTTCTGATAAACAAAAAACACGTTGAATAGTATTCGCTGAAAAACATAAAAAACATTTTGGACTGAATTGGACGAAATTGTCGTAAAGTAAAAGGTGGAAGTTTTGAATTGTATTTATTTGTTTTTAAAGGTGTGCTTGGCTACTACCACGCCCAATTAAATGACATCGTGCAATATCCAGACGCAAAAACGGAACTATTCCATAATTTTCGAGAATTTGGCAACATCATATTATTTTGTCTATTGATGGAACAAGCATTATCACAGGAGGAAGTTTGTGATTTGTTACATGCAGCCCCATTCCAAAATATTCTACCCCGTCCGTTTTGTAAAGGTAAATTATATTTTTGGTGGTCTCGTTAGAAAATTTGTGCAACTTTTCTAATTTTCATTTTTAATTTGATAGAAGGTGAAAAGCCTGAAACAAAACAAAAACGATTAGAAGTTAAATATTCCGCACTTCAAATTGTACCAAATATCGATAAATTTGGAACAGCTAAGGTAAGACCAAATCGACCCGAGTTGTATTCCGAAATCAATGATTTTATTTGTTACAGCAAGCGATGATTGCACGTGAAGGCGATTTGTTAACACGCGAACGTCTGTGTTGCGGTTTATCAATATTTGAAGTTGTTTTAAATCGTTTAAAAACATTCTTGGACGATCCAATTTGGGTGGGTTCCCCACCTGTAAATGGGGTGTTGAATGTTGACGAATGTACTGAATTCCATCGTCTTTGGTCCGCTTTACAATTCGTTTATTGTATCCCCGTTGGCGAAACAGAGTTTACTGTTGAGTAAGTTACCATTGGACAAAAATATCGGCTTATTCTAAATTCTGGATCCCATGTATATAAGGCCAGAATCTGCCCTTTCATTCGATCAAAAACTTATCAGCAAATTTTAATAAGCCGATTTTTTTAATTCGCTAATATAAAAAATATTGAATTGTAATTTTATTTACTTTGTTTGCAGAGAATTATTCGGGGAAGGATTACATTGGGCTGGATGTACGATGATTGTGTTATTGGGACAGCAGAGACGATTTGAAGCCCTAGATTTTTGCTATCACATATTACGAATCCAAAGAGTCGATAGCAAAGATCAAAATGTTAAAGGAATTGTAAGTTTATATTTTGAGTTAATATTTTTATGGGCATTCGATTTTTACCAAATCCTTTCGGCGAGGGTTTCGCCAGAACCACAAACCTTGAGACTTGTTGCATGTTTTTATCCATTTAAAATATTTGTTCTTTCGTCTGTTGAATGGTATATTTGTCGCCCAGAAATTCATCAAATATTTGAATACATTTTTTTCAGCTTTGTATACCGGGTGTTCAATTTAAAGTGTTATGATTTTTTACTATTGTTTGAACAAAATATTGTTCTCAATTTGTTTTTTGAAGCGTCTTGTAGAACGAATAGTTTACGCCGAAAAACAATTGATAACAAACTTTAAATTGAACACACGGTATTGTAAAACGAGCATCCTAAGTTATTGATTATTCTTTTCGCAGCATCTAAAACGTATGGTTGATCGAATTCGACGATTTCAAGTACTAAATTCGCAAATATTTGCTGTATTAAATAAATTTTTAAAATCTGGTGATGCGGATAACATGTCTGTGGAACATGTTCGATGTTTTCCACCGCCAATGCATCCATTAGTCGCCCCCCAACAACACTATCAAGCTCCAGAGTGTCTACGACAATAAGTTTTCTTTTATTTTTCTGGATGTTTACACACCACGTACATTAGGCCTTCAGTTCTACAGTCGTTTTTTGTTTTCGATTATTATTAGTTCTTAGACGTCTTCCACAATTCCAAAAATGATTTCGGTTCGATGTAAGGCTCAATGGGGTTTTTTTTTTTGGTAGGTGAGAACCAAAAAAAAAAAGTGCTTTAATTATTGCAAAAAGACATTCCTTACGAGAATTACAGGATTTGTATTATTCGTTAATGTTTTAATTTATTTAGTAGAGAGGTAGGTGGGGGAGGAACGGAGAAAGCTACGTAATATGTCAATTGATTCAAAATGGCCGACCATTTAAAAAAAAAATCGCATGAATTTTGTTATTTGTATATTTTAAGGCATGTTCACATTATTTTTTTGAGGACGTAATCTTAATTTTAAATAAGCCTTTATTTTAGACTGAGTTTATATTCAAATTATACAGGGTGTTTCCCCTAAATATATTCGACCAATTTTAAGGAATTTGTTTTTAATAAAGATCCGCACACAACATCAGTTGTGCTAAAGTTCATTCTAAATAGATTTTCCTAGAAATTTGTCGCTAATATTTAGAAACATTCTACGTTTAATACAAAAACGACTTCGTTCTCTTTAACATTTACGTTTTGATTGAATTATGAGCTCGATTTTCGAAAAAAAGGATTCATATGGAATTTTTGGCTAAGGTTTCCAACTTTACTTGAATGTCGTTGGTTTTTGGTCGAACAGCTTCTTAGAATCTATGAGATTTGGTCTTTAAGTATGATATTCGATTTTCTAAAAACGAATACCGCGCTTTTAGAGATGTTTTGATAAGTTCCCAACTTTGTTTGAATTCCGTAGATTTTTGGTCTGATAGCTTCTTCAAATCTATGATAAGAATCGGCCTTTAGTATGATGAATCTACGGCTTTTGTTAGAACTAAGGTGTAAGTAAAGCTGATCTAGATATTATATTTCCATGAGCGTGAACAAGATTATTTTCTAGAAAAGGGTTAGATCTTTTTTGTTTAGCAGTTGTACTCCGGAGAGGGGTCCAGACTACGATAAGAATCTACCTTTAGTATGATGAATCTACGGCTTTTGTTTAGGACTAAGTTGTAAGTAAAGCTGACCTAAATATTATATTTCCATGAGCGTGAACAAGATTATTTTCTAGAGAAGGATTAAATCTTTTTGTTGATTGTTTAGCAGTTGTACTCCGGAGAGGAGGGGTCAAGGAGTTTAAATAGACTACGCTCATGCTTTATTTTTTATTGTAAATATTTATTTTGTGTCAATCGATGAGATTTATTATTCCAACAGCAAAGATTTAATTGTAAATGAATAGGGAAGGAGGGAGGGGAGATGAGTGAACGATCAAAGCAGGTCAGGGCCGTAGTTAGTAGACGTGTTAATTTTGATTAGTAGTTATATGTAGATTTTTATACTATAGATTTATAAGTACATAATTAATTTATTCGCAGATAAGTAGTTAAATACAAATTAAATTCATTGTTCAAATTAAATGTAGCTAAAAGAAAATTGAGAAAATCTTTTTATTTGATTAGGAAAAATTTATATGAATTATAAAAAAAAAATTATTAAATTAAATTATTTAGCGTAATTTTTTATTTTAAAACAAAAACAAATTTATTAAAATACCAAACACACGCTAAACAAACAACCATTCAATGAAAAATCAAACTCTTGTAATCTGTATTTGAGGCCTAAGAAAATTTTATAGCACATTATTTAAGTTAAAAAATTTGTACTACGAAAAAAATAAAGAAAGAAAAAACATTTTTATTATTCAAAGAAACCATTTCAAACTATTTATTTCGATTTTGACACTACGCACATTATTTTATGCCAATTGTTTTATCCAATTTTCCAATGAAGTTCGTTACATAACGTCCATCAATCATTTTATCCACACTTTTTCACAACATCTCTCATTATATTTCGTAGTTTTTTCCACATTGTTTCTGTATTGACTATTGATTAATGTTTTTCCCAATTTTCCAATGTTTTTGATATCCATTTCCAATGAAGTTTGTCACAACATCCACTCATTTTCACAGGGTCACTAGCACCTAGACCAAGGGGTCCTCTGTGCCCTTCTTGAGAACAACCTGTCACCCGAAGGCGAGACATCTCCGGGTAAGAGGTGCTATTTCAAGCAGATGTAGCTATAGAATTCTATTGAGACCCGACGCCGCACGGAAAGCCAGTCCAGTTTCTCCACCGGGATTGCTCCCAGAATTGATGGATCCAGGGTTTCGGACCCAAACATTCTATGCCTGTTTCATCGTCCTCCATACAGGCCCTACAAATGGGATCATCAGAGATCCCCAAGTTATGAAGGTGGTAGTTCAATCGACAGTGTCCTGTCAATAGTCCCATCACCCTTCGAAACTGTGTTCTAGTGAGTTTCAACCGAGCACAGTCGAATGGCCTAGCTGCGACAGCTCTGCGGCAAAGTTCCAGTAATCGAGATGGACTTAACATTTTCACAGTATTTAATCATTTCGTAGTTTTTCCACATTTTTTCAGTATTTAATCATTGCTGGATTCATTGCAGATTAATATTTTTCCCAATTTTCCAATGTTTTTGAAATCCATTTCCAATGAAGTTTGTCACAACATCCACTCATTTTCACAGCATCTCTCATTATATTTTCATTCATTTCTCATTAGTTTTTCCAAATGTTTTTCAGAGTTTAATCATTGCCTGGATTGATTACTAATTGTATTGTACATCATTTTATATATGAATTACTGTGTAGCATGGATTTTATACTGAGTGAGAGTACGAAAATAATTATTGTTAACATTGAAATAAGATATGTATACCGCGGTTTTCCTCTACTTAGTATTCAATCTATACTGCAATGTTAATAATTCCTGTTTAAAATGATTTAAAATACAACTTGCTGAGACATCTTTTTGGCTGGGGGTATTTAATTTGCACACTGTGACGCTCTTCAAGAAGGCTTGGAGACGTTTTGGAATAGTCTGTGCCATTCTCATACCGAATCAGGGGGGACGTTGCGAATTGAAAGTGAATTGGATGGGAAGATTTGTTAATTATCGTTTATTTCTGGATTTTTAAGGTGCAACAAGAAGTTTTCAACAGAAGTTCCAGTTTCCAGATTATGGACAGGTAGGAATTTACACTATACTTAATTTTTTTTTTTTTAATTCTGAAAATATTATTTTTTTTTATACTTGAAATTTTGCATACGTTACTCATTTATGTGTTTCATTACCGATAGCGTCGGAACGGAATTCTAGGTTCCCTCTAGTATACAAACCGAGCCCCCGACCGCGCCAAAAGTAGAATATATAACTTTTTTAAACTCGCGAGATATTTTTTTTAACGAAAGGAGTAGGAATAACAAGGTTTAATCTATTCACCTCTCCCCTCTTAAGCTACGTCACTGTTGATTATAATGGTTTATAAAAAGTAGGATAAATATAAATAATAAACCCTTGTTGAATCATTTGCAGAATGTTTTATTTATTTTTAAATAACACAATAGAAATAACTTTGGATCGTAACTTTGGATCATTTTCATGTATTTTCCAATATCATCTTTTTTTTTTCATGAAAATCAACAAAGTTTTTTTTCACAATTACATGAAAATAGTTTTCTTCAAATGTTTTTCTGTTTTTATATTGTTTAATAGAAAAATATTATCTATAAATTAATTTTAATTTTCAAAAATAAATGCTTTTCTATCCATTTTCACTATCCATTGTAAAAAAATATAAATTTTTATTTAGGAAAATACTTAAAACAAAACAGATACAGTAAAACCTCGTTAAGTTCGATTCATTCACATCGGATCCAATCCAAATGGAAATAATCAGCAGAAAATTTAAAGGTCTGTCTTAACGAAATTCTACTGTAAGCAAAAAATACTGGAGCTGATAACTCCAGATCCCCTCAATTATTGTGAATTAAATTGTGTGAAAAATTGAAAGCTTCGTTGTTGCACACCTTCTGATTTATCGACGATATACAACTGAAGTTTTGTCATTTTGTTTCCAATTTGGGGACGCAAACAACTTTCCACCTTAACTTTATTATTTATTTCTGATTTTTGTTCCGAAATATTTAAATCTTTTGCGGATACGGTAAATCCAGTTTTAGTCCGTTCGAGGAATCTTCATTGTTTAAAGAACGAATGAATGCAACCCTGTACTTGAACGATCTACTTCAATCAAATTGGAGACAAAATGGTGATTGATATTAAAAAAATATTTTTGGTGCCTTAATAATGACTATAATATCTGAATTTGATCACAATATTTGTTGTATTTTTTTCTTTGGTTGGTACTACTTATAAATACTGTGATCTCAGCAGTACAGTCATCCCCTCTTTCAATACTGGATTCAATGAACTCCATATATACATAGAGGTCAGTGTTTAGATACAATATCTGTACGCGTACATATTAGGGAGGATCTTGTGTGGGTCCTAACACTAGTAACAATAATCCATGGATGTAGCTAAGCTCCTAGAAACTTCCAGAAATTTTGGAAAACAACAAACTAATTTCGAATGGAGGTTACGTCCATGTACTTAGAAATGGTAACTAATTATATCACTGTTTATTCGGAAATTTCACAATGTTTGAAGAATATGTTGATTAATACAGAGTGTCGCCGCACACTTTAAATAGTAATTTCGTAGGACTTAATAAATTTATGTAGAAAAATTTATTTAGCGTTAAAACTTTTCTCCATACCAATAAAATATTTAGACTCATGCATTTGATGTATCATTTTGACTGAGTGGGTGACATTCTGTACAAAAAAAAGATATGTTTTTAAAAACATTTGTCAACTTCCCGAATAGAAAGACAGTTCGAGAGGGCCTTCATAGCTTTTGATGATGACGACCATGAATGGCTGACTGTACCTACTCCAAAGTAGATTCTCACAACTTAAAAATAATAAAATTCGATCTAGTGTTCCTGTATTTAAATATCACTTGAACCTGATTATATGAAAAACCGTGTAAAAATCCCTGACTAGATATAATCAAATATATTTTCTGTAGATTTTTCGTTTGATTGGAAAATGCTCTCTTCTCTTGTTTAATGAAATGAAGATGTAGACTTTTCTTTGATTGCGGTACACGCTGTATGAATACGAAAATGTAGTCTTGATTCTAAAGAGTAACTCGTATATTTTTTCCTAAAAACGAAAGAAAACTATGTAGAAATTTCTCTAGCCTATATTTGGTATATCTAAAGCTTTTGAATATCCCCAAAAAAAGTTCATTTCAACTAGGAAAAGTTTTGTTTTCGAAAACTAGTGGCAAAAAATCTCTTTTAGCGAATTTCCTGAAAGGAAATAGGTCCCGTACCGAAGTCAAAATTTCGCAAAAATTACTTCAAATATCCATCGATCCTACCACCTAGTAGATGTCGAAAATCACCATCATTAAAATTTATATATATATATATCTATGGACATATACGTGTCTAGCGGTCACAATTTTGATCTGATTAAAATGAAATTTGGTATTTGAGGCGCTTTTGGTATTCAAAAGGTCAAGTTCGTTAATGGGTAAAATCGGACAAGGGGAAGGGGGGGTTTAGAGGGTGGGGGAAACACAAAATTTGACATATCTCCCTTAATATTCGAAAAACAGAAAAAATTATCAGAAGTAAAGTTGTAGGTATTAAGTTTTACTGTAATTTTGTTTCTTATCATTTTTTCTGATAACCTAATATTTACAAAAATATTGACGGTTTAAGATTGAAAATTAAATTCTTTAATATCTCTGTACACATTAGAGTTTGAGCAAAAATGATAAGGTGATGAATTGTAGCAAACATGATTTTCTACAACTTTATTCCTTACACATTTTTCGATTATTCTAACATTAAGAGAGATATTTTATATTTTGTGTTTTCTTCTTTCTTTATGCCCCCATTTCCCCTTCACGTATGTCATTTATTAATAAAATTGACCATGCAAATACTAAAATCATATACGACATTTCATTTTGATCAGACTAAAATTGTGACCGCTAGAGAGTGATTTATGTATTCTAAGGAAATTCGCTAAGTTGAAGCTTCTTGATGGTACATCAAAAAGTTATATTTTAATAGGACTCGCTATTTCTCATGTTCATATGAACTTTTGATGAGTTCTAAATACAGACCTGGCATCCTCAAATGCTAACATAGCTTTTTCATAATCGCCATCTTCCATAGCCAACATACCAATTTCCACAATTGCATAAGGAACAATATATGTATCTTCCTTAATCTCTTTTTGTAGCGACACAACCACTTCCAAGCATTCTAACGCTTGTAGCGGACATCGCATTTGTCGTAAACAAGCACCCTTCAACAGCAACAACAACGCTTGATTGTCAGCGTGGCATTTGGTCTTGGTTGTCAATGAATTCACATTTTGGATTTCTCTTTCAATAATCTTAAAAATAGCATTTGCCATTTTAAAATTTTTACGGAATATTTTAAAGAAATTCCATAAGTACATCAATTCAATTGCTGGCAGTACTAAGGAATTATTTTGCTCGAAATATCGTTCAGCCTTTTTAACAGCAAATTTTTCCATTGGTAATGATTTACCTGCTATTCTTTGTTTATATTTTGGCACATCTCTACGGAAAACAAATACTGTTATTTATTTTAATGGAAAATTTTTAAGAATGGTCTGCCAACAACGAAACGTATTCAATTATGGCAAAAATTATTCGAAATATCGACTTTCTTTTAGGGGACGAAATAATGTTAATTTCATCCAGCCAATTTGGTATGCTTTTAAACATCGGCAATTTATTTCCGATTTCAAAATTAGAAAATGGAAAATTTGCTGTTGAGAAACTTATCGTTAAATAAAGAGTCGCAAAGTGGATTCTCCCTTGGTTTATTTACGGCCAAGATGAGTTTTTAAAACTATCTCCAGCGTACCGTTACCCTATTGAAAATTTGGCCATTTTCACATATGAGAGCGTTTCATTTTTGGTAGATAGACCTCTGGCCCCTGGAACTTTTTAGGGTAAAACTTACTTGAGTAAATTGATAATGGTAACTTTATCATTTTCAGTTTTATCGGTAAACATACACATAATGGCCGCCCTTTGATAACTATAAATTGTTTTCGACCAGCGACTTTGTTCCACAAGCATGCCAGCGAACTTGCTAGCCTCTTTCCATTCCAATTTACAACAGGATACCCATAACAGTTCCCAGAAACATAAATGATGGAACTGGGTCCAATGATTCTGTGAATGCCATGATTCCGTGTACCATTTGGTAGCTTCATCTAAATTACCGTTCAGGAATTCTAAACGACCCTTGAAAAATAGGAACCATACACCTTTTGGATATTTGGCCAATTGTTCTTTGAGTATGTCCTCGCATATCTGTAGGTCTCCGTCCTGATGACTCAACACAAACAATACAATTAAATGATATCCTAGGAGCGTCATTACGCACAGGATTTGACGAATACCATTTGTCATTCGGTATCCAGCTTCTAAATTTACCATACCCACTTTCTACAACAAAATCAATTTTGGGCTATTTTTTATTTTTCGAATAAAATAGAATAGAAAAATGGGGTCAAATCATAGAAAAATCCACAGATTTTAAAAATTAATAGCACATTGTGCCTGTAAACATTCGGGAACGGGAATATTTAAGGATTGCGGGAATTCGAGAGAAGATCAGATTTGATAATATGTATAACTAACTTTATCACCAGAAAATCCAATAATTTCTAATAGTTTGATAATACGACTTGGAAGCATAGATATCATCAAATTAAAAGCTCCAATTCCCATACAAACTCCACTTTCGATATGTTCTTTTGTTTCACATTTGCCCCATTCACGATTATCCAGAATAATTTTACATTCCCTAAACAAAAAGTACACAGTTTCAGTACATCATATATTTTCTTACTATATTTTTCAAAAACATTAAGGGAGAGAATACACTTGCTGCTTAATGGCACGAAAACGAACAACGTTTCGAGTAAATAGAAAAATGTTAAAATGTATTCTCCGCCATATTCCAACTATACTTACTTGTATGAATTAAAACAGGATCGAATTTTGAGACCACCTCGAATGAAACTACTCAAAGTTTCATCTTCCACAAACGTGAGCATTGCTTTCAGCAACAGCGTTTCAGCGTAACATAATTCAGCATGAACTTCAACCTCT
The DNA here is from genome assembly GCA_963920215.1 of Nineta flava. Classification (NCBI taxonomy): domain Eukaryota; kingdom Metazoa; phylum Arthropoda; class Insecta; order Neuroptera; family Chrysopidae; genus Nineta; species Nineta flava. The sequence goes on from OY986046.1 coordinate 2,495,503, forward strand.
GAATACGAATCATAATCGGTTTTCTTCACCATTTTCGTTATATTTTGAGCTAACGATGATTTCTTTCGATAACGATTGCACACTGCCAAACATAATTTTAAGGCATTACTTGCTTCCACAATATGGCCATGCTCAAAGGTCAGCATTGCTTCCAAAAATGCAAATACACAATTTCCAACGGCATGGTAAATACTTGACTTTGCTCTAAAAACATCGTAACAAATATTGTAGTTTCAAAAGTAGTCCGATTTTATTCGGTTTTCGAAAAAAATGTTTCGAATCAAAGTTGTTAGTAAAGTTATAATCAAGCAAAAAAAAAACAAGAGGTACGGTCACCTAGTCGCTAGGTGACCGACCCTCTTGTTCTAGGTCCTAGCGGTTGCCTGATTGAGCTAAAATTTTGCAAAGATAACTTTTTTGTTGATTCAAAAAATATTAGGAAATGGTAGCGGCAAAACTCAGCTAAGGGCCACCCTAGTATAAACACACACTGGTTTTTAACGATATCATGGTAATCGTTTGGTATAAAGCCGCCTTAAGGTAGTTCCCAGCACTGTCTTGTATAATCACGACAAAAAAAACAAATTAATGTAATTTTGAAAGAAAAAAAAATTTGAAACATATTTTGATAACAAAACGGTAAAACGCGATTTTTTTTTATTAAAATTTATTTAAGAAATATTTATCTTTAGTATCCTAGTTTTTTTTTTAAATTCTGTCCAGTATTTTTTTTAATACAACAGATAATAGTTGGATGGACTTGAAGTTTTACCAGCTTTTAATGAGAGAGAATGATTACTTTGTTATTAATTATCTCACGTTCTAAACGGTCAAAAATTCTGAAACTTCGGGATTTATTAGAAAACGTTATTTTTAGCCTATGAAACAAAATCTGTCGAAAATTGATATCATGCTAGAGGAACTACCTTAACAATAAATTCAGTGTGATAGTGATTTAAACCGATACAAAACCGTTAGTTATTAAATATAATATTTTAACCTAGATTTGGATTCCATTCAATTCATAACAATTATTTATGTGATTATGCAACGGTAATTCTAAATAGTTATTGAATCAGATGAAGAGGTGTAATGCAAGGGGGGCAATGGGCCTTGAAGGGGGCTCATTATATTTAATAATTATCATTTGGTATTTCCAAAAATAGCATCTATTATTAAATAACAATTTTTATGATAATTGTTCAATCACGTGGTTTTCATCATTTATTTATATAAAAAAAAAAAAAAGATTATAATTTGTTTATATTCTAAAGTACAATTGCGTTTAAAAGTATGGAACATACTTTTTTAATCGCAACAAAAATAAATGTTTTCATAAAAGTTGGTGTTCGTTATATAAATATTAAAAAGATTTTGACATGAATACGTCTTTAAATTTGCTGCCATAGTGTCAGGCAATTTAGAAAACTGATAACAAAATCGGGGCATACAGTTTGATGTTGTAGCTACATATACAGACTGTGTTGATAAGCTTTTCCAATAGAGAATCAATGTTAAATATTTATTATTACTAGCTGTCCGTGTAGTTACTGTATAAAGTCAGTCAGTACACATGTAATGGTTAAATATGTTCATTGAATTCTTAACTATAGTATGTGAATCATAAAATTCCCAACTCTTAAATGACAAACAACTATACGCATACAGTATACCAACTATATATATCCCAACTCTTAAATGACAAACAACTATACGCATACAGTATACCAACTATATATATCCCAACTCTTAAATGACAAACAACTATACGCATACAGTATACCAATATATATATATCCCAACTCTTAAATGACAAACAACTATACGCATACATGTGTATGGTTGATACATGTGTACAGACTGACTTCATATAGTAACCAGACGGACAGTCAGTAATAAATAATATTTAACATTGATTCTCTATTGGAAAAGTTTGCCAACACACACAGTATATCAACTACATCCAAAATACGTTACGTTGAGTGAGGACTGTGATGCATCGCGCCCGACGAAGGGGGAAACGCCGCCATTTTGAGGTCGTTTCGCTGCAACACATAATTTCCGTTTAGTATAACTTTCGACTCGGAGAAGTTAGGACGTTCATTTGCCAGTTTCAATCGCCAGCTCTCGTCAAGATCTATCGATTGCGTACATAAAACTTAAGTGTGAAATAGTTATAGTGAATATATAGGGTGTTCAAGTAAAAGATTAAAATAAATAATGCAATGTCGATCTATACTCGTCGAAAAGCCAAATCAAAATATAGAGATCGTATACGGTTGGAAAGGGCTTCTCAAGAGGTCTAGCGCCAAGGGGTCCTCTGTGCCCCAATGATACCCGTAAAATACCACATGACAGTGATTCAGTGTTGGGAACGTAAAAGAATGTGATACCTCGTGGCTGTGTCCAAGATACAACCACACTCCTTTTTCTACACATTTTTTTCGAAAACCAAATGGATTCGGAACAAATCCATACTTTTGATGATAATAATCGATTTATGGTGCCGAATTCAATTCGATTTTCGAAATACGCGGTATATACCGGAATTAAGTGTTTTCACCCCTCTATATTACCGCCGCCTATAGGTACGTGATTGAAGTTCTTAAACGTACTAACTTTTCGGCAAGTTTGACCTCTGTAAATGGTAACCATTTTTGATGATCACCCCCATAGCTTCAAGTATAAAAATTTAAGTATTTTGAATCGCGATAGTAAGTACACTTGGCCACAAAAGTTGATGGAAGTTTTTTTAAATTTTATAGTTCATTTCATACATTCAATTTTCGACAAAAAATTTTCTAATAAAAGTTGTTACTATATGTCCAACAATGAACGAACAACTTGAATCCGAAGTATGTTTTCTTAAACCGAAGACACAAATCAATTATAAACTATGACATGAACTTGTGTGGTTCATAGTACTAACTAAACATGCTTATTATCTTGTCATAAGTGAGTAGGACATGTATGGACTTGTGTATGGAGTATTGTCTGACCTCAAAAACTGATAACAATTATTTATTTACCCAAACCCATGATTGTATTGTTCAGCTTTTAACTATGAACGTACTTAAGTGCGTTCGCTTCAATACACAACATTGAGCGGTGAGCGCACATGACATGGGTGAGTCATGGCCGCAACGCTATCAACATCAAATGGGGGGGGGGGGGGACTTTTTATAAAATATATTTCTATTGGTAGTTGTATGTGTGGCGCTACTATTCTATCGGTTAATGATCGTATTATTATTTAATTTGATATTCTACAATATTCCTCTGATACGGTACTTAGATCTAATCCATAGATTGGACACGTGCTATAATAGATCGTCGAAACCAAATTAAATTTTACTTTGATCTTTAGATTACTAAAAACATAACAGCCCCCCCCCCCCGCCTTCCTTCCCTCCCCCCCTATGTGGTAGTGTTAGATAAAAATACTGAATACGCTAATGCATATGGGATGTCATATATAAATATTGTTTTGTTTTGCTTCAAGCAATTTCCGTTTGCAAATTAAATATTTGCACGTGACCTTCAAATCTATTGTGTTTAAATCACAAACAGTTGATAAATAAAACGTGCCCAGAACAAGGTAATCATTTCTGGACGTACATTGCTACACAATGGCTTGTCCATGATTTTGCCCATCATGGACAATCACGGGCTGATGATAGTCTCGCGGTCGGATGCTCGAGATTTGTATACATAATTTTGTGAGTGTAGCTTGTAAAAGGTTGGCCAAATCGAAATCTCAAATGTATCACACGTTTCACAGTGATCGTACCTAGTACAATGTTTACGTCTATACGTATACTTAATGATCTGCATCCATTAGTATGCACAAACTATTCATATAATTTTGCATAAGGGCTACATAAATATATGTGTGACCGTATCTAGTATAATGTTTACTTCGTATATACGTATACTTTATAATGAATCCATTAGTATACACAAAATATTGTAAGTGTAATTATACCCGGTATATGTAAATATACAAGGCTATATTAAGTTGAGACCCGATTTTGTAACGCTTGAAAATATTGATCGTAGGCATAAATGCTTGGCATAGGTGTTCAAAAAATGGTCTAATTCGGCCATATCCACATGTCCGCCCGTGGACTCGATAACTCAAAAACGAAAAGAGATAACGAGTTGAAATTTTGTATGTGTTCTAGAGCTGATTGCTCTAGAAAGTAAGGTCAAGTTCGTGAATGGGCAAAATTGGACCATATTTGGGCAAAATGGGCAAAACTGCCCATCTTTAAAACCATAAAAAATAGAACAAAAATGTAATAACAAAAAATGTTCCATTTTTTAAAATAAACAACTTTTGTTAGAAACTTTTTTGCATAAATTCAGGGTATACCGGGTATTTAAGCAATTAATTCAGTTAGTTGTTATTTTCACTAGTTTTGTATATCTTGACTTAATGTTAGGTTTTGTAAGTGTGTGTGTGGGGCTTTGTAAATCGAACGTGCGTTGTATTTGTTTGAAATAAAAAGTATACCCACACCCACCACGTCACCACCAAATTATATTCAATGAGTCATTTCAATTTAAAATTTTGTTTTTCGGTCACATATAACAATTTTTCTTGAAAATTGCAAATATTTGCTAACACAACAGGAACAATATTTTGAACATTTTTTTCTTACAACTTTCATTTTTTATTTTGAATCAAAAGTATTCAGTTTAAAACGTCATATAACCTCGGTATACAGGACCACCAACATGAATCACGTTTAAACATAATTTTCTGTAAATTTGTACCGGATTTAAATTAGACCCTAGACCCATTTCGATATACCGTTGTTCCTATCTAGAAGTCTAATCGAAGAATTTGTATTAAAAAGACCTAAATCCGCCTCTGATTACAGGAACATAATTCTATATATTTTTGCGGTATTATTTATCAAAGGTGTCGAAGGTTCTAGATCTTGGTCTACTTAGAGCTTACTGATAAATCCGTTACTGGATTCTACAGTTTTTGCTTTTCAACAGAAAAAAATCGAAACTTTCATTCGTATTTTGGTGAGTCCTAGAAAGGCCCGAAAATATGAATTAGGATTTGATTGAACTTACCGTGGTTGCATGATTTGTTTCGCTTCTGTGAACTGATTGTTAAAAAAATATTGAATCGCAGTTTGAGCCTCGAGGATTGCTTCTGTTAAATTAATTTCTTCAGGAATGCTGAAACCATAAATGAATAAATATGTTAATTAGTTAATTAACATAAAGGGAGGAGTGTTGATGTGGAAAATTTATGAATTATTTATCTTAGATCTAAGTCAAATGTACTATGGACAAAATTAGCGGAACTGTTTAACAAAATTTTATAGTTCATTTGTACCGTATTCATTCAGTTTCTGGGAAAATGTTTCGAATAAAAATTTTTTTATATATTTATAATGAACAAATTAAAATCAAAATAATAAGGCTCAAATTAATTATATCAATTTTGAAAAATGAACGCTACTTTTGTGTCCGAAGTGTACTATATCATCCGTGGTGTAACGTGGTAGCATACGGGGCATGAAATCCAGAGGTTCAGGGTTCGATACCTGCAAGTAGACAAATTAATTTTTTCATCTCAATATTGAATTAAAACATTCAATGACATGTTTGTCTATATAGTACTTCAATACGTGGCTAGTTCTTTTATACTATGTCTTAGATAGACAGATATATCATAAACCTTATAGTCCATTGTGCTCCCCTTTCTACTTCAGTCTGACGAGATTCGCTTCTCCCATATTTTGGCAATAGCTTGGAGCTTGCTTATCAGGTTCTCCCGAAGGTTCATATATTCGGAGTGAGATATCCTGCACCGAATATCCTGTATCTACTGTAACCTAGAGGTTCGCAGTCAAAGATTATGTGGCTGGATGTTTCCTCCTCCTGGCCACGCAGTCTTCACCCAATGGATCCGTTATGGAGTCCCATTGTTTGCAGATGCTTCCGCAGGAGACCATATCCGGTGATGAATCCGGTAACCCTCCGCAGCTGTATCTTATTCAGGTTCAGTGCATCGAGGAACAGTCTTTTGGATGCACGTCGAGGCCGTATTTTCCCGAGCTTTTGCTGCGGTATATTTTTCCAGTGATCATGGTGTTTAGCATTCATCCACTCGTTGATCAACTATTTAATTCCAGTCTTTGGAATTCTGAAAATAGGCTATGGAACTATGAAGGGTATTTCGACTCCCTCCTTTGCTAAGGTGTCTGCTTTATCGATACTATGTCTTACGTAACCTTAATGGAAATGCACATTAGTAGTGTATATGTGATCGACGCTTAAGTATATGTGAAATGATTAATTTATATTGACAGAAAAATGATTAAAATTTATCATTTTTCAATTAAACATTGGTCTATGAATATTCAATATATAAATAAAAATTATTGAATAAGCTTTTAATAAATTAATCAATCAATAATAATCAGTCACCTAACTGCCATCTGGTGTGATAAGCATGGTATTAGCTTGATAAGCTTGGGTGTAGCTTATCATACTAATTAATGAACTTCCAATCAATCTTCAACAAATTAATCTCTTATAAGTATTTTCAGTGCAATTTTATAAGATACATCCATCCTATAAGGGAATATTTCGGAAAAGTATTTACCAAATCGTTATATCAACTGAACTTTTGTGGTTTTCGGGATCAAATTTATCTTAAAAACTATAATTATTATGTAAATCGGTGAGAAAATTTGATTTTGGTCCAAATTAATGATGAAACTCCTTATATAAGGTAAATTTGACCCAAAAAAAATCCAGTTGGTTTGACAATTTGATAGATATGGCACCATCGTTATATGATTTTATGCCCCCGTTTATACGATATTAAACCATATCTTGATATCTCGTAAACCGCTAATCAAATCGTCAAATGAACAATATTTTCATGTAAATTTTGGGTCAAATTTAACTTATATATTGAGTTTCATCCAAATCGGGAAAAAAATAAATTTTTTGATTATTTTTTTTCAAGGTAATACACCCCTTAGAAAAAATCGAAAAAATGATCGAAAAAAATTAGTCACCAATTTGCATAAAAATAAGTTTCTAAAGTAAATTGGACCCAAAAAACATAAAAATCCAGTTGGTTTAATTATTTGACAAATAGTTTCCGAGATATGCACATCTTTATACGATTTTATGCTTCCATTTTTTCCATTCGATTTTGGACCGTATTTCGTAGATCGCTTACCAAATCCAAGAAGGGTACAGAGAACCTCTTGGTCTAGGTGCTAGGGACCCACTTGCGGTACCCCTCTTTCTAATTATTATTATTAAATCCAAGAAAAAAAGGGAAAAAAACTAGCTCAACTATCGTTCTTGCGTGCGTATACGGGTCGAATAAACAATACTTTGAACAACGGCAAGTGTTTGGGATTGTTTATTACCCATAATGGTATTGATTGTAGACTTGTAACTAGGGTATTTGATCTACGGACCATAAATAATTTCATTTTTAACACTTTCAATGTAAATTGAAATGTTAAATACTCAATATTATTAGTCACAGCCGCAAACACAATAAAAAAAAAAAAACAACAAAAACACCAATTGTTTTTTTGTTTTGTGATATTGTTTGCAAATATGAAATTTCTAATTAAAAGTTCGTTCCATAGAATTAAATACTTTCTCTGAATATTTGTTTAAAAAAATACTAAATTGAAAGAAAGATTCATTGCCTACGGCAATTTGCTGCGTAAATTTACTTTATTGAAAGTAAATTTTTGATATTACTATCTAATGCCATTAAACCTACCTAAACTAACTTAATCCACTCAAACTGCATACATGTTATTTTTAACATGGTGTTATTTATTCATGTTAACGAAATAATTATTATGAAACTGTGTGAAATGAGTGTTACAAAAATGAACATCAGCATCTCAGTTAACAGAACTGTCGACTACTACTGGTATTGAAAACTTTGATAGACACCATTCAGGGAAATAATTTTAACATCAATATAAATTAAGTAAATCATTCCTAAAAAAATTCGTTACGCAGGAGCAGCTTCAACTTAGCGAATTTCCTTGGAATAAATAAATTACTCTCTAGCGGTCACAATGTTAGTCTGATCAAAATGAAATGTCGTATCTGATTTTAGTATTTGCATGGCCAATTTTATTAATAAATAACATACGTCAAGGGGAAAGGGGGGCATAAAGATAGAAGAAAACACAAAATATAAAATATCTCTCTTAATATTAGAACAATCGAAAAATGCGTAAGAAACAAAGTTGTAGAAAATCATGTTTGCTACAATTCATCACCTTATATTTTTTGCTCAAACTCTAATGCGTACAGAGATATTGAGGAATTTAATTTTCAATCTTAAACCGTCAATATTTTTGTAAATATTAGGGTTACAGAAAAAATGATAAGAAACAAAATTACAGTAAAACTTAATACCTACAACTTTGCTTCTTATAAAATTTTCGATTTTTCGAATATTAAGGGAGATATGTCAAATTTTCTGTTTCCCCCTCCCTCTAAACCCCCCTTTCCTCTGGTCCGATTTTACCCATTAACGAACTTGATCTTTTGAATACCAAAAGCGTTTCAAATACCAAATCTCATTCCGATAGAATAAAAACTGTGACCGCTAGAGTGATTACAGACACATATATATATATATATATATATATATATATATATAAATTTTACAGATGGTGATTTTTGACATCTACAAGGTAGGATCGATGGACATTTGAAGAAATTTTTGCGAAATTTTGACTTCGCTACGGGACCAATAGCTCTATTTCCTTTTAGGAAATTCGCTAAAATTATGCCTAACATTTTATTGAAAACTTTTTGTCGAGGTAGAAGAACAGCGGGAACACGTTAAACGGTCGGACCAACAGGCATTATTGGGTTGGGGACTATTAAATACAGTTTTCTTCTTTTTGAAAATCTATAATCTGTTCAGTCCATGTAATCGAATTCTCTGCTCAGATTGAAATTGAATACAAATACGTAGAACACCTTGGCATATTAAAATAATACAGGTTTCAAGGTAATTCAACAAAATGCAAATGTGTGGAAAAATTCATAAAAGAAAACTTACTCATTTGGAATGTCACATGCGTCTTCAAACTGAAAAACAAATTGAAAAACAGTATCAGTATTCACTTTTTAAAATCAATCGACGACCCGACCCCCCCATCTAACCCTGAACCTAACCAACCGAACCTTCAACTATTGGATATACTTTCTAAGGCATCTCTAAATAGAAATACAGAATGTCCTCTCTCCCTCGTCACAAGTGATTTCAAAAGTCAAACACTTTTTCTTCCTCTACTTGAAACTAGAAAACACAACTTTTAAGCTCGTTAACGGTTTTGAATATATTGATTTGAGCCGTCTCCTTGGGTTATAGTCTCACAGGGATTGTCAGATAAAACGAATGTAGCCAAATTTCCAGAAGTTCAGATTTGTCCGATCTAAGCTTCAATGATCTTTAACTTCAATCTTCTCTTAAATTTAGTGGAAGATTCTAAATATATTTGCGTCAACGTTTGCAAAGACCTTTTTCTAGACCTTTCAATAAATTACGTAGACCAAAATTTTCGTTGGCTCATCATATCTTCATAACGACTGAACAGTCGATTAATAATGACAATTCAACGTTGAATTTATCCAAAATGAAGATTCTAGTTCGGATACTACGGATATTTTGCGTTCTTACCATGGATATTATCACGAGCCCCAATGGCCATGTCCATGTATTTTTATGCCCCTTAATTACTTTAAATTTTGAGGATTATACGGTTACCGATATAGATTCTTGACGAGACGTATTAATGCATAGTTTGACCGATCGATTTGGTGAAAGTTGATTATGAGATTTTTGATAGTTGATGGTACAATCGATAACTCGAAAACTGTCGATCTATCTCGTTGTATTCTATTAAAATCCGTAGATAAATCGTGGTGTTCCTTATATCGTAGAACTGTTATAATTTAACGCAAAAGATCCTCCCTAGTTTCTAGAAAAAATACATCTAGACTTTTTGTATCACCCAGTAGTTTAAAAATCCATCCTGTACTACTTCATTGTCAACACCTACCTAAATTCAATGTAAAATAATAAAAGGTAAACAAATGATGCTATTTATAGATGAATATTATTATCATCTCACCCTATATATAAATAACAGACGGGTCTCGGTCTATTTTATTTTCCTGGAAGTGTATAAAAATATTTCAAACAAAAATAATAATACATACATCATCATTTTCCAGATCAGAATTATTATCCATTTGTTCTTCAACGTTTGTCATTTTAATCCCGTCGAGTGTTTTCTTTTGGTAAATTCAATAAAATTTTGGAATGTGTAGAACGGGTGGGCAGTCTCAGCCGTATGTAATCGCACACAACACAACACTCGATCGGTTTACGAATAATCGCACACTACCTACTACAATGCACACCTCACTAAATGTAAATATTTACGTTGATTTAAATTTAGTCAACAATCGAACATAAACAGAAACAGCTCTCAACTGACAACTGACGAGAGCGAGACTAATGGAACGAACTGTCATTAAATCGTTGTAAATAAATATACAGTAGAGTTCAGCGCATGCATATGTACTAGATCTATATATGTATGTATGTATGTATGTATGTATGTATGTATGTGTGATACACTACTACCGATACGTTATGGTAATATTCGTGTGCAGATTTTGGAACAACATTCAATCTGACTTGACATCGATTTTCAAATGTACTAAAATATCTAATTGTAAGCATACATATTTATATATACATTCATTGTGAAGTCTACAACAAAACATATATCTCAATGGTTCTACGGAGCTGAGCTACCGCGTACAATTCAATTTATATATCTTTTAAGGAGTTACATGGCTTTGAAAATTTCAAACAATCGATTTTTAGCGAATTTCCTGAAAGGAAATAGAGCTATTGGTCCCGTACCGAAGTCAAAATTTCGCAAAAATTTCTTCAAATGTCCATCGATCCTACCTAGTAGATGTCAAAAATCACCATCTGTAAAATTTATATATATATATATCTATGGATATATATATATATATATATATATATATATATATATATATATATATATGTGTCTGTAATCACTCTAGCGGTCACAGTTTTCATTTTATCGGAATGAAATTTGGTATCTGAGACGCTTTTGGTATTCAAAAGGTCAAGTTCGTTAATGGGTAAAATCGGACAAGGGGAAAGGGGGGTTTAAAGGGAGGGGGAAACACAAAATTTGACATATCTCTCTTAATATTTGAAAAATCGAAAAATTTATAAGAAGTAAAGTTGTAGGTATTAAGTTTTACTGTAATTTTGTTTCTTATCATTTTTTCTGTAACACTAATATTTACAAAAATATTGACGGTTTAAGATTGAAAATTAAATTCCTCAATATCTCTGTACGCATTAGAGTTTGAGCAAAAATGAAAATGTGATGAATTGTAGCAAACATGATTCTCTACAACTTTGTTTCTTACACATTTTTCGATTGTTCTAATATTAAGAGAGATATTTTATATTTTGTGTTTTCTTCTATCTTTATGCCCCCCTTTCCCCTTGACGTATGTTATTTATTAACAAAATTGGCCTTGTAAATACTAAAATCAGATACGACATTTCATTTTGATCAGACTTTGTGACCGCTAGAGAGTAATTTATGTATTCCAAGGAAATTCGCTAAGTTGAAGCAGCTCCTGCGTAACGAATTTTTTTTTATTGTCTTATTAAATAGTACAAGATGTTTAGAATATTCTACTAAAGTTTTAAGTCAATTAGAGTAAAACTGTAGGAGATAGAACTGTGGGAAGTGTACTGAAGCAATTGCTTAGCTATTGTTTGTCTGTCTTGTAATCGTGTTTTTCTCAAAATACTATTTTTGAAGTCGGTTGACATGATTTCTCAAAAAAGAATAATCCGATTTTGTTCAAATTTTGCACAGTTCTTCGAGATAAGATCTTATCTTGAAGAAGATAAGATATCTTCTTCAAGATAGAACCTTCGACTCGACTGAAATAGAGGAAGCTGAGGTTAAACGATTAAAGTGAAGCTCTCTTTCCCCCAACTCGCAAAAAAGATAGGGTTAGGGGAAACGAGCAAGGTGTGGTAAGAGGATAGAAAAGGTTCAGGTTGATAAAAAAGCCTAGAAAGACTTACTTTCCAGGCTTTGGCCTCCTCTCCACTACTCCTACTACTACTAAAGCTAAAAACTGTCTTCGAGTTCGGGAATAATTCGGGAAAAATCCCCCCGCTAGGGAGGAAATATCTACCATTAAACCCATAACATTCTCAGATAGCCAGGCAGCACTTCGGAACCTTGAGGCGTCAAGATTCCAATCGAGGATAGTCTATGAATGCTTCGAGGAACTGAAGCATCTGGCAATGAACAACACAGTCAGACTGATCTGGGTACCGGATCACTCTGGCGGTAAAGGGAACGAAGTAGCGGACTCCTTGGCACACTCCTTTTACTTGAGCCTATCATTCCCATAGCAAGATGCTCCGTAATTTACTGAATCAAGGAGTGGCTGCGAGAAGCTCATCTTGATTACTGGGACTTTGCACAGGGCATGCGACAAGGTGTCAGGTATAGAATGTTTGGCTCCGAAACCTTGGATCCATCAATCCTGGGAGCAATCCCGGAAGGAGAAGTTGTGAATGCCTTCTGTGTGGCATCTGACTTCAACAGAATCTCTTACCCGGAGTCGTCTCGCCTTTTCGGGTGACAGGTTGTTTTCAAAGAGGGCACAAAGGACCCCTTGGTCTAGGTGCTAGGGACCCATTTGCGGTATCCTTCTTTCTAATTATTATTATTAAACCCATAACAGTTTAAATACAAAAAAGCTTAGTTAATAATGGTGCATGTATTTGTGGTACAAACACCTAATAAATGTCTGTAGATATATTGGCGCGTAAAATTATAAATGTGATGACGTAATGAGCGCATAAGGAGTGCAATTAGATGTGAAGTGAGTAAGCCACTAGTTAGTAAAGTCAGTCAGTATTGTCTATAATCACATAGTAAGACTGACTCTAATTGTAGATTGCTATAATTCAAGTTTATAATTATCATTCATATCCATCCATATCTATCCATAGTTTAAGGTAGTTCACGCGTAACAGTCAAACCAAAATATATCAAACCTAATATGGTTAACATACTTATTAACAGCTATGTATCTAATTGAACATATCTAGTTTAACATATATAATGTTTTAACAATGTTATGATACAATGTTGTACTTACTGTACAAGACTAGTGTTGACAGTGATTATTTAATATTTTTGGGAACGTAGATGCAAATTATTATCATTAAATATCTCAATAGATTTTTAAGATATTTATTTTTATGAAAATTTTTCGAGCTTTATAAAAAGATGGGAGTCTGCGTGAATCGTTTACGTAAATCAGGAGGTATGTTCAAAATGATTAACTTTGATTACGAATATCTCGCTTCACAATCGGCCAAAAAAATTGAATCTAAAGGAGAAACTCAGCTTAATATCAGTTATATTTCAGTTTTATGAAATTTTAAAGAAACATGAATTTACGAGTGAACTACCTTAATTGTAATAACCAGTTCATTTTTATTATTATCTTGTACATATCAACAATTGACTTCACTTCACTGATAGTTGATACACACATTACAATAGCTACTGACAGTCCACCACACATTATTAGTCTAAGACCATTCGCCCAAAAAGTATACTCCCGTTCAATAAAATTGAACAGATCTGAATCGAATCAATCTCTTACAATTTTGATTATTCTTGTAGTAAATGTTGTTTACTAAACTTCCATTTCTTTTTTCACACTTAAAATATACACTACTTATCTTTGTTGACAAATAAATCATTATACAGAGAGTTATAAAAGTGAAGAGTTTTATGAAATGTAAGAAAATTAATATTTCAGGTCTGTTCAATTTTATTGAACGGGAGTGTACATTCAATTTGATTTGCGTCATATCGCCATAATCATAGACTTGAATAAACCAATTTCGAAATAACGATATTTTACGGGATTTCATTTGGAACGGTTGTTTTATCCTTCGGCTGTCCGTCTAATGCAGCATTGTGGTACCACACCCCATTATACCCGGTATATGTAAATATATGCAGGGTATATTTAGTATGGTCTAATTCGGCCATTTCCGCATGTCCGTCCGTCTGTGGACACAATAATTCAAAAACGAAAAGAATTAACCAATTGAAATTTTGTGTGTGTGTTCTAAAGCAAAAAGTTGGGTCAGGTCGAAGTTAGGTTAGGTCAAAGTTAGGTCGGATAGTGTCCAGACACAAAAAATCTATTTAAGTGTGAACAGCCAAGAAATTTATGTCTGACATTCGTGTCGCAACTTATGTCGTAGTCTAAACGTAGCATTAGAGCGATTGATTACAGCGACTAACGGAGACTGGATTGATTTGGATGTTATGTAATCATGTATAGATCGAATGTTTTGTAAAAACTTGGCTGACCTTCATGTTTTTTTCTTCTAATGTTGTTGCAAATTCAATCTTATTTTAGGTAACCATGCCGATTGTTTGTTGCATACAATCATTCAAGGTACTTAAGTTTCCGATTATGGCCGCTGATTTTAACTTACATACACAGACAATTACATAGTTTTGCATAACATAGTGTAAAATATTGGGTGCGGTCTTGTAGTATCCAACAAATAAATTAGGAAACCCCTGATCTTAGATAGTGAGTTTCATCCACTTCGGAAACGAATTTCATACGATATATCGATATCGCGTATTAGCGGAGGGAAGGTCGAAGCCTGGGAAGTAGTCTTTTTTTACCGACCCCTAAAGGACAAGAAAATTGTATGCAGACTAAACAATTGGTAGGTTGTGTGACTGCATCCGACTTTGATAGAAACTATTCCGATATTCATCTGGAGTTTTTGAAAGGAAACTTCAAAGCTGGTTACTTTCGTTCTTGTTCAAACGCTGACAGTTTAGTCAATTAATCGCTCCCCATTATTTTTTTTAAATTTGCGGGCAGTAACCTCCTAGCTTCGAGCAGAGTGTCTTTAACAACTGGACTACATCGTGTAAATCGTTCATTAAATCGTCAAACCAACTGGATTTTTGTATATTTCGGGTCAAATTGTTGGGTCATTGGTACAAAAATTATTTTTCAAATTTTTAAAGTATACTTCTTAGAAAAAATTCAAAAAATAAACTGATCCCAAATCCAATTGATTTGTGACGTCTAAAAGCATAATATCGATGGGGGACATCGATATCTCGGAAACTATAAAATCATTGAAGTTTTTGTATTTTTTGCATTTATCAACTCACTATCGAACCCTCTCAGCCCCTTCTATCCTCAGTCCTCTCCTTTTTTGACTACATTGATGAAAATTATGAACAAATTGAAATAATTAGATAAAGTAAAATAATTAGTCATTAAATGATCGTTAAATAAAAAAAATGAATAACTAATTAGTTGATTAATTAATAAATGATGAACTTTAACATTTCAAATGAATGAATTACAATCAATACTTACAAATTATATATGATTTGATTTGATTATTTAACTATTAATTATGAATAATTAATTATTTTAATTTGAAAATTAATTGACTGTGAATTAGGATTTTGACTTTTATTCATTGAGAATAAACATCATCATCATCATCACATAATTAATATTATTTTAATTATTAGGTACTATGCTTCATTCAATTATGTTTTATTAATCCAATTCTTCATTACGCGTCGTGAGTCGCTCTGATTCGGGTGGGTGGGCCACCCAGTACTGTAGATCAGTAAACATTTAAATTAATTGTTTAAGAACACTTGGTAGTATTTTTTATACCTGGTATAATGTAAATATACAAGGATATTTTAAGTTTAGTCCCAACTTTGTAACGCTTGAAAATATTGATCGCATACATAAATGCTTGGCTGAATTCGGCCATTTCCACATGTCCGTTTGTCCGTCTGTGGACACGATAACTCAATAAAGGATAAAAAATAACGAGTTGAAATTTTGTATGTGTGTTTTAGAGCCATAGAGTAAGTTTGTTAAGTTTGTGAACGGGCAAAATTTTTAAAAATTTTTGTAATAAACATTTTTTACATAAATTCAGGATTTACCGGGTATTTAAGCAATAACTCAGTTAGTTGTTATTTTCACTAGTTTTTATTCTAATTTTATATTAACTCAAATTACATTTTGACCCAGTCAAATAATTGTTTTGACCTCTTCAAAAATACAACTTGAGATTTTCCAACGGAATATTCTTAGTTTTGGGCACTATGAAAATATAGCAAAGAGTCCATAACGAAATTATGCTTGCAAAAAAACTTATTAAAGGTCACAGATTGGAAAAGTTGAAATTTGTCACTTAAGTTGCTCTTGAACTTTCCAAAGCACCAAATAATTAAGACCCCCATAAATGTGCAATCATTGCTTTCAGATTTGGCTGAAAATAAAGAGGGACGTTTAGACTGTTGGGTGGGGGGTGGTGGTAGTTATTGGTAGATAATACATACATAAATTGAGTGTTTGTGGTGTCTGAACATATAACTACTAATGAATGGGGTGAATACTTTTGGATGACTGGGTACTGGAGAGGAGGTACTGATAGGCTCATAAAAAATAACACACATCAATTTGTTAGTTTTTTTTTGTATTTAAACACACATTTGTTTACTCCTAAATATATGAATTAATGACAATCAAAAATGGAGCATGAAACATTTCTACGTAATTCATAAATAGAGAAAAATGATATTTTCATTATTTGTTTTTTCATTTTTTTTGGTTATATATATATACATACATATACATATATATATATATATATATACATATATATATATATATATATATATATATATATATATATATATATAATTTTTTTTTCTTTAATAATATTTTCTATTTTTTGTGGTTTTTATTTTTCATTTCAATAAAATGTTAATTTTTTTTATTTATTTTAATTATTTTTTATTTATTTTTTCATTTTTTTTTAGAATTTGTAATAATTTTTTTTTTGTCAATATATTTCCTCTTAAAATTTTAGGCTTTGGCTATTTTTTTTAAATATAAATATTAGGTTTTTTTATATTCTTATATTTATATATATGTATACATATATATATATATATATATATATATATATATATATATATATATATATATATATATATATATATATATATATATATATATATATATATATATATATATATAAAATAGTATATTTTTTGTAAATTGAACATATAAATGTATATCAAAATGAATTTTTTAATATTGGAGAAGCCATTATTTGTCCTTGACCCAAGAATCATGTAACCATGTAATTATGTAACCTTGATACGAAATATTTTTTTGTAAATTACTTCCTTATAGTATATACTGAATACCCGGTATATATTGTTCTCACCTAACCTTTTTACGAGATGTATAGAGCATACTCGATTAAATCCGCCACAATTCTACGTCATTCGAGCAAGTTCGAAAATTTACCGAAATATTCCTAAATTTATCGAAAATTGCCCAACGGTTTTTCTGTCAGCCTTTGCTATCGATTTCTGTTTAGATTCAGCAGAAATCGATTATAGTCGAATTTTGACAGAAAATAAATGTTAAGTTCTATCTCGAAACGTTTTTTAATAATAACTCTTCTCGTTCAAGGTAGATTGTCCTACGATAGCAAGGACAAAAAGGTTTCTGGTGAAGATAAAAGGTTGTTTTGTTGCCTGAATAGATTTAGTTTGATAATGACTAAGATTAACGAACCCGCGTTAATCATTGATTAGAACTTCGAGTTAGAAGTTAGAACGGTGGTTGATATACATTTATATGATGCTACAACTGATAGAAGTAATTCCTTGCAGTAAGAAACAAATTTTTAAACCAGGAATTTCTGACTCTCATATATAGGGAAAGATAATATATATTTGGTATCAGAAAATAAATATCTTGACATCTATAGTTTTGACTTGAGAAAATTATCTTAACTAAAGATCAACTGACTCTTGACTCAAGAATCTCGAAATTCTTAAACTGAGATGATGATTTCGTTGGACCAAGATGCTAAAATTTCGAATCAAAAAAAACATTTGTTTTATCCAAACAAATGAAACTTTTTAAAGACGTTATGATATACTTCAGTTAAAGAAGCTGCATAAACTTTATCTTCTTGCGTTTTTTATTTATTTTTAATAAGAAAAATACTTTTTTTTTTTACAAGAAGTTCTTTTTCTTGAATAAAGAATCACAAGAGTATTCGGCCAAGAAAGATTCTCTTAGGCTACGACTAACGAACTCTCGTTCAAGAATTTTAGTTTGTTCGTTCAACTCTGCGTAGTCTTGAATGAAAACAAGGGTTGCTTCATTGAATCAAATATTTTGAAGAATATATACATTCTTGAGGAAAGAAATTCCTTCTATCAGTGTATGAAAATGAAATATTGACGAGTTTCACAGTAGAAGAGTGTACCCTAACAATTAGAAATCAGTGAAAATTTGTTTGAGTGTAAATTATTTTAAAGCCTATTTTTTTAAACTCGGAGAATTGTTGATGTACTTTCTAAAGTATTCGACCGGTTAAAACGAACGATTAATATGTGAATAGCAACGCCACCAAGTGACTTAAATCAAACTACTAGAACGTTTCTCAAACATCGACAATAGATGTCATAGCGATTGTGCGCGATATCTAGAAAACATGCACATATCTATTGCACGCAGCCAAATCGAATACTTTGGAATTGGGAACATGAAAATACAATTGAAAACTATCACTGAAAATTTCTTACACTTTTCATTATTCTTTTAAAATTGTTTTTCCTTAATAAGTACGTTATATTGCTTAATTGGTTTATCGATTTGTTATCAATTTATTTTTTTTTGAGATTAAATGCGTTTTATTTATTTATTTTCTTTGATAAACAGTCTGAAAAAAGAAATTTACTTAATAAATTTCTAATCTTAATCGTAGTCCAATTAAATAAAAGTCTAAAATCAGTGATTATTCAATTCTATTTCAAGGTCAAATGTTTGATTTGCTCATTTTAACCATAGAACACTTCAATGCCGAGATGGGAACACGCATTTTGTATTCAAGAGTGCGCGTTGAGGTAGGTCAGACGGACGTTGTTTTGCTATCGACGTTGAGCTGTTAGAACGTGCGTCTGACTAAAAAAAATAACGCACGTGAGCGTCTGAATAACGTCTGTTAATTTTTTCTCTCCGTAATTCACATGTAGTTCAAGCGACGTCATACGGCAATTGAAAACGTCTAGTGTGTCCTAAAATTGACGCACATTCAAATCAACATACGAAATTTAAATAACGTGAGTCTTTGACCTTTTACACGCAATTTTTCACAATTTTTGGAGATCTAAAATGTATTTGATACTCCGACGATATGGGACCGATTACACTACTTGATAAAATTTTCAATTTCCGAGTTAGTTATTTTAATAAAAACTTATGTGACTCTGAAAATTCGGATTGCCCTTCCGAATACTCCAGATATGTTTAGAATGGTCAAATGAAACATTTCTACTTGAGATATAATTTTCTGTTAGTCTTCGACCTTTATTAACTGGTCTAAAAACTGAAGTCGATTCAACTGAATTGATAAAATTTATATTTGTTTTTTTTTTTTTGTTTTTACAGTTTTTGAAATCATCGACCACGGACCAGACCCCAGACCAGAGGTGTACGCTCGCGCTGGTGTTTGTTTTTAAGGTAAGAAATTTATTTCAAATAATATTTATAAATTGTTTACTTACAAATAGATTATACATTTTTGTGTTTTATGAAAATAGTCTCAATTCTTTGCAAGGAGGCCTGATTTTTAAACGTATTCCAAGGATTCAAATAATTTTTGATTTCGTCTATCACAGCAAATAGATAAAACTCTGGCTTTCGAACTTTAGTATTATCTCACATCAATTTTAAAACATTTATGTGACATTATTTAATTAAACGTCGAAATCGTCGTGTCAGAAAGACTGACACTGACTACTGACTATACCAACAGTTTTGTATTGTGAGACTACTACATATCTGTGTCTGCGCATGTGCAGTGTGTGCAATACTCAGTTAAACATTTATTAAAGCCATACATACATACATCTTTAAAGTCTACAAATAAGGCATTAACTTTATGTTTTTAAGTTAATATCACAAACTAGATCACGAAGTTTACGAATAAAAAAATAAATCAATATTCACCCTGCTAAAATTCTTTAAACAAATTCAGATTTCCCCGTTCATTTACATTCATCTACGCATGCGTTCGTTCGTCTTCGACGTGTGCTGTTTATGTAATGTAATGAACTGATATATTCTTTTTTCTGTCTATTATTGAGCCATTTTGTGGTGTAAAGTTGTTTTCTAATTTATAATTCTCTTACTAAGCTCAAAATACTACGTTTGCCCCAAAACAGTAAAATTACGTCATATATTCGTCATTGTGCCGTGTACAGCCATGTACGATTTTGTCGTTTTACACTGGGTTTTCCTGACTGAATCGAGTGTAATGTAGCCTAGAACTAGTCTAGTGTATACTTTGTTAACAAATTCAATACGATGCAAAGATGTTCAATCGATCTTCCTTCAAACCAAAACTAACCTACTCTAAAAAGGTTAGATTCGAAAATAGTTAAAGCAGAATTGAATTACATTTAAAGTTTCCATAATTAATTTTGTATTGGTAACAACCATTAGTTACCAAAATGAAGGCATATATAACAAACATGCTTCCATGCTAACTTAACAGATCTGGATAACTTTATACTAGTATAAGAGTTTCCCACCTTTTTCTCTGATGGAACGCTTTAAGAATCCTGGAATTTTAACGGAGCACTTTGTTTATTATGAAGGCTTGCTAGCAACAAAAGTTTTGAAGTTACAAAATTAATAACTAACATCTTCAATTCTGCGGAGCACAGTTTGAGTGATAGCAGCATTAGTGAGAAGGAGTTATTAGCCACTAACTGGTATAATGAAATGAAACTTTACTGTTTAGAGACAAACGGATGACGTTCTATGACGTTTACGTCCATTTTCTTTTGTTTTGGTGAAAATCTATACATATATATTAAATATATTGCTTTATTTTGTAAATATATTACTTAGTCGAATTTGTTTCGAGTTTTTGTACAATTTGTGGTTTGTTTTGAAAAAGAGATTGAGGAATTATTTAAGTTGAGTTAGAGGGTAGGAAATACAGGCAGGGTTGTATATTGTTGTATATTGATAACTTTTGAAATAAAAAAATGTTTTAATCAGATTACTTCAGACCATTTATCAATATCAAAATGTATGAGTAAGAATCTCAAACTCTCAACGACGTTTGAGATGCACTGTTTGAGAGATACAGTGACTACAAAAATGTTTGTTTGTTGGTATTTTATTTTCTATATACAATTAATTCATAAACAAAACAAAAATGCTTTTATATTTTCCTTTTTGTTTTTCTTTAGTAAAATTTCTGTTACATAATTATATTATCTGTTATATTTAAATATTAATTATACTTTGTTTTGGATCTAAATATCATCTCCATACACTTAACCACCCACCACCACCCCACATCAACCCCCGGCCTACCCCTCACTTCGTCCATACTCTTTTATGGATTTTACACACGGTTTCCACTCGGAATTTCAATTGTCACGCTTCGTACGATTGCCTCGCCTCAAGTAAATGCTTCGTTAAGACCCTCATATACTTGGATTTATTTATTTTGAAGGATTATTGCACAGTCCAGATCTTTGGGTGGGGAGGGGGATAATTGAGTGCGATCAGGTCAACTGTCTAGTAGGTTTGGAGACTCAATTCATTGATATATTTCACTGAAATGGATGTAGATTCCAATTTCAAGATAAATATTATTAAAATTGAATAAAAACAAGTTTCTTCGGCCATTATATTAATATTTACTTCCGAAAGTAAAGTTGTGATGACACTGTTCCCTTTCCTTTAGATCTTCTTTATTCTCTCTGTGGATCGTATTTTTCTGGTACGAGTTTTTTATTACGGATACAAAATTTCCAGGAGCTAAACTATTACCTATCTTATCAGCGCCAGCGTACTTGAAAGGTATTCTTGAATAAACTATAGTGTCGAAGACCAACGCCGATATTGTTTAGTCGAATTGCATAGATATTATTTGCGGACTTTCCAACTGTTCAGTTAATCCTTGAAGAACAGTCCTGCCTTTGTGATACAGCGGCAAGTCTATGAGGACCTTAAGATAAATTTACATGAACCATCCTCGCGATTTGAACACAAATAAAATGAATGGATGATGAGGAGCAGATAGGAGGTGATCAGTGATAAGTGATAAGTGGATAGACAGAGATACTAAATGTCGTCTATTTTTTTAATCATACTCTGATACACTTTGTCTCATACAAAATGTCCGCAACGACATTATACTTTGTTTAGTGTGATTTTCCATCACTATATATATATATATATATAATTTATTTTTGTTTTTCTTTGATTTTCTTTAAACTCTCTAATATACGTTAACTTTAAATATAATATATTTGGAAAATTTGTTCAACTAGTTTTATATTTTTATAAATTTTCTTTGATTTGTTTTTACCGTTATTTAGTTAGCATGCATAGTTTTAATTTTTATTTAATAAATTTTCTTTTTTTTTTTTTCATTTAAATAGAGTTACATTTTTTTTTTTTGGAATTTTTAAATTTTTATAAATTTTTTTTTTTTGGAAATTTTTTTTTTTTGGTTTTTCATTTGAATTAAATGCAATAAACAGTTTGTTTGGTCTTCTTAGATAAGTTTTGCATTCAACAAGACATAATATAGACACATTCAATATGATGTAAAGTTGTGGTGAATTGAATCAGAGAGTTGTTGAATCCAAAACGAATTTGGACTTTTTGATGTGTGTATGTGTGTATGTGTGTGTGAGTGGTCAATAAGTGTAGATCATCACCACTGGACCCATTTTAATTTAGAGACACATCGATTAATCTTTGAATTGACTAACAAAATCTACGGTTAGGTCCACAATTTGAAAGAAACAAGTGATGATAATTATTTTATTGCATTTAAAATTTGAAGTAGGTTTGAATTGGCACACTACTAAAATATTTTCGTCGATTATATAACAATATAGGGGAGTTTTGGGTTGGGAGGGGGTGGGAAGGAACTGTGTGTTAAATATGATACACGTTTTGTTAGTTCAGGATTCGATTGAAAATGAATGAGGGTGTATTATATGGCATTGAGAAAACACAGCCAATTTTCCAAATCCAATGAAGGATTTTGCAACGCATACTTCTTTATTGAAATGATGCAAATCGTCATCCTGGGTTATATAATCAAAAATTGACTTATTTTCGAACAAATAAAAATATATTTTTAGTTTTTATCACTTGTTTAGTTTTTTTTTTTTTTAAATTTATTTATAATAATTATTTATTTAATCATCTTAAATATAAAAAATTTAAAATAAATTTTTCTATTAATTTTTCTCTAACAATATATTTTGAAAACGTCCCATATTTTTTTTTTTGATAATTGAATTTTACTTGAGATGGGCGCAATATGATTGACACATCCATAAATTTTTTTATAAATTTTCAACTCTAATAATAATATTGTATAGAATTTTTTCATCATTTTTTTTTTTTAAATATATATTATTTTTCATAAAATCTTCGAATTTTTGCTACGGAATTCGGTAAATTGTTTTTCTTAAAATATATATTTAATTTATTATATTCATTTACAATCCTCACAATAAAGCTCATCCAAAATAGTTTTGATTGAATCGATACAAATGTTTAAACTCTCTCTGAGACAGTGTAATATCGTGTGCACATGAAAATGGCGCAGTCGGTACGTACGACTTCATCTAAAGTGGATTGAGTTGCTACTTAGCCAATAAAACAACATACAGATTGTATTTTAAATCATTTTATATTTGAATTATTAATTTTGACGCATGTTTACAGTAAGAAAAGTTGGGGGAGATCTTATACACAAGTACAGTAAATATCGATTAAGTCAGTTTGGTGTTATTTCTCATTATTTTATTGTTTTATATATTAACTTTAAAAAAAGTTAATCTATATTAAAAATAAGGCTGAACATCCACTAATTAGGTACTACCGGTTATATTCACTCAATTTCGCTAGTAATTTCTCCTTCCATACATTAAACGATTGTCACTTCCGTTTCAATTCCGTTTTGGGCACCATACTTATTTTGGAGTTTCTGTGTATTTTTGACGATTGTATCAAAACTATTGAGAGACGAGCTTATTATATCGATGTGTAATTTTATAATTTTATACATGAGTATCTAGTATTTGTTTTAGCTAAACCGTTTTTATTGATCGCCAAACTAATTTTGAGAATATGTGCACAAGTATTCGGTCTCACACACCCAAAATATTCGTTATGCAATTATTTGTTTTTTTTTTTATAAAATGTATTTACAAAAATATTTGTTTATTCAACAAACAAATTCAAATTGAAATTGTTGAATAATTTAGTTACAACAGACGAAACCAAATGAAATGATAAAATGATTGATTTGATAGATTACACTTCATTAAGACTTCATCGGACTTCAGACTTCAGACAAAATACTTCACATCAATTGAGTCGATTTCGATGATCGATGCTCACATTCACATATACTATATACCCCCAATTCATGTGTACAATTTTGTATGACAAAGTCGTGTTTTTTGTTTGTTTGTTTTTAATGTATATTAGAGATGTTTTATAAAAAGAAGGAAATCCTAAATTTATGCAGAACACATATATATTTTATTTGAATGGTTGTTTTTCATTTTCTTTGTAAAATAATGAGGTGGCTTGACTGGTTTGTATTCACGCGCACCACACCGCACCCTATAAATCACGACGCGCATACTCGTTCGTTGTTGATCGCGCCGCGCGTGCGATAAACACGCTTATCGCAACAGTCATTCCTAAAGAGTACTATTTAAATCATTTGATTTTAAAATCATTTCTTTGGTTTGGTACCTAATTGTTAAATCACGTGTTTAAATTTTGAACTTCTCACAAGAAAATAACAAAATACAAATACAAATTCGTCATTTTTTTTTTACTCCATTTGTGCCGAATACATTGAACTTTTCGAAATAATGTTTCAATTAAAAGTTATTCGAAAAACGAATTGAATAATAAGGGATCAAAGACTCATGTCTCACGATTTTTGATACATATATAAAAAACATTGAATTTAAGAATATATAGCATGTATTGAACATATAAAATAAAAAGTTAAGTAAAAAGTTAAAAAGTTAAAGTTATGTTCATTTTATGGGAGCTCTGTCAAATTGTAGACAGATTTTTGTCCAAGTCCAACACAATAAACAGTGTAAACACTCCCACTTTAATAATTCGTATATTCAATGTTCTGGAGTAAGTACAATCAGTCCAGGTGACACTCTGTCCGAAGTGTTAGGAGAGCCTTAAAAAGAATGACTGTAACGATAAGCGTGTGTTTATAATAAGTATTAATAGATGTCATTCGTCTATCATATTTTTGTATGTAAATCGATGAATGGGATTGTTTTATTATAAAACAGTTTACGATAGTTAATGCCATCTGTTAATTTCTTTTTAAAATATACGTTTTGTTTTAGGCAGTTAGGTTATATTAATATAATTTTTTTTAAATTTTTTTAATATATATATACTTTTTTGAGAAATTTTGCTATTTGTTTCAAGCGTAAAAATGTTACAAAAACATTCGTTTTTTTTTTTTTTTTAATTATTTAAATTTTTTGTTATTTTTTTTTTTTTAAATTACAGTACTTAATTTATATTAAACACAATGATCTTACAAGTGAGTTTTGATCAGTCAAAAGTTTTTTTTTTTTTTTTACTTCTTTTGTTTTGGAGAAGAATTATTGATTGATTCTAAACGGGAAAACATAAAAATTATACAAAATTATATTCCGAACACTGAACGAGTTTAATCGAACGTTTCCGATTGAATAATATGGGTGTAATATACTCTAGAGTGGTGTTTATTTGAATTATGTACATACAAAATAAATAAATGGTTGTATCTGGCCGAGCCGAATACATGTCATCGCTGACGTAACGTAATTGTAATCGTTGTGGTGGATTGGGTTGGGTATATGTGTTTTCTGTTGATGTGATGTTCAAATAAAACGAAGAAAAATGTTTGGGAAATTGGAAAATATACGATTGAAATCAATGGATGCTTGAATTATGAATATATTGTAATCACTTCTTGGCCACCGCCTCTCACCATCAGTACTCTTTCGAGTCCTTCGGTTAGCACTTCTAAAAATTCCATATCTGCAACAAAACAATTTTTCAAATGAGTTTCTAGTTTTGAATCGAAATCAAAGCATACGAAACATACAATTTGATTCACGTTCCAGTTTTGTATCTTTCGGTGGTCCTGGTAAATTCAAAATCACTAATTGAGCATCGTGAGATCGATTTACGATCACTTCGTTCAATTTCACTGCGGTATGCATACGACGAACATTTCCTTCATCTCTGCAAATACAATTATTGATTAGTTCGAATTTGTGGGTGTAATCGGGCTTCTTGAGTCTATCAACTATATCAAAATGTGACAAATGACACATGCAATCAATTCCCAATACTTACGGAGTAATTACAGTTTTCTTAACTTTCTTCGGTTCATCGTTATCAGCGGTCGATTCTACTTCATTAATCGATTCTTTTTCCATTGTATTTTCCTCTTTTTCTTTATCTTGTTTGGATGTTTCCTTATTTTCCACTGAATTAGTTGTCGAATTGTTAACATTATTCGCTGAACAATCGGTATTTTCTGCCTAAAAAATTATTTACAAAAAAAAAACTATTGAAGTTTTCCTGTGAAAGCTGTATTCGAGTGGCAATCCAGAAAGTTAAGGATTCAACTACAATTCTTATATGGAGTGGATGAATGTTAAACACCGTGATCATTGGGAAAATGTACCGCAGTAATAACTCGGGGAAATACTGTTTCGGAATGCATCCAAGAAAACTGAACAGGATACAACTGCGGAAGGTTACCAGATTTATCACCGGGCATTGTCACCTGTGGAGGCATCTGCATACAATGGGACTCCATAATGGATCCATTGTGTGCGGCGAAGAGGAGGAGACATCTAGCCGCATTATCTTTGACTGCGAATCTCTTGGTTACAACAGATACAGGATATTCGGTGCATCTCACTCCGAATATATGAACCTTCAGAAAGACCTCCTGGCTATTGCCAAGATATGGGAGAAGCGAATCTCATCAGACTAAAGTAGAAGGGACCGCACACTGGACCATAAGATTGAAGTGCAATACATTTTATACCCCAAGATATATCTATCTAGCTACTATTCTTAAGTTCACAATTCTGACGCTTTCGCCATTAGACAAGGATATAAGGTTATGTTCTAATATTTCTATGAAATTACCTCAGTATTGTCATGATCCTCTTTGCTACTCAGCGATGGTGATCGTACTGGCATTGGTGTTGCGATGGGTTGAATACCTTCTTTGGGTGAGGAATCGCCAGCAGGACTTACTTCCTGGAAACGTACTTTGGTTGCTGTTTTTGCATCCAACATTTGGTGATGATGGTCTACAATTGCTTGAACCTATTTCGGGCAAATTAAATTCGAATTAAATTCAGCTTTTTTGGTCGTTTAAATACATAATTTTTGATGATTAAGAAAAAAAAAAAATTCAAAAATCACAACTCAAAGTGCAAAAATGAAATGATCCTAGAATTCTTAGATCAACTTAGTATACGGAAAAAAACTGCGTCTTTTCATATGATTTCACAAACCGCAAATTGTCAAATAAATAGGAATTGATTCCAATTCGATTTAATTACCACCTTCATAACTTGGGGATCTCTGATCATCCCACTTGTAGGACCTGTATGGAGGATGATGAAACCTCCATACATGTTATATGTACCTGCAGAAACCTGCAGGTGTCAAATATAGAATCCTGGGAACAATCCCGGCGGAGAAGTTGTGGATCTTCTGTATGGCGTCTGGCATTGACAGAATCTTATAGCTTCATCTGCTTAAAATAGCACCTGTTACCCGGAGACGTCTTGCCTTCGGGTAACAGGAGGGTTGTTCTTAAGGAGGGCACAGAGGACCCCTTGGTCTATGTGATAGGGACCCATTTGCGATACCCTTCTTTCTGATTATTATTATTATTATTCAGTATACTAATTTGAAAAGCCTAAAGTTTTGGTAAGGATATCACTATCAAGTTTTTGAACATGCTAGACAAGTAAATAGCTAAACTCATTACTTTTTGAGCGGAGTTAAGAACTCATGAATGATAAGTAGATAAAACTCATGCCTAAGTATTTGTAGCAAATAACGCTTGATATATTGCAACTGTTCTGGTAAAATGAAAATGAAAAATGAAAGGAACGATGTTGTGAAAACTGTTAAATGAAAGCAATGATTGTGATTTTGTGTAAATGAATGAATTTTTCACGAATTGAACCGCTGAAATATGAAACGTGATAAATAATAATTTGATAAGATGAAAATGTTTTTTTTTGTAGATGATGTAAAAAAAAAAAAAACACAGCGCAATTCTAGATTTGCAGTGATGATTTTTGTTTTTTTTTTACCAAAGGTAGTTTTTCTTCAGCTGAAACATCGTTGAAATCCACCAATTGCTGTACCTTAAGAGCAGCCGTGCAAAAAATTTGTTTTTAAGTATTGAGACGTGGATTTTTAGATTATTTAAAGTCATTTAATAACTCATTCAAATTAAAGTGTCGTGTGCTTTGGATACTTACAACGCCATAGCTTTCTTTCTTGTTCAATCGTAGCTCGCGCAACATTTGATTACGTTGTTCCATCATGAGGGTACGTTCATACGTGTAGGCGGATATATCACTGTCCATCTGAAAGTCGATAATAAATTAATTGGTTCCTGTGGCATGCCATGAACATAAACAAATGATTTGGATGGGAATATACTTACCATTTCGACAACTTCAACTTCGGCTTCGATACGTAAATGATATAGGAACATTTTTAAATCTTTTTTCATTTGAATTGAATTATCTTCCATTTGAGCGACTGTAAATATACGCATACGACAATTCTTCCATGTTCGATGTTGGCGTAGCAAGAATGGTAGCAACATTAATAAACCACCATCATGTACAATCCACCAAATGTCAATGTTTCCAACCACCTGGAAAATGATATCGAAATATAACATATGAATAAAGTTGAATCGAACTCGAATTCAAAAATTCGTTACGCAGGAGATGCTTCAACTTAGCGAATTTCCTTAAAATACATAAATCATCACTCTCTAGCGGTCAAACTCTAATGTGTACAGAGATTTTAGGAAATTTAATTTTCAATCTTAAACCGTCAATATTTCTGTAAATATTCGGGTAACAGAAAAAATAATAAGAAACAAAATTACAGTAAAACTTAGTACCTACAACTTTACTTCTTATGAATTTTTCGAGTTTTCAAATATTAACGGAGATATGTCAAATTTTGTGTTTCCCCTTCCCTTTAAACCCCCCTTTCCCCTTGTCCGATTTTATCCATTAACGAACTTGACCTTATGAATACCAAAAGCGCCTCAAATACCAAATTTCATTCCGATAAAATGAAAACTGTATATATAATGTATATATATATATACATTTGAAGAAATTTTTGCGAAATTTTGACTTCGGTACGGGACCAATAGCTCTATTTCCTTTCAGGAAATTCGCTAATATGTTGAATCTTCTGTTATCATACCTTTTCTGATGAATCAGGGAAGAAATTAATACCTTTTGGTACTAACAATGCCATTCGAGCTGATGTTACATTTCGTACAGTTTGCAAGAAGACATGCCATGTACGATCATCTTCAGATTGACGCCATCCATACGGCCAGCCTAAGATTACTGTATTTGGTTTTAAACCACCCAAACCTGTCGTCTGTATTAAGTGACTAAGACCATCAGTGATATTTCTTGCAACCAAAACATCCACAAAACCTTTAACGCGTTCCTCGTCCATTGTTTTGCGTAAACTCTGTTTAGCGGCCATTGCTTCGCCAGCGGACCGTGCAAAATCACCGGGTATCACTGATACACACACAGTTAAACCTTTACCAGCTTTCAATTGCGAAGCAAATGCAAACAATTTACGATACTTTGGCAGTAAATCAGATGTGAGTTTTGATAAAATCAAAATTTGTGGACGCCAATTTTTGGTATGTGGTGGCCCTTCTTCAAGACGTAATAATGAAAATCTTGCTGCTGATAATGCCAAACCTCGGATTCCATCACCCCATTCTTTTTCCGCGCTAAAATTTTTATATGACATTGAGAAAGATTCAACTACTTTGTGAGGAATCGTTTACTTACCCGCAATATTCGATATATTTGTAAATTAATCCGGCCATAACCATGGCAATTAGGGCAAAGTACCAACTGGTCATGAACATAATGGCGATGCATAAAGCAAGACCGAAAAATGATAAAACCCTAAGCAAAAAAATAATTCCGTATGAAATTTGATTTTGACACGAAAATGACAACGGAACTTACCAATGATAATATTTAAAACGAGGCCGCCAATTTGGTGTTCTTAATAAAGTTTGTACAGCACAAGCTAAATTAACGAAACCATAACACATAAGGAAAAACATGGACAACAATGGAGCTAAAATATCAACATTGCCAAGGAGGATACCACCTTGACAAATCACAATAGTTAATAGTAAGGCCCTTGTGGGTTCACCACGAGATGATGAAACGGCGAAAGGCGATAAAAATGGTATTATCGAATCTTTTGCAATTGCTTGTAATAATCGTGGAGCGCCTGTTAACGATTGTAATCCAGCTCCCAGTGTTGATAAAAATGAACCAATTAAAATCACCCATTGATTAGGCCAAGCAATGTTTGCAACGACTAGTTTGCCACCAATCGATACACCAAATCTATTTGAGATTACAATTCATTTAGTTTAAGCTTTGATGCAACCCAATTCGGTGCACGCACTTAACTTATAAGAGTTTATTCTCTATACAAAAATAGTGACTTTAAAATCGGACAAAATTTAGCTGTAATTGAATTTTGATGAAACATTTTTAAATTGAAATGGCTTATAAATTTAAATGCTGTATCTCGAAATTGATAAACGCTAGACAATTCTTTGTAAAAATGTGAGTCCGAAAATTTCAAAAATGCGTGTACCGAATTTGATCTCTAAGTAGACGACATACTTACTTATCTCTAAGTAGAAGGTTATCGACAGTACCAGCAAAAAGTAAAACACATGATAAATAAACAAACGATGTCGTTAAAATAGCACAAATCGTTCCGATCGGTATACTTTTTTGAGCATCTTGTAAGTCACCTGATCGATTTGAACCAGCCATAATACCCGTCACTGACGGGAAGAATATACCGATTAATATTGTAAATGTCGTTGTGATATCGGCCACTACTTGATTATACGTTTGCGGAGTCATTGGTTCCATGTCAATGGGATCTTTACCAATTGAAATAAATTGTCCACGTTCCAAGAAACTATCATAAATATTATCCAAAAATACACCAGATGCTAAACCTTTGATACCTCGAATTTTTTGGATCTCATGTGTTGAATAATATGGATCGCATGTATTATTTGGACAAAACATGTTGTGCAAAACACCATTTTCAGTCTTGTTGCAATCATCCAATGATATATCTTTTAGGAGACGTTTTCCCAACACACACATTCTAGAATCCAATAATCCAATACAATGTTTAATTATTATTAGGAAGATCAACGTTTAGGGGAAAGTCAGATAATTCGGATACGACATCCTTAACAATTCCGCGCCGTGCGATACGATCAAACACTTTTTAACTCTCTACTTACAAAGCTGTCTATGCTGTAACGTGTAAAAGCACGACATTCGGACAATATTATCCAAATTTCCCCTAAAGTTGATTATAAAACCCAAAACTTACGTTAATTTATCGTTACCATTAAAATTCACAAAGATACCAACATAAACCGCAATTATTGAAAATATAACGCATGCCAATGCAACTGTTGCAAATTTGTTGACAAACTTGACACCGATATATACAATGGTTCCCATTATAATAAGTAAAAATGTACCATACACACGGAAGTTATTAAACATTGCAGATTCATCTTTGGTGAAATCACCAAATAGTGATGCCCATGGCGCCATATACGTCTAAATATCAAAATTCAATCATTTGGTTTGTTTTTAAAGCTCTTAAAGCTTCATTTATTTTCATACTGATTACATGAGTAAACAGGGTTTCTAACCGAACAGACTCGAAGTGGTGTTACATTTATTAAACGGTTAGAATCCCTGACAGAAACTCGACGGAACCTAGATCTTTGTAGACGACTAATTCGAATAATGATATAGAATGAAAAGAATGTAAACTTACTAGAACTATTTCAACGGCACCCACAATGTACATGGCAGCTGCCAGAGTAGTCCCCGTATAGAACAGCATCCCAACAGCCCCACCAAATTCAGGGCCTAATGCACGTGATATCATAAAATAACTACCACCTGCCGGGACCACACCATTTGTTGCAATTGCTGACATAGATATTGCTGTTAACATTGTCTAAACACAAAAAATGTTGTTTGGATCAATGATAGATAAAAATAGGCGAGAATTCGAAATTCGTGAAGACTCACCACGCAACAACATGTGAGTACAATCAAGAAACCGGCAATCGCACCGGCTGTGCCAACCACCCAAGTTAAACGGATAAATAATATAACACCGAAAATATTTTGGATACATGGTAAATATACACCAATTAACGTTCCCATCCGCGCAGTAGGTTTCGGTTGTGCACCAGTACTAGGTTTTGTTGCAGCTGGAGTGTCGCCATCCCCTCCAGATTCCGCTGGTGGTATTGTATTTGAATAATTTGCTAACGAGCTGATTAACGTTGATATACGAGGTCGATCTTCCATTTCCTCCTACAAATAATTCACAATTTATCAATTTGGAATGATGACCTTAATGATCTCATTTCTTGTATTCACGGAATTTTGGTGTGAAACAACTTAAAATATTATTTCTTAAACTTACCGAATATAAGTATAGATTTGTATCATATCCGGAGGATTTTTCAGCTGAAATGAGTTGTTCATCATTGCCATCGCCTGAAATTAAAATAACTTAATTACAAAAGATAGATAGATAGATTTTAGAGGTTGCCCTGGACAGGCTGACCTTAAGGTCCATTGTGATGCCTAAGGATGTGAGTGGAGTGGAAGGAATTTTTGTGTATAGACTAGGAATTGATAGGATATCCGACTATGATAGGAACTATGCCGATATTCATCTGGAGTTCGTGAAGGAAACTGCAGAAAACCTTCTCAAGCATAGCCAATTACTTCGTTCTTGTCCATACACCGACAGTTTAGTCAATTAACCGCCCCTTTTTTTCCCCTTAATAATTGACAAACTGCCGATATCGGGATTCGAACCCATAACCACCCAGTTTCCAAGTAGGCATACTGCGCAGACATAACGCCTGAGATCGCTCGGCCAGAGACTGGTACTTAATAGGGAATATGCATGAAAATTTTTTTTCACATGTATTTTCAGAATATGAAAATACTGTTAATACTGTAAAAATAATTAAAAACGAAATTAAAATCCGACAAATATCAAGGAAGCTATAAGCTTTTAAAGATTATTATCTGTCTCTTTCTTGCAAAAATACTAAAAACAGTGTTTTACGTGTATTTTAAATGGTGAAAGTGTAATATGACGTCACATAACATATCAAGAGGGCTATCACCCTCTTTGTCTAATCGGGAATTTCAATCATTCATATCTCGCTGATTTTTAAAGTTATTTAAAAAGTAATTTTACCTTGATATTTGTCAAGTAAACATGCTTCAATTCAAGTGAACAAAAAATTTCATGCATATTCCCCATTACAAAACTAAACTGTTTAAAACAAATGATACACGGATCCGATCATGTTTTTATTTCTTAAATCCGTCACTGGTTCAATTAAATTCATATTCCAACGTGTGGAGTTGTGTGAAAATTGAGAAAATGTTTAATGAATAATTTTTTTTTATATGATGTATTTTTCTTTCAATTTTCTCTGCTCTGAAAGGAATTATTATTCAGAATTACTAATTATGAATGTGAAAAGTATGAAAATGCGAATAGAAGAAAAATTATACAACAACAACAACAAAATAACATCATTTATGTAGCTCAACAGACGACTAGAGTGGCGTCATTAACCACAGGGGGTTGGGGTGAAACTATAGGAGGTCATAGTTAAACTAACACAGATTGTGTTTTAAATCATAGAAATTACTAATAAAATAATTGAAGAAAATTATATGCTATTTACTGATATTATAGTCATTCAAGTTAGCTGAGATGCTGATGTCTATTTTTGTAACACTATTTCAAATAACATTACAAAGTTAAATATGTTTACCGCCGACCATTTTTCTCCACATCATTTTTCTACCATTCTGCAATGTTAATAACTACTGTATAACATGTTTTCAATTATGATCTGTAGAAAGTAGAAAATTGATCAGGATATTTTAGGACCTTATACAGGAACATCTATGAAGTACACTTACGTCAAAAATACGTTTGGATTTTGAGAATTATCTTATTAATTTTGCGAAAAAGAAGCCACATTTTGATAATTATCTTCAATAGAGAAGAATATGCATGAAAATTTTTTTTCACATTTATTTTCAGAATATGAAAATACTGTTAATACTGTAATAATATTTAAAAACCAAATTAAAATCCGACAAATATCAAGGAAGCTATAAGCTTTTAAAGATTATTATCTGTCTCTTTCTTGCAAAAATACTAAAAACGGAGTTTTACGTGTATTTTAAATGGTGAAAGTGTAATATGACGTCACATAACATATCAAGAGGGCTATCACCCACTTGGTCTAATCGCGGGAATTTCAATCATTCATATCTCGCTTATTTTTCAAGTTATTTAAAAAGTAATTTTACCTTGATATTTGTCAAGTAAACAAAATTTTCATGCATATTCCCTATTATAGTTCAATTTCAAGTGTGTTGAACTTTGAATCTCCCTGTACGATGTAATTTTATCGAATCTCACTAACTTTAAATTTGATTGATTTTTTCTACCATTTGATTTGAAATAATTGACGATTTAAGCTCCCATCTGATGAATGCAAAAAAAAAACAACAGTTTCAATTATAAAAAACCTAAATTTGATTCCATAACTATACAAAACCATTTTGCTCTGTGAATGCAATCGTATAGTACAGGGTGGTCATCAAACCTTTTTTCAATCTAAAAGCACAACATTCTAGAATATCGACTGGGCCACGACCATCATTTATAGCCACTTGTATTTATCTTTATATTAGTGTTGGAATGAACGCTTTTGATTCAGTTTTAAATATCAAACGTAAGACGTAAACTAAAAAAAAGGGGCGTGGCTGTGTCGGTGGAGTACGTAACGGGTAACGTAACGATTCAAACCGTATACGATCTCTATATTTTGATTTGTATTGCAATATTTATTTTAATTTTTACTTAAACTAAGTCCTTTACTTTAGCTTCTCCGAGTTAAAAGTTATACTAAACGAAAATTATGGGACACAGCGAAACGACCTCAAAATGGCGGCGTTTCCCCCTTCGCCGCGCGCGATGCATCACAGTCCTCACTGAACGTAACGAATTCTTCGATCCTTTAGCTATCGAGTGTTGTAAATAAATTTTGGATGTAGATCTAACTTTGTTTCCTCTATGGAAACAAATTTAAAGACCTATGCAAAGAGAAAGCTCAACAGATTTGATGATTGTTCGACGACCCCACCCATGTTCACTGTTCAATAAACAAAAACAGACACATTAAACGTCGTCTATGGACCACTTTAGATTCGACTTGAATTGAACGTCATGAAGTGCAGAGTAGAGACTATATTATATAGACTATATATAGTGTGTGAGTGTAGACTGGCTTGTGAAGTGTATTAGTAGGGGTATGTGGTAGGTGGTAAGGGGTTGGGATTGTGTAGGGGTCATCTAATATGTAAATACAAGTAAAAACTAAAATCAATATTGATTTAGATTCAATGGATTCTCAAGAAAATTGAATAATAAATAATAATATAACATTTAAGAAAACAACTGTTTTCTTTTAAAAACAAATCAAATGTAGTACAATCAGTACTCGAAAACTGAACTGAAAATACTCTTTTGATAAATAAATGCTTCAAAGATTTTTCATGAAAAACTTATTTGTTTTTTTTTACAAATTATATATATATATATATATATATATATATATATATATATATACATATATATATATATATATATATATATACATATATATATATATATATATACAGAGTGGTTCAAGAGATATTTTCAAACTTTATTTACAAAGTCCGGACTAAATTGAATATACGTTTGCATATAATAATGGGGTCTATAACAGAGAGGCCACCCACATCATTATTTTTCAACCTTTATTAATTTTTACATTTACTACATTTTTATGATGTGAGTGGAGGATCAGAAATTCGTATGCATATGAATTGGTAGATGTGCGACTGCAGCCGACTTTGATAGGAACTATGCCGATATTCATCTGGAGTTCGTGAAGGGAAACAGCAGAAAACCTTCTCAAGCATAGCCGGATACTTCTTTCTTGTCCATATGCCGACAGTTTAGTCAATTAACCGCCCCCTTTTTAATAATTGACAAACTGCCGATATCGGGATTCGAACCCATAACCTTCCAGATCCAAGTAGAAACAACGCCTTAACAAGCACGGCTACTTGTCTGGACGTTTGTATATACTATA
Organism: Nineta flava; assembly: GCA_963920215.1. Classification (NCBI taxonomy): domain Eukaryota; kingdom Metazoa; phylum Arthropoda; class Insecta; order Neuroptera; family Chrysopidae; genus Nineta; species Nineta flava. The sequence continues at coordinate 2,532,428 of OY986046.1, forward strand.
CGTCGTATATTGGGGGTCGTATATGTGGGATGAAAAACAAATATAGACAGTTGAATTTTGACTGGAACATCTTGTACATGTATATGAATATGATATGTACAAAGAACATTAAACGGAAGGATATAATATAGCCAGCAGGAATTTACTGGGTCAAGTTGTCCTCACAGCTTATTTTCTTTAAAACATCACGCAAGGCAAAAAAGGAGATATATCGTCGGGCGCCAAGCATCCAACTCAACTCAAACGATACGTGTACAGATTCGATATGTGTACAGATACAGATATCACAATATGTATTTATATTCCATATTATAAGTTAGTTAGTTGCCTTTTAGTTAAATGGCACAAACTACTGTATTTTCAATTTTCAAAAATTTTAGTTTCTTATTCATAGAATCATACCGAGCCGAGCATATAATAATAAGATAGATAGATAGATTGTAGAGACTGCCCTGGGCGGGATACACTTCGACCATAAGGCACATTGTGATACCTAAGGATGTGAGTGGATTGGAAGGAATTTTTGTGTATATACTAGGAATTGGTAGGATATACGGCTGCAGCCGACTATGATAGGAACTATGCTGATATTCATCTGCAGTTCGTGATGGAAACTGCAGGAAACCTTCTCAAGCATAGCCGGTTATTTCGTTCTTGTCCATACGCCGACAGTTTAGTCAATTAACCGCTCCTTTTTTTCCTAATAATTGACAAACTGCCGATTTCGAGATTCGAACTTTTTTTTCCTAATAATTGACAAACTACCGATGTCGGGATTCGAATCCATTACCTTCCAGTTTCCAAGTAAGCATACTGCGCAGACATAACGCCCTAGACCGCTCGGCCATTTGGACTGGTTAATAATAAGATGGTCATCTTGTTATTATATGTTGGGTCTGTCTGTTTATTATGGAATAAGAAACTCATCAGAACTTTCTGACGATGATAATAGTTCCAACAATGTCAATATTCGTAGGTCGTTCGACCCCATATTGCACTGCACTATTGCTCTGACTTTATTAGTCAAAGTAAGACGAAGCGCACTACTAGGAGTGCTCATTTTATGCTTAGAGTGCTCTCAGCAGTGGCGTAGCTGAGAGGCCACTTAGGCCCCGATGCTCAGGCCCCTTTATGCTCGGGCTCCGAACTTTAGATGGCTTCACTCGCTATAGCGGAAAAAATATGATTTTTAAAATCAGTAGTATGTTGTAAAAATTTCAATTTAAAAGTCTAAATTGTATTGGGCCCCTGTGTAATTGAGGCACAGTCAGAACTCTCACAAGTGGCAGGATTTCTCGCGCAACTTACAACTTTTTGCAAAATGTGAAGCTTTTAAGACGGCTTTTGATTGGTCAAACTTTTAACACTATATTTTTTAATTCATTCAAATTCTCACTATTTTCGGAGGCCTCATGAAGATTTTTGCAGGGGGGATATTAGCTCTCAGCTACGCCACTGTGCACTCTCAGTGTGCACGAGGACAGTCAAATGAAAACGCTCTAAATAAGAGTGTTTACGATGGAGCTACCTTATAGTTGAGTTAGAGTTTGAACTCAAATGACCGTAATGAACGCACACTAGTGGTGTAATTACAAATGATGTTTAAATGAATAGAAGAACAATTTTCTTTTGAATTCGTTTTTATAAAATGGTAGACATTCGTTTCGAGTTCACTTCTTGTTCTTAATTAAGAAATCTTGACGTTACAATTTTGTTGAATGTTGTACACAAAGCTTGTAATGAAAGTAAAATGAATTCAAATACTGGTTCAGAGAGTTAGGGATTGAGGATTGGGGATGAATAGTGTAGTATTTGCTTTAACATGATTACATCAGTATTATAAAATACATTTATGGAATATCGGATATATGAAATGAGTTTTTATTGAAACTGGGCACTCAACTCAACCCGAATATTAAAATTGTGTGTATAGTATACATACGTTTAGTACTCACTTTGTAATGGTTGGAAATATTGAATGGAAAAATAGCACCTATAACATACTCTCCGGCGGTCCGAATTAGTCCGATTGAAATCTATACATATAAAAAGCTTTGTCCTGAATGACTGACTCACGGATCAATGCAAAGCCAAAACCGCTGATCGTAGAGACCTAAAACTTGGAGGGTGTGTTCTTTTGTATGACGTAGACATCCGATTTTCCGAAATTCTACCCCTAAGGTGATGAAAAACAGGGGCAAAGTTTGTATGGGACAACGTGATTCCTTGGTCCAATCTACTTCAAATTTTGAATAAACATTAAACAAGTAATATAAGGTCTGTAAAATTACAATTTTCGTGAGCGAAGCTGCGACGGACAATGCTAGTATTTTATATTAGATTGGCATTTAGTATTTGAAATCCGTCTCAGGTACGATTAAGTACCCAACTGAGATCCGCTTGAATAAAATACATTTCATAGAATATATGGATACATGTTTATCACTAATGAATTTAGGAAATGTTCGTATCATTTAAGTACTACATATTTCCAAACTTAATTATACCATATTTTTTTAACACATCTCGTCTCGTCTCGTTTCGCACCTTCTTCTTGTTCTCCTGTTCATACCTCTTTCAATTTTTACATCGATTATTCGATCGTATTTAGTTTGGACTGTTTGGGATGGACCCTTCCGTGGGCAAATTTTTAGTGAAATAAAGATTGAACTAAAACTTTTCAAAGATAAATATTGAAGTTGTTTCTTACTACTTTCAATATTCGTTTTATTGACTGACAAAAATATTTAAATAAACAGGTAGACAGGCAAATTTATGTTAATTGATAAGATCAATCCCAATTGGCCTGTTGGTCCACCGTGACCTCGCCAAAAAAAAATAAAGTTCTCAATAAAATGTTCATACACGTCGTTCCGATACAATTTTCTTTGTGTAAGGGAAACAAAATTCTCCAATTTGACTATCAGACAGATTGTATTGCCGGCAGTACACACTTGACGAGGCATGGCGAACATAATGAGCACGAGAGTGTACTCACATCGCCCAGTTTGCCTGGCGGCGACTACATTCCATTACAAGTTTTGAAAAACTCTGTTTTTATTTGACACGCGTCAAAGAAAGCGAGTGATTAATACATTTGACACGAGCACCAAGGACACTCTCGTCTACATCCGATTCAACGTTCAACCGCCATTTTTTATTCTTATCATGTCAGCACTCACACAATAATAATTATTTTTAATAGTTTAATAAAAAAATTACTACTTCGTAATTTTTAATTAAAAAAAGTCATTTTGCAGGAATACCAACGTAAGTTTTGGTCAAACCATGTTGAAATAACTGACGAAAACTGTATTGCTGGCCGAATATTCGGTGAGAGTGTACACAGCTCCACTCGCGGCTCATCGCCTTACAAATGTCTCGTCGAGTGTACACTGCTGGCATAATTAAAAATATTTTAAATGGGTATTATTAACATTGCAGAATTGTGATTAAATTACATGAAAGAAAACTATTTCCAAAAAAAGGCGGTATACAATTCTTATTTCAATGTTAACATTTATCATTTTGCAATGTCTGACTAACTAACAGAACTGCCATGATGTGATAGGTATGTTAATATACATGCTATACAATCAAATCTATTGAAAATGATTAAAAATAAATACAACAATGATGAATATAAAAAGGGTGGTAAATAGTTGTTTTTCGAGGCATCTCAATTGAATCCTCCCTTAATTTGAAGCACAATAGAAAGCTTAAAAAGGTCAAAGGTGATTATGAGTGCGGACTAAAGTGGGTAATTGTGAACCATGTGTACGGGTGGGTGGGTATATGTTCATATGATAATTGTTATCAAATAAACAAACCATGTTTATAATTTGAATGACCTTTATTGTCATTCACCTCCATATACATGATGAATAGTTTTTTGTCCAACTAATTTGCACGTGACCGGCCAAAAACTAGGGTTACTTGACCAATCAGACAGAGATCCACAAGTGATTAGTGTAGAAATTTAATCCATACACTACTAGCGTCGCCAATCATGTGACGAAACCAGAAAAACAGGACTTTCAACTACATTAGAAGACTTTAATTTTGTGTTAATGCCAAAGCACTTTGCCAAAGCACTGTGATGCCTAAGGATTTAAGGATGTGAGTGGAGTGGAAGAAATTTTTGTGTATAGACTAGGAATTAGTAGGATATGCGGCTGCAACCGACTATGATAGGAACTATGCCGATATTCATATGGAATTCGTGATGGAAACTGCAGAAAACCTTCTCAAGCATAGCCGGTTACTTCGATCTTGTCCATTTTTTTCTTAATAATTCACAAATTGCCGATGTCGGGATTCGAACCCATAACCTCCCAGTTTTCCAAGTAGGCAGACATAATGCCTTAGAGCGCTCGACCACTTGGACTGGTGAAGTATTATAGTAGTAACAATTCTTATGGTAAATAATTATTTATGTTTTTTAATTCATTAATTGACTGTAGAGGACTCTTTGTAGCGCTGTCCTGCGCTGTATGCTTTAGACTAGTAAGAAATAGGAGTATATCTATTCAAATTCGAATAAATTAAGTATATCTAAAATTATCGTACAAGCATCAAAATTATCGTAGATTTTGTCACATAATCAAAGTTGGGTGTATGATCGTACAACACCCGAAATCATCTGACGTGTACGGTAGTTATGTATCGAATGGGAACACTGTTTGACCAAATTCGTATTGGCTAATCGGACGAAGGTGTACTGCCGAATCGTACGTATTCATGTTTATGGAGGTCAATGATTGTTTTGTGTAGTGTACATTACATACAATACTCTGCTGTTCATAAATGTTATATTATATTGTAAGTAGAAGTTCTATTAAAAAACAATAGATGCCACCACCATGAATGGCATCCACTATTATCTGCTTGCTGTTATCATTTTCATACGATCATGTTGTATACATAATTCATTCATTTGTATACAAGACTACTACAGTAAACTACAGTCAAACATTTAATTACACAATAATAAATAATTACGTCTGTAATGAATGGTTGTTTATAAATGTTTTTTAAATACAATTATCTATATCATCTACTTCTATTAACAATTGTAGTACATAATAGTTCATTCAAGTAGCGAGCGTTCTGTTTTCAAATCTGATTTGTTCGTTATCCATTCTGTTTTTGGGGTAAATGTTTCGAATCAAAGTTCTTAGCTCATTTTACAGGACTAAAATAATAATTAGAAAGAGGGGTACCGTAAATGGGTCCCTAGCACTTAGACCAAGGGGTTCTCTGTGCCCCCCTTGAGAGCAACCTCTCACCCGAAGGCAAAACGTCTCCGAGTAAAAGGTGCTCTTTTAAGTAGATAAAGCTATGAGGCCACACAGAAGACCCACAACTTCTTTGCCGGGATTGATGGATCCAAGGTTTCGGAACAAACATTCTATACGTGACACCCTGTAGGTTTCTCCAAGTACATATACAGGGTGTCTAGTTGTCTGGAAAATCTGGAAAACCTGAAAATGTCAGGGAATTTTGAGTTTCTGGAAAAGTCATGGAATTGTCAGGGAATTTCGTAAAATTCCAGGGAATTTCATGGAATTAATGGAATTTCGCATAATCGTATTTAAAATAACTTATTTCTAAAAAATGATTACTAATAATTACCTGTTTTGAGGTTTTTGAAAAAATTTGTTTATGTATGTTACTCATGAAAAAGAACGTATAGATTTTATCATATTATCCATAAAAAATTAATATAAATGAACAAATCTATACTTTTCTTTCATATTCCTATCAATAAGAAAATATTATATGAAAAAATGATCTGGAAATATTCGAATTCAAGTCTGGAAACCCTGGAAAAGTCAGGAATTTTTTTGCCAAAATATTACTAGACACCCTGATATAATATGTATGAAGGTTTCATCGTTTACAGGACTATACTATGAGCGACTAAGTACGAATATCTATGTCAATCTTGGTAAATACGACTCGATAGTTCAAATTGATATGTATGCCATAAATCGAGAACCCCTACAGCGAAACTACTTTGGGTAAGAATAACAAAGTCACTATTGGCTGGGTACCTTGTCTGGACATTCATATGGATGAATGATAACCAAGTGAATTGGTGAATCAGAGAGAGAGCTTGATTCGATAGGAGCTTACACAGAAAGTTGCACACGTGTGAGAATATTGTTAGTATTGTGAACATTGATACGATTCTATCTATCGAGTTAAAATCAATAACAGCGTTGTGTGTCGAATAGATGATGATAACCTTATAATACCTTTGTTTGATATTTAAGTGAATCGAGATTCGAGAATACCTTCTTCAGTATAACAAGTGTTCTCTGAACCAGGGCCGGATTCACCCCCATACAACATTTACTTTATTATTATTTACAGAAATTAGAAATGGCTTAATCGATTCTCCATAGCGTATTATCAAAATAGTTCTAATATTTAAACAAATATATTAAACGGTGTTCAAGTCAATCTTCCCCCCACTTCTCTCTGGGTGGGTGGGAGAGTTGAATTTTATACCCGGTATATAATATATATGCAGGATATATTAAGTTTAGTTCCGACTTTGTAACGGATGTCCGTTTGTGAACATGATAACTCAAAAACTAAAAGAGATAGCAAGCTGAAATTTTGTATGTGTATTTAAGAGCTGAAATGTAAGGTCAAGTTTGTGAATGGGCAAAATGGGCAAAAGTACCTATCTTTGAAACCGTAAGAGATAGAACAAAAATTTACAGAAAAAAAATGTCTTTTTTTAAATAAAAAAAAAATTTTTTGTTTGAAACTTTTTTCATAAATTCAGTATCTACCGGGTAATTAAGCAATGAACTTAGTTATTATTTTCACTTGTTTAATAATAATTTAAAACCATTATATTGTTATGTGGATTTGAAAGCAACTTAAAATTAGAGGCCACGCATTCCCTTTTGCTGAAACGAGTAAAACTGGAAGTGAGAGAAAAAACACGTGCAAATCTTTTGTTTATGGTTACCCTAGTGAAATATATACCTGTTTTTAAATCTTTAGTTGAGTTCTTCAGTCCTCTGTTTGAATCCGTCCCTGGTGTATATTACCCTTATTGTACGTAAAACCGTACAAGACCGTACATACACTCAAATACAATATATTTGAAGCAGTAAGTCATGTTTGAATAGTCAATTATGTGAATAATATCACATACAATATCACTTAGAATATTTTAACTGGTTCGAATTTTTAGTAACGGAGTGTACATCATACTTAACACATATATTTTCCAAAAATAATATTTCACTTTATTGATTTTATTCATTAATTGTCAAGTTCTTTTCTATTGTGGTTTCTCTGGTGTTTTTCCTCTAAACTATTGACTGTATTAAAATATGTTTCAAACAAAAGTTGTTTCTATTAAACGATTTTCTCGCATCGTTTAAAAGTTAGGTTGCTTAGCATAGTTGCCACGCGGCACAGATGCATAAAATGCAACCTTTTTTCAGCCCATGTCACAAGAGAAAGATCAGTAAAACAATTTTCAGTATCGGGTCAGTAGTTTCAGAGATCTCATACTTATTATCTGTTTTTGGGCATAGAGGACCCTTTGGTCTAGGTGCTAGGGACCCGTTTGCGGTACCCCTCCTTCTAATTATCTCATACAAACTGATAAATAATTTTATCTCCGTATAATATTAATTATAGATTGGTTTCGTTTTCGATACAGGAAATTTCTTTTCAATATTTTGGAAACGATTTTTTCTTAGGAACTCTAAGGATCTTTGTATATATCCAAAACAATATTTATGGAATACTACTCACATTAAGGATGTACGAGCATTGGAGCTTCAAAAAGATGAAGGCTTGGTTTTTTTTTACATGTAGTTGAAGTGGATATAAATCATTTATATAAGTTTTAGGGGGGGGGGGTACGGGGGCCTCATTATTTAATGTTAAATTTCGAGTTTTAATGCATTGCTGCTCTTATGGAGAAACCCGTGAGCGTTCACATATTTAGATAATTTTCACTTGAAATAAAATAAGACGAATAAAATAAAAACTACACAATAGAAAGTAAAAATATTAATAAAGAGATTGAACCAATAAAATTCCGGTGTGACGGGCCTAAAAAAAAGATATTTACGAAAACAACTACGAGATTTCAGGTAAATTTCATTTAAGTCGGTGGTAGCTTAATTACCCGAAATCTCAGGTTTTTTTCTTAAATATCTTTTTTTTAGGCCTGGTATGGCGGGTCTAAATTAAATTTTAACTTACGACAAAAAATAATAAACATTATTAAGGACTTTTATGAATGTACTATAGAAGATTTTGAAGAATTTTATAAATAGACTGTATTTAGTGCTCGTACATCCTTAATTGAATCGGGATGAGAGCTAAACGCTAAAGATCCAATAAATTATTTTCCTTGCAGTTTGATCATTTCTAAATCATTTGTATAGATTGTTGTTTGCAATAAAAATGAATTAAATATCATAAACAGTTTGAGTATCACTGTTGACAGTACAACAAATAAGATTTATTTGTATAATAAATATAATATTTTAAAGCTGATATATATTTACAGTACAATTGTGAGTTACTTAGATTTACACGATGTACGATATGAGAAAGCAGACTTCACACAACTGTTAGTGAGCTCTATGAGCTGTATGAGCTATGTGAGATCTGTGAGGTCTGCTGTCAGTGCCAGTTGAGTTGGTAGGTAGCTGGTAGTTAGTGTTGCTTTGTAGCTCTATATAGCTCTATAGCTCTGTAGTGTTGTGTTGGGTTGGGTGAGATAATATGACCTTGACATATTAACATTATACAATCATGTAATACCGTAAACTCGTAACGTATCCATAAATACGTATTTGTCGTTTGTATATTTATAACCAGCCATCTCTATACGATATATGATATGATCACCATCACAGAATAGCTATCAGAGCTATTGTATTCTTTTTCAATATATATATATATATATATATATATATATAACGTTTGTCTATATAGAGTTTAATCAAGCACCTTTAGTATCATTCGAAGAAAAGAAAGAAGTGATGGAACGATATTTCTAACCGTTACAAACTTGGACCTAAACTAATAATAGTAATAAAAAGACGCTACAGTTTTTTTATCAGACTTGAATTTTAGAGAATTTTTAAGGTTCGTTTAGACTACGACACTATACATCGTACACTCAGTGTATACACCGTGTGTCTATGTGTGCACACGGGTGTCTCTAATTGTGTTATTTATTGCGACACTATAATTAGTGTCGAATCAGCGGCTGTGTGAACACCTTGTGTCCAAGTGTCTCTTCAGGTTTTCAAACAGTTTCGACATTATTTCATTCACTCCATACATTCCATATACATATTATATAGTAATAAATATAGCGTTTACGTCGTTGTTTAATTACAATATAAGCAGCAATCAGTTATTTTGTGTGTGAACAGTTCGGACACAAGTTCCGTACATTTGTGTCTAGATGATAGTGTCCAGACACCAAAAATCTGTTTAAGTATGAACAGTCAAGAAATTTATATCTGACATTTGGGTCGCAACTTATGTCGTAGTCTAAACGAAGCATTAGAGAACCAGATTGAATTCTTATACCTTTCCGAGGAATACGGGAGTTTTAAAAGTTTGGAGACTTTTGTTCCATGAATATTTTTGACAAAAATCCATTTCCGATTTAAAGATTGTGGAGTAGTCTTCACCTCCCAGAAAATAATCCAACATGGATTTTATCATGGACCGTAAATTTCATGAATGGAAAAATTATTTTATGTTTTTAAAACATCGCACTAAAAACGATCCACAATCTTGATCCCAAGATGTAAAACAGTACTGACCATTGTTGGGACACGTAGGGCTTGCACTGTGTGTCCACAAATGGGCATGTGGTCCCAGAAACTATTTCATACATAAGCATTGTGAGAGTTCGATATATGATAGAGATTTTCGTACAAAGATTTTATGTACAATCACTGATTACAAAGTTCATGCGAAAATTGTGATAAATATATTCACATTCGTTGGCAGAGGCTTGAATATGTTTAACGCCATCTTCACTAGATTGTACCTACTGAACCATTTTCAATAAGGTAAATTTTTCTGATTGAACCGAAATTTATTAATAAATTCAAAAGAAAATATGTCAATAGCACAAATAATATATAGACGTGTATTCTGTTTCGTGGAAATGGACGACTATGAAAATGTTTTTTTTTTTTTTTCTATATATTATGTTTATTTATGTTTTTTTTTTTCTATTCGAAGAAAAATGAAAAACACTTTTCTTTTTGTGTGTGTGTTTTCTTTGCTTATATACTTTTATAATTTGTTCAATTAATAATCGAATCCGTGTAAAATAAGATGGAAAAATTCTATGATCGATAATATTTCTGTAGGTAGTTGTATCTTTCGAACCTTATTCATTCTCGGTTTTTGGGTAAATATTTCGAATAAAAGTTGTTACAATATTTATAATGATACCAGTCCATGTGGCCGGGCGGTCTAAGCCGTTATGTCTTCGTAATATGCATACTTGGAAACTAGGAGGTTTTGAATCCCGACATCGGCAGTTGTCAATTATTAAGAAGAAAAATCCCGCTGTCGGCGTATGGCCATGCTTGAGAAGGTATTCTACTTATTTCGATTGTAGTAAGATAAGTTAAGGATAATATAAGCTAACGTCGAAAGCTAGCGATGGGATGCGAATACTTACTAGTTGATTTGGTATATTATATTTGATGAAGCGTACTTTTTGATGTGAAAAATCATCTAATGCGGCAAGTTAGACCGGCTGTTGTCCTGTCTAATCTGACATTACATATAACAAATCGATTTAAAAAAGTTGCTCATAGATGGCAGAACATATACAAGTTCAATAACTCATTCATAGATAGCAATGCATATTTCTTATATACAAAATAGTTTTGATGTTTCACATCTGCTTTCATGAGTTGTAAATACAAATAAAATCAATATATGATTAAAATTGGCTAACTAACCTTGATATCGAAATCACCTAGAAATTGTTATGATTTTGACACAATGATCTGAATTTCGATATGAACTACATTCATTATTTAGTATTCAGTGTTCAATGTTCTGAACATAACAATGGACAAGACATACGACACGACACATTGATTTACATTTCTGGAAATATAGAATTGTATCGTGAAACACCTGCTTTTACTATATATTAAACAGACAGACACACAGACACGGATGGTGGTGCAGTACTACTCTGAACATGACAGATAAACAAAATATGTTGTTTTGTATTTGACATATTGTAAACAATTTTCTATACAAATCGTGTTTTGTGTGTCAAAACTATTCACAACAAAATATTCAAAACCATTGCATGATACAAATCATTTATGTAAAACAGTAGTTCTTAATCAGTTTTACTACCAACAGCAATTTGTTAATACGCGCAAAAATGTTCAAAAACAACATGTTTGATACATCAAGTGTAGGTACACACTGTATATGCAATATAGAACTGGCCACAGGGTGTCCGTTAGTCTGGGGTCTCGAGGCTTACTAGTGAAACACAAAATAGTTTATACACGGGGAATGAGGGAAGAACAGCAAGAAGAGATTGGTGAAGGCGGTTTAAAATCAAACAACTATTTGTTTGTTTCGAAGAGATTCGAATCCTTACCGAAGTTGCAAACTTTTACGCAAGTAACTTGTGAGAACATATTGTCTACGGTGATGCGCATTAAGACGATGCTCCGTTTTCTAATGGGTTGCAAACTACTGACCTCGTTGATTATCCAAAACATAGAATTGGATCTTATCAACGATAGCTGTTTTTCCGAAGGATTTATTGATAATCTAGCTGAAATATCTCCTTTATTGGCTAAGCTTAGCGTCAGTTATAATTAATGGGAACTTTTTAGATAAAAATATACGTTTTTGAAAATATAATCTTGGCCAAAGACTCTTGGCTATTTTGACGGCCAAGGGTGCTTGCCATAATACCACCCGAGTCACTTTGGTCTAGTCTGACGCTCTGTATATGTATGCCTGTACAGTGTACAGTATACCTCGGCTTAAGGTACAAACTTGAGAATAAAAGGACCCTACAGTTATTAAGTATATCTCTTATAGTTTTTAGGGCTCAAAAACAATGAGAGATATCTCGGTTTTTCGATTCAAATTGAATTTACTCGTCTAAAACGAAGTAGATTGAAGTGATAGACAGTTCCGTCTGTATAAATAACAATTATATATATATATTTCAAACAAAATATTTTCAATAATCTATTTATTATTTAAAAAAAAAAAAATGTATATAAATATTTCGAATTATTCGAATAGAAAAATCTATTTCGAGATACCTGAGAATAGGTTAAAGATAAAAAAACAAATGTGTATTAATACATGATGTATCTCTAGACCTCATTTATTCAGTTTGTTTGCTTTTTTTTTTTTTAATCAAATGAAAAACTATGTCAATATATTATTATTGTACAGGGTGTACAATACCATACTCCAGTACCACACTTTTTAGCGAATTTTCTCAACAAGAAAAGCTATTGGTATTGTACTGATAGCAAAATCAATCTACCTAGTAGAAGTCGAAAATAACTATCATTAAACTTAAATAAATAATTATACATATATATATATATATATATATATATATATATATATACCTACACTGAACAATCAAATAGAGCTATTGGTATTGTATCGATGGCAAAATCGTTCTATCTAGTAGATGTCGAAAATAACTATCATTAAAGTTAAATAATTATATGAGTCGTAATCAAAAATGAAGAAAATAGGAGCAAAATGAAGGTGGCAACGATACCTACACTGATAGAAGTAATTCCTTACAGTAAGAAAAATTTGTTTAAACCAAGAATTTCTGAGTCTCGCATATAGAGAAGATCATATATATTTGGTATAAGAAAATAAGTATCTTGACATCTATAGTTTGGACTTGAGAAAATTATCTTAACTAAAGATCAACTGACTCAAGAATCTAGAAATTCTTAAACTGAAATGATGATTTCTTTGGACCAAGATGCTAAAATTTACACGGACCAAAATAAACATTTGTTTAATCCAAACAAATGAAACTTTTTAAAGAAGTTATGATATACTTCAGTTAAAGAAGCTGCATAAACTTTCTCTTCTTGAGTTTTTTTATGTATTTTTAATAAGACAAAAACTTTTTTTTTACAAGAATTTCATTTTCTTGACTAAAGAATCACAAGAGTATTTGGCCAAGGAAAACTCTCTTAGACCAAGACTAACAAACTCTAGTTCAAGAATTTTAATTTGTTCGCTCAACTAAACACATGTTTTTGGTTTGACTGCGTAGTCTTGAATGAAAACAAGGCTCTCTTTATTGAAGCAAATATTTTGAAGAAATTATATATTCTTGAGGAAAGAAATTCCTTCGATCAGTGTATGGATGGGACACTACACTATGGAAGACGATTTCGAACCATTTATTGCTTCGATTTTGATACAAGAATGATGGGGATATTTTCGAAAGATTGTATTGAATCGTATAAAATATATACTAAAATCATATTCGAATTGAATTTTCAAACAATGTACGTCGAAATATTGCACAATGGGTTTTTGATTGGTTGAGAGCGCTTGACAGTTTGACTAACTGTAGATGTATTCGTAGAAATTTGTAGGTATGTAGGTGTACCACTGTACACAAACAATTGATTCGATTATAACTGAATTGAGCTAAAACATGATCGTAATGTTTGATGTCGATATTGACGTTCGATGTGGATTTGAACGTCACGTACACATTGTACCTTGATATACTTACTATACGTCCATATGTCCGTACCTCCGTACTAAGTCCGTAAGTGACATGATTTAATCATGAACTAATATTTTAATACAATCAACTCGCTACTATTCACTCAACCATACTAAATATTATGTGCGCTGCGATATTAGTTAGTGTGCTGTAGCTTTTTCTACCATAATTCAATATAAAAGCTCTTTACTGACGAACGTTCTATTTTCAATTATGTTACGAAATTATCGAAGCGACAGTCAATTGTTACAAATGCAATTGGAAATTGTTGCTTTCTAAACGTTCTAAAAGAACATTCTATTTTCAATTACCAGTATGTTCATTCAATCACTAATTACTTTCAATCCGTAACATTTTTTAATGGATAGACGCACGTTTACAACAAACAATTCAACATGTTAGTAGTTTCAATTTGATTGGAAATTGCGTTCTAAAAGCAAATACTATATAGATAGATAGATATGGGTGGGTCTTGGGGTATATAGAGATGAATTACACTTCGATCTTATGGTCCATTGTGTTCCTCCTTGTCGCTAGGTCTGAACATAATGGATCCGTTATGGAGTCCGATTGTGTGCAGATGTTTCTGTAGGTGTTAATGTCCGGTGATGAATTTGGTAACCTTTTAACATTCTACGATTTGAAATTGTGTTCTAAAAGCTAAGACGTTTACCTACAATTTTATCGAAGTGACAAATTTTAGTCCTTTTCGTCCATAAAACTACCTTTAGTAAACCCGGGGCTTTATATAATAACATACTACTAAAGCTTTACTGAAACTTTAAACATATAAAAGTAAATACTACGGCCGAACGGTCTAAGGCTTTAAGTCGGCGCAGCATGCCTACTTGGAAACTGTAAGGTTATGGGTTCGAATCCCGACATCGGCAGTTTGTCAATTATTAAGAAATAAAAAAAGAAGTGGTTAATTGACTAAACTGTCGGCGTGTGGACAAGAACGAAGTAACCGGCTAGGGCTTGTGAAGGTTTTTTGCAGTTTCCTTCACGAACTCCAGATGAATATCGGCATAGTTCCTATCATAGTCGGTTGCAGCCGCATATCCTACCAATTCCTAGTCTATACACAAAAATTCCTTCCACTCCACTCACATCCTTACATCCTTAGGCATCACAATCTATCTATCTATGTATACTTTATATAAAGCAGTCCATAGACCATCAATATTTTGTGCAATACACAATTGTTATGTATATCGGATTCTTTTAAGGATAAGGGTGTTTTTCCATGGTTAAAAGGAATGAAATAATTTCGAATAAATGTTGTTAAAACAAATGTTCTTGATAACCAAAATGATTCGGTAAAATTATGAAAATAGGAAACAACTTTTGAAATCGACATTGAATAAAAATTCCGTATATTACAGAAATTGGAAGTGAGTGAAGGGAGAGGAGGACACCCTATACTATAAATAATTGAAATAATAAAACAAATGTAGTACTATGTGACACAAAAGTAGGGCTTATTTTTCAAAAATTTTAGTTAATTTGTGCCTTATTTATTCGGTTTTTGGGAAAATGTTTCAAATAAAAGTTGTTAGTATATTTATAATGAATAACTTTTATTCGAAATATTTTTTCGAAAACCGAATGACCGTTAGGCACAAATCCATTATACAATTTTGAAAACTAAGCGCTACTTTTGTCGTCCATAGTAGATTTGTATATAAATAAAATATTGATTAGTTCGGTTGCTAGAATTGATATTCGATTGTGGATAGTTCTTTACTCGTTTAAAGTAAGTCATCTATCGTCCATCGTCCGTGGTCCGCGTCCAGTCCATATGGTATGGTGCTTTATAAATTTTTAATGCATTACGATTGTAATGTAGACCAAGGTTGATTGCCTAACCTCTGACATTATAATTAGCCGTACCACAACTAAATAATTGTATTTTTTTTTCATGTTGGTATTTATTAATTCAATATTTACATTTCTTTTCAATTCATTACAATGTATTCCAAAATTATATGGTTTCTTTCATGCATAATATAGACTATCTATCGGCTTCATTAGTAGTTTTTCGATCAAATGTTGAGTCAACACAATTTGGGTCAAATAGTATTTTTCCACATTTTACCGTATTTTCGAATAGAATTTCCCCCGTAGAGTTAATTGCTTAAATACTCCGGGTTTATGGGGGGGGGGGGGGGAATGACTATACTGAGTTTATGAGGGAAAAAAGTATAAAAACAAAAGTTGTTTATTTAAAAAAAAAAGCAACATTTTTTATCTTTAAATTTTTGTTCTTAACGATTGCAAAAATGTATATTTGTCCCCCTGGCGGGGATACACAGTCCAGCTTTGCTCATTCCCTGATTTTATATCACTAGTGACATGTTGACATCTACGTTAATAAATACATTCTAAAACAAGAACACACGATATTTTAGCTGGTTCTCTTTTCGTACGGAAATGAACTAATTAGGTCATTTTATGAATACCAATTCTGAAAATTTTTTTCTGGAATCAATATTTTCAACCTATAGTTACAATATTACTACTACTACTATTTTTTTTTTTCATATTAGGGTTTTATTAGCGAATTTCCTGAAAGGAAATAGAGCTATTGGTCCCGTACCGAAGTCAAAATTTCGCAAAAATTTCTTCAAATGTCCATCGATCCTACCTTGTAGATGTCAAAAATCACCATCTGTAAAATTTATATATATATATCTATGGACATATATATATATATATATATACATATATATATATATATATATATATATATATATATATATATATATATATATATATATATATATATATGTGTCTGTAATCACTCTAGCGGTCACAGTTTTCATTTTATCGGAATGAGATTTGGTATTTGAAACGCTTTTGGTATTCAAAAGGTCAAGTTCGTTAATGGGTAAAATCGGATCAGGGGAAAGGGGGGTTTAGAGGGAGGGGGAAACACAAAATTTGACATATCTCCCTTAATATTCGAAAAATCGAAAATTTTATAAGAAGTAAAGTTGTAGGTATTAAGTTTTACTGTAATTTTGTTTCTTATCATTTTTTCTGTAACCCTAATATTTACAAAAAAATTGACGGTTTAAGATTGAAAATTAAATTCCTCAATATCTCTGTACGCATTAGAGTTTGAGCAAAAATGATAAAGTGGTGAATTGTAGCAAATATGATTTTCTACAACTTTGTTTCTTACGCATTTTTCGATTGTTCTAATATTAAGAAAGATATTTTATATTTTGTGTTTTCTTCTATCTTTATGCCCCCCTTTCCCCTTGACGTATGTTATTTATTAATAAAATTGGCCATGCAAATACTAAAATCAGATACGACATTTCATTTTGATCAGACTAACATTGTGATCACTAGAGAGTAGTTTATTTATTCCAAGGAAATTCGCTAAGTTGAAGCAGCTCCTGCGTAACGAATTTTTTTTCTTTAAATTTGTGTGGATTGTTGTTTTATGTTGTACCGTTCATAGAATACTATCATTTATTTTCAAACATGCCACATACAAATAATAAGGGATATTCAAAAAAGAATTTTCAATTGTTAGAAGTAATGCTAAGCTTAAGAAGACAACAATGAATATATTTAACCTACTCTCATTACATGTTAATGCAGTACAAAACAGTGCAGCAAGCATAAACAACAGATACACTAAAGAGTACCCCCACTGTTTTTATTTCTTTATTAAACATATTGTGTATAGTTATTATAGTAAATAATATTTAACATTGATTCTCTATTAGCAAGGCTTTCCAACACATACGGTATATATGTAAACACTTCCGGACGAATGTTGTTTAAAAAAACGATTCTGTATGTACCAACCTGCTCGTATAATCGGAAACTGATTGTTAGTAAAAGTATCGAATATAAATTTTCAATTTAAATAAAAATATACGCGAAAGTCACTCATAATCATGAAAATTGTCGAATATGATATGAAAAATTTGTATTCGATAAAATAAATATGTACATATTTTGAATAAATTTTCTCAATTTTCATCAGTTTATATAATATCACACGAATATCTTATCGAGTTATTATGGTTTGAGGAACTTGGGTGAGATGACGGGGGGTACTACATCACTCAGGGGGGTAAATATTAAATATACGAGTGTGGATAGAATGACGCCCTCTATGAGTCTATGCGTCACAAATAACTGCAGCTTTGTCTTTTGTTTGTTGTAAAGTATGTTCTTTTAAATAAAACCTGTCAAATTTTTATGACAGTTTCTGAGTGAGAGTCTCTTAGGTTTTGTAAAGTTACTTTTGATTTTTTTTTTTTTTTAAATATGGAAACAAATGGTGACCTCCATCTCGGTGAATGGAGGTCAAGAAAATTTGTTTGCTTTTATACTATTGATCGCAAATTATTCAACAATGTTTTTCGTCAGAACAACAAATATGTAACCAAAATTAAAAATTTACAAGATGAAAATGCAAAAGAAAAATATAATACAAAAAAAGAAAAGAAAAGTAAAACTGAATACAATCCACTTTAATGAATTTCCCCAGATGGTTCTTTCTCATTCGTGTGAAAATTTCAAGACATTTATTAATTATTTAAGTTGAATTGTGTTCGTTCTGTCGTCTAAATTTTAAATTATTTCATTTTATCATTTTACATAGTACAGGGAGACACACAAGTACACGGAAATCTATCAAAACTGACTGACATTAAGTATGTACCACAGAAAAAGGAGAGCTCATCTTTTTAAATTTAATAGTTGATTTGACGATGGTCATTTTTAACATCTATTAGGTCTGGTCGAATCTAAGCCTTTTAAAAGTGATTGTAATTGAACAAAAAATTGTAATTGAACTTGTCACAGTGTTGAGTGTTTTTATGGAGCTTTATGTTGCACTCATCAATAGATTCAATTCATTTCAATTTTCATTCAAAAAGCTACAAAGCGTTCCAAATTTTTAAATAATATAACTTGAACTTAATATAAAAAACAAGTTTGTACAAATAACATTCACTAAACGGTTGTTGAGAATTAAATTATAAATAGAAATAAAATAAAATCTGTCTTTGTTACTTATACATATAATGTTATAGACATAAAACAGTGTATATATTTTTGTTGATTTAAATTAAAGGTACATACATACATACAATCAATACCAAAAGTTAGTTAAAATTTTCTATATTATTTAAAATTCAATATATTTTTACTATTTAGGATCAAAAGTTATAGCACCTATAACGTGTAACGCCGTGTATAACGTAAAACGTAAACATATCGTATGCAATGAACATTTAATTGATTTAAATATTTACTGAGATCATGTCAAAACGAATGACTCATTCCATTGTTTTTTAACTTTACAATTGTTTTACATTTGTTAGTACAGATCATATTGACACCGCTTGTTCACAGTTTACATACAAACAGAATATATCATGCACGGGATCAACACGAATCTATAGATGAATCTGTTTATTTAAATCCATTCAGTTGTGCGGAAATTAAAAACAAATCAAATCGGTAAAAGTTCGAATCATTCGATTTCTGGTAAATTTGTCTGCCCGTCGTCAATACGATTACTTTAGAAAAATAATTTCGAGTGAAAACCAAGATTCGAGATGGAATATACCAAAGTATTCGGGTTATTATAAAGAATGATTATTTAGATTTGTGAACTTTCAACCAATGTTTATTTTTAGCTTCAATATTTAATAATCCATATACAAGTTTGTTGATAGATACGAGGTGTAACCTAGGGACACTGGGTATTGTACTAAGCAGACGGCGTGTATATAGTAGCGAGTACGCTATACATTCTTCTTCATTTAACGATTTAACTGCAGGTGGTGTCAATATAGTATGTTCTATGTCATTAAAATCAAAACAATTCATTAGACAGACATCTATGTCAAAGTTGTTCGTAAATGGTCGTATTCTGGTTGCTCGATTGCTTGAGGTTTCTTGTCATGTAAATTTCTCCACAAATTCGTGATAAAACCACTATTTAAGGTAGTTAACCAGCATGAAATCACTTCTGCTTATTTTTTTTCACAGGCTATAAATAACGTTTTGTAATAAATCCAGAAGTTTCAGAATTTTTGACCGTTTAGAACGCGAGATAATTCATAACAAAGTAATCATTCTCTCTCATTAGAAGCATGGAAAATTTCATATCCGCCCAACTATTATCTGTTGTATTGAAAAAAAATACTCGACATAATTTAAAAAAAACTAGGATAGTAAAGATAAATATTTATTTAAAAAAAAATTGTTTTTAAATCGCGTTTTACCGTTTTGTTTTCGAAATATAATGGTTTAAATTTCTGTTTCTTTCAAAATTACATTAATTTGTATATAAATATATGTATGTGTATCAGGTTTTTTGTCCTGATTATATAAGTCCATGCTGGTGGAACTACCTTAAAAGAGATTACACCAGACCTATTTGTTTTTGGTATTATGGACTACAAAAATAGCGCTCATTTCTACATAATTTTCTAGTTGATTTGTGACTTATTAATTTGGTTTTTGGGAAAATGTTTCGAACAAAAGTTGTTTGTATATGTATAGAGAAGAACTTTTATTCGAAGTGTTTTTTTCGAATATCAAATGAATGTGGCACAAACAGTGAACGTTACTTTTATTTGTGGTGGCCATGTGTACTACCTTGAACATTCCTAGTTTATTAACAGACTCGCCTTCTTCCTGTTCCTGTGCTAATACCATATTACATGCTTTTTTAATTAAGTTGTGTCCTGCGGTTCTACCTTAATTCGTATCCAGGATTAAATAAAAAAAACAATATCAAATTAAATAAAAACCTTCTCCCTTTTTAAAAGTCGATTGTTAAACGTGCAATACTTTTTACGACAATTACAACATAAAACAGTTGACGAGTTAACTAAAACACGTTTTGTGATTATTCAACAAATTTTTCATAAAGCTTTGACCTAAATTTTTACAAAATTGAGTTGTTTAAGAATTTATTTGATATAAATTCTGTCATCATAATTATATTTACATATGTATAATACTACAGGGAGTTCAAAGAACAATTCACTTCACATATTCAAGGATATAAATGAAAATCCTCGATTTGCTTTAAAAAAGTTTCCGAGAAATACTGATCCTAAGGGTAAAATATTATGCATATAGATAGATCAATGGACCTTTTTATAGCCGATATATTATAATATATACGAGGATATTTCAAGTTATGTCCCGACTTTGTAAATAGAGGCTGAAAATATTGATCGCAGAATCAAACTGTTATTGAGAAAAATAATGTTCCTTTTTTATTTGAAACTTTTCCTTTTTTATTTGAAACTTTTATTCATAAACTGATTAGATTATGAATATTAATTTATCTCTGTAAGATCAGCTCAAACATCTGTAATTACTATTACCGAATATTTGAGCAATTAATGTAGTTAGAATTGCTGTGATTGAGAATATATTATCTTTATAAAATATATTTCTATGGATACATTTAGACAATTCATTGTTTATCTTCTTAAATGAATATTAAATAAAATACTATCTAATTCTGGAATGTTTATAATTGATATCTAACTAAAATGTTTTAAAGTATGTATGATATAATATAAATATAATATAATATAATGCAGGCATGGCATGTGTATTATCAACTCAATAGTTCAATAATAAATAGTTCACCAAACAAAATGTAAATTGAAAAGCCTAATTGATTGATCTAGTTCTCGGAAATAAAATTAAAATGAATGGTATTTCAATCAAATATTCAATTCTATATATCTATATGCCCCAATATTATTACCAAACCATATTATCAACAAATAATCGAATTGTCCTATTTTCAATCGATCCAATGAACAAAACTCTTTGAGCTCTTTGTTTTTCCATTTTCCATATCCATAGAAAATAGATTATTATTTCGTTGAAAGCATTTTATTATATTGTCATATCATTTTATTTTGTTATTATATATTCCATATATATATATATATATATATATATATATATATATATATATATATATATATATATATCATATATTATATTGACAACTCATTACAGTACCCACAGTGTCGTCAAACATATGTGTGCGATATGTGCGTGTAAATATCTCTTTTTAATGGAAATATTTAATTTTCATTTTTGAAATGCCATTACTGCACACATCCCCGCCACACCACCATCAAACTATAATTTGATTTTTATTTTCGATACATTCGAAATGAAATTCATGCGATATTGCTTGATGGTACCGGTGTGGTGTTTTAATAAGAATATGTCATTTATCTAGGTTTTCCAACATAATGTCGTTAACAGTTGACAGTGACGGGGATTTACTCTACAGAGGGACCAAGGAGGTTCAAACTAAAACTGTAACACTTCTAAATATTAGAAAAAATCGTAATTTTCACAAGATTTTTTCCAAAATAAACTTAAAGATTTAAAAATTTCTTGTTCCCGATTTGACTGTAACTCATTATAAAGATAATATACGAAATTTCTCTACATTTGACGATGCATAAAAATGATCATATCTCGAAAACTATTTATTAAATCGTCAAACCAAGTTGATTTTTCGGTTTCTTGGGTCCAAATTACAATATAAGTGAACTTTTAGTCAAATCGATGACTAAAATTTTTTTGTCATTTTTCCAAATTTTTCTAAGGGGTATACCTTAAAAAAAATTGCAAAAATCAAAAGAAATTTTTTGTTCCCGATTTTGATTAAATTCACTATCTAAGGTAAATTTAACCCAAAAAACACGAAAATCCAGTTAGTTTTACGATTAACTGAGCGGTTTGTGAGATATCGACTGAAATCTTTCAAAAGGAGGCATACAATCGTATAGAGAGGGCATATCTCGGAAACTATCAGTCAAATCACCAATCCAACTGGATTTTTGATTTTTTTGGGCCCAAATTACCATATAAGTGAACTTTCATTCAAATCGATGACTAAAAAATTTTTGTCATTTTTCCAAATTTTTCTAAGGGGTATACCTTAAAAAAAATTGCAAAAATCGAAAGAAATTTTTTGTTCCCGATTTGGATAAAATTCACTATCTAAGGTAAATTTAACCCAAAAAACACGAAAATCCAGTTAGTTTGACGATTGACTGAGCGGTTTGTGAGATATCGACTGAAATCTTTTAAAACGAGGTATATAATCGTATAGAGAGGACATATCTCGGAAACTATCAGTCAAATCACCAATCCAACTGGATTTTTGAATTTTTTTGGTCCAAATTACCTTATAAATAAATTTTACTTCAAATCAATGGCTAAAAATCTTTTTCGATTTTTTTGTAAATCGTGTTAATTTAACGAATTTGTCATGTCTCGGAAACTATTCGTCAAACCATCAAGTAAAATGGATTTCTATATTTTTTAAATCTCTTACAATAAATTAGTATTAAAAAAAGGGTAAAAAAAAAATGTTGATAATTTTCAGTTGATTGATTTGATCAATGTAAACGGAGGAACCTTATACGTGATTAAGCACCTATGACTTGACCGAATTAGATGTGTGTGTTCAGCTTCAGTCAGACACATTCACTGGGACACTGTTAAGCATTACATGAGCTAACAAAGGTAATACTTGCTAATACTCTTGTAAGGCAGGCACACATTATACTGTGCTAGGATAAGAGCGACCGCGACGCGACGCGACACGACACGAGCTGCGATCAATAATGGCAACCGTATCATACTGTCGGTCTGTCCATTCGTACGTTAGTTGGTAGACGGACTAGCTGACACGGTGGGTGCTATGTGTAACGACGAATACGACTGACTGACTATACGTACTTACTATCTATCGTAAGGTTAATACTCAACAAACTCAACAAACGAGACCGAACGTATACCATCTAACGAGATTACTATTCACACGTTCCAGGAATTAATATGACCCGTCTTTGATTCCTTCCTGGGATTTTTCATTTGCACGACAGATTTTATTTTATTTATACACTGATAGAAGGAATTTCTTTCTTCAAGAATGTATATTTTCTTCAAAATATTTGCTTCAATAAAGAAAGCCTTGTTTTCATTGAAGACTACGCAGTCGAACCTAAAATATGTGTTTTAGTTGAGCGAACAAACTAAAATAGGGAATATGCATGAACATTTTTTTTCACATTTATTTTCAGAATATGAAAATACTGTAATAATATTTAAAAACGAAATTAAAATCCGACAAATATCAAGGAAGCTATAAGCTTTTAAAGATTATTATCTGTCTCTTTCTTGCAAAAATACTAAAAACGGAGTTTTACGTGTATTTTAAATGGTGAAAGTGTAATATGACGTCACATAACATATCAAGAGGGCTATCACCCTCTTTGTCTAATCGGGAATTTCAATCATTCATATCTCACTTATTTTTCAAGTTATTTAAAAAGTAATTTTACCTTGATATTTGTCAAGTAAACATGCTTCAATTCAAGTGATAAAAAATTTTCATGCATATTCCCTATTCTTGAACGGTTTTTAAAAATTCTTTAAAGTAGAGTTCGTTAGTCTTGGCCTAAGAGAGTCTTTCTTGGCCAAATACTCTTGTAATTCTTCAGTCAAGAAAATTAAATTCTTGTAAAAAAAATATTTTTTCTTATAAAAAATAAATAAAAAACTCAAGAGAAAGTTTATGCAGCTTCTTTAATTGAAGTATATATATTTAACTGAAGTATATCATTACTTCTTTAAAAAGTTTGTTTGGATTAAACAAATGTTTATTTTGGTTCGAAATTTTAGCATCTTGGTCCAAAGAAATCATCATTTCAGTTTAAGAATTTCGAGATTCTTGAGTCAAGAGTCAGTTGATCTTGAGTTAAGATAATTTTCTCAAGTCCAAACTATAGATGTCAAGATACTTATTTTCTGATCCCAAATATATATTATCTTCCCTATATATGAAAGTCAGAAATTCTTGGTTTAATCAAATTTTTCTTACTACAAGGAATTACTTCTATCAGTGTAGTTGATTTAAATCTTATTTAATCGGTTTTTGGAAAAATGTTTTGAATAAAAGTTGTTGGTATATTTATAATCAACAACATCTATCTGAAACATTTTTTCGCAAACCGTAAAAATAAGATACAAATTTATTAGAAAATTTTGTAAAATGAGCGCTACTTTTGTGGTCATGTGTACCTTAGAGTATGGACGGACACCGCCTCACCGCCTTATCATGAAAATGTGCCCAAAAAAGTAAATTTTAATATTAAATGTTCCATACTATTAAAAACTGTCTAAAAAATAAAAAATTGAGCCTAAAAGATTTACGGGCTCGTTCTAAACACTCCGAAAATCCGGGTTTTTTTCGAGGATATAAGCATTTTTCTTTATAATGTCCAGAAAATGAATGAAATAAGATTTAAAATTGAGAAAATACCACCAAAAAAGGGGAAAATTTTCATCAAAAAGAAGTGACCCGTTGATTTTACGAAATATCCCCGAAAAACCCAAACCCACTCGGAAAATAAATTTTATTAACTAAAAATGAAATCTATAGTTTTGTTTGTTGTCAATTGGTTCGAATGAATTCAAATAGTTGATAACCTCACTTAGACAAGTGATTCCGTACCAAAATAAAAATTAACATTAAATGTCGATAAATTTTATTTAAAAAGTCATTCTCGTGACAGGTATTTGGCATGTGGAGGAGGAAGCAAGCAAAGTGGATGGTTTGGAAATGGTGTATTTTGATATCATTGTACAAATTATAATATTTAATGTCCGTTCATAAAATATCAAATTTATCATTCATCCCCCAATCAAAATAAATTGTTGTAAACCGCTTACACAATGTACCATCAATTATTCGTTAGTATCGTTTAGAATTCCGTATCAAAAACACACACACACAAACATTGTTCGTTTTCACAAACAATTGTTTTAATTATACTTCATCAACTTATGAGCAAATGTTCATACCATTAATTTTTTTATCGGGATCCATCAAACTCCGAAACTTCCGTATATTTCCATCCGTTTTATAGAGATTCCCAAACATTCGAAATATATGTTCCTTCAACAGAAATTTTCGAATCATTCAGAATTTTCGAAAAAACATAACTCGAGAATAATATCAAAAGTTCCCAATTGTTTAAAGAAATTTCTATATATTCCCCGTACTTTCAAAGACTTCATTACAGTACAATTTCAATGAAAATTTAAGTTTTCCTTTATTGAAATTATTGAAAGTAGAAATTAGTTAATATCCTTTCAATACAGACACCGAAATCGGTACTTGTCACTTAAATACAGTCACGATATTCGAATATATTGTTTGATTCATTTAAGATAATCTTCTAGTCTAGAATTCGAACTGTTGAGTTTATTTCACGTGCAAAAAGAATATCGTGTAGGGCTTCAATCACCAGTCCAAGTAGCCTAGCTGTCTAAGGCGTTATGTCTGCGCAGTATGCCTAGTTGGAAACTGGGAAGTTATGGGTTCGAATCCCGACATCGACAGTTTGTCAATTATTAAGAAAAAAAAAAGGGGCGGTTAATTGACTAAACTGTCGGCGTATAGACAAGAACGAAGTAACCGGCTAGGGCTTCACTCAAAATTGATATTATATTGATCTTGTCTTGATTTCGTCTCGACTTATCAAGACAATACCATGGATTACAATTCAAGACCAAGATCATTAGAAAAATCTTGCAATATCTTGACCAATTATAAAATTCAAACCATTGAAATCCAATTCTAGAAAAATTCAGAGTAATTCTAAAGCAAGACAAGATCTTGACAAGACTGTTCTAATCTAGTCTCGGCTCGAGTGAAGCCCTAATATCCTTTTTGACGTAGAACGGTAACAATTTAATAATCTTAAACAAAATTCGAACATTTATTTGTAATTATTAGAAAAGTTGTAGGATAAAAATATGGGTTTGCTTAGAATTTTCGAAGTAGTTGTAAATAGTATAGTAAAAAAAAAAAACAAAACAACATCGAACATAGACAGACAGACGGACATGCAGAGGCACATACAGTGAACTGAGTGCTGAGATAGTATACATATACCACAAAAGCGATGCTATCAAGAATAATTTATCAAACGAGTGTGTACAACAAGGGGTACAAAAAAATTCGGGTTAGAGATATAGTGTTTATAGATCTACGCCAAATGAGACCTGATCAATAGAGCCCACCCAGCCCGGCTCGACTGTGCCTTGCTTGTATACACCGCACACATACACCGTTAGAGATTATACCAGCCAGGAAGCATTGCTATACTATATACTGACATATAGTATATACTCTACAAAACCGAATTATACCCGAAGTCCCCGAATATACTGACTACTCACTACTATACTACTACTGATACTGTGTGAGTCTAATGTCTAATGTCTATATACCGTTAACGTTACTGACTATCGAATAGTTATACATTTTGTACATTGTTCCTAGTTCATTTACCATGTCAGTCAGTATTCTATCTAACAGATTATGTCTTTCATCTCATTTCGATGACAAAGTCCTGTCTGTTCACATTCCTATGATTCTATGATTAATACGGTAGTTGGCAAGGTATTCTAGGTAAGATATCATGCACTTCAAATTATCTAAATATTCATTTAAATAGATAGATACATTGTAGAGGCTGCCCTGACCTGGAATTTTTGTGTATAGATTAGGAATTGGTAGGATATGCGATTGCAGCCGACTATGATAAGAACTATGCCGATATTCATCTGGAGTTCGTGAAGGAAATTGCAGAAAACCTTCTCAAGCATAGCCGATTACTTCGTTCTTGTCCATACGCCGACAGTTTAGTCAATTAACAGCCTCTTTTTTTTCTTCTTAATAATTGACAAACTGCCGATGTCAGAATAGGGAATATGCATGAAAATTTTTTTTCACTTGAATTGAAGCATGTTTACTTGACAAATATCAAAGTAAAATTACTTTTTAAATAACTTTAAAAATTAGCGAGATATGAATGATTGAAATTCCCGATTAGACAAAGAGGGTGATAGCTCTCTTGATATGTTATGTGACGTCATATTACACTTTCACCATTTAAAATACACGTAAAACTCCGTTTTTAGTATTTTTGCAAGAAAGAGACAGATAATAATCTTTAAAAGCTTATAGCTTCCTTGATATTTGTCGGATTTTAATTTTGTTTTTAAATATTATTACAGTATTAACAGTATTTTCATATTCTGAAAATAATGTGAACAAAAATTTTCATGCATATTCCCTATTCGAACCAGAATTCGAATTCGTCACTTGGACTGGTGAAAATATTCATTTACTCAATTGAAAAATGATAAAAACTTATGAAACGTGTCACTTGTGAGAGGACCATTGCTAAAATACCCGGTAAAAGTAATTACAGATGTTTGTTTGAAACTGAAGTCACACCTCAAGGGTAGTCAAGGATTGTCTAGAGGAACTACTGGAGTTGGTATGAACAATGTTAAACTGATCTGGGTACCAGGTCACGCTGGTTTTAAAGGAAACGAAAAAGCAAATACCTTAGCAAAGATAGGAGACGGAATACCTTTCATAGACCCAGAACCTATTTTAGGAATTTATTATGATTGCCAAGATATGGGAGAAACGAATTTCGTCTGACTGAAGTACAAGGGACAACACAATGGGCCATAAGGTCGAAAAGCAATACTTTTTATACCCCAAGATATATCTATCTAATTACAAATGTTTGAACTGAAATTACGGCGAAACGAATCAGTTCATGGAGTTTCAAACTAAAGTCATTCATTTATTTAAAAAGGAACATTTCTTTTAAGATTTTAAAGATAGATATAATATTGGTCCAAGTTTAGTTATATGATAACTTGGGTCCAAGCAGAAGTATACATACAATCTTGGGCCACATTGCATATCAATATTAGGATTATGTCAGCAATTCTGCAATCTCAATACTCGAAATGTTCTCGTGTATATCCTACGGAATCATTTATCAAAAATCATTAAATATTAAGAAATAAGAAAGTTTTCTAGAAAAATAAAAAGAAAGTTTTCGAAAAAAACTGATCAAACTTTTATTATTTCATCGCAAATAAACAAAATAAAAAGAAAAATACAGTAACAGGCGCAACAACGAGTAGGAAGGAGGGAGGATGAATTTACATGGATTGGGGAGTCTTATCACAAATCTTGTTTTGAGAAAAGTTTTTCATGAAAATTACCTGAAGAAAATTAAATATATGTAAACGAAAAACAAGAAAAGAAAACCAAATGAATTTATTTGAAGAAGCAACTTTTTGATAAAACTTTACTGTAATTTAATTTTCAATACCACCAGAAAAGTAACCAAGCGACGTTCAATGTTTGATCCTTGAATCATTCTTGCATCTTACTAATGGGATTCGAATCCATAACCTTCGAATAAGGTACGGCGTCTATGATTTAAACCTACCGATAGACACTTTATTGAAAGCTTTTTCCAGTGTGTATTACAAAATGTATCTCAAAAAATCATAGTTGAAATCGCTTTCCAGAAAGTTCGCAAAAAACGTAGAACAAAATCTTATTTTCGTATACTTTAAGGATGGAAAATGCACAGTGTTTGGGAAATTTGTTGCAATATAACACATATTTAAACAGACATCACAATATTGAATCGTGTAGGGGTAGCTTAATAATGCATTTGAAATGTTAATGTGAATTATGGAAATTTTTTCGTGAACATTCAAATAATATATTGATTTGACTCCAAAACAAACGAACTATTCGTTGTTGGCAAGCGTGTGAAGTAAACTGGGCTAATAATATTTACGGGCCAGCGGCGGGATACTTCAGATGGCATCGGTCCCGTGTCCCGTGTCTGTACCATGTTTGAATATCTGCATATATTTGTGATATCTGCATTCCCGGATATCTAATATTTTCTAAATTTATGAATTCATACAAAAACATTTATACAAATTGCCAAATTACAATTCTAAATATAAAGTTGTAATAATATTTTGAAAATTTGTTTATATTATACAGCGTCATTCGGTAAAAAAAATAAAAAAACAACATACAAACAATCTACAGCATTCAAAGAGACTTATTAACATTGCAAAATTATACAATGTTAACTAGTCTATGTGAAATATTATTATAAAAATAACCATCAGCATTTCAACTTACAGAACAACTGACATAGCCCCCATTTTTACACATGTAACTTTAGATGTAGATAGATAAATAGATAGATTGGAGAGGCTCCCTTGGACGGGCTACACCTTGACCATAAGGTCCATTGTGATGCCTAAGGATGTGAGGATATGAGTGGAATGGAAGGAATTTTTGTGTGTAGACTAAGACTTGTGGTAGGATATGCGGTTGCAGCCGATAGAAACTATGCCGATATTCATCTGGAGTTCATGATGGAAACTGCAGAAAACCTTCTCAAGCATAGCCGGTTACTTCGTTCTTGTCCATACGCCGACAGTTTAGTCAATTAACCACCCCCTTTAACTGCCGATGTCGGGATTTGAACCCATAACCTCCCAGTTTCCAAGTAGGAATACTGCGCAGACATAACGCCTTAGACCGCTCGGCCACTTGGACTGGTAGCTTTAGATGTAATTATTCATGCGATTGATTTGGTGAGCATGCGCAGTAGTATTTAGTTTGATGAAATGGAAAAGAGGTCAATTTTGACGAATTTTTTCATGAAAGCTGATATGTAACGCAATATGTCAGAGTACGTGTGTACGATGTGTTGATATCCTACTTCCTTGTGATTGGTAGGACTCTGATCATGTGACTAAAGTCGTTGACAAACAAAGAAATAGTAAACAAGACGAGAGTTATAGCTGTTAACCAAACATGCGATTCAAATATTTCAAGTACATTTCATCGTGTTGACAGTAATGTAACTTTAGTTATATCAAATATGTTTATTGCGATTGAAAACATTCATGTGTAAAAACGGACATACATGCTATACAGTAATTCTTCTGTAAAATGATATCCAATACTTTAGCAAATATAATATGACCATGCTTCTTTATACAGATTCGAATTGCTAATATTTGATATAGTAGTTATTAACATTCCAGAATTGAAGAAACCCTTGTGATTTTGAATACTACGTAAAAGAAATCGATTTAAATCAAACAGTCGGTCGGCATACATATCTTATTTCAATGTTAACAATAACTATGTGAAATAGTATTAACATCAGCATCTCAGCTAAAAACAAAGAACTGATTAATTTCAGTCGATATAATAAAATTCCGCGAAAAGAAGTAGTAGTGCGTTAAAATCATCGTTCAGTATAAATTTTGAATCGGACAGATTGACTAACAACAAACAGAACAATAAAATACAAGTGAAATAAAAGCTTGTCAAAGTCAAAAAGCTTGTGAAATGAATAATTACTACTGGTAGTTAGTTACATAATTGAACATATGAGAAACCTTAATAATGATGAAATTATTTAGTGATTAGCTCATCACTTTTTTTCACACAATGGTTGATTTTATTCATCACTAATAATACCACCCTCTCACCCTCATACACTCTACTACCTATAGAAGACACTTTTAATTGGATCACATGACTTAAGAGTACACAACTATAGTGGTTGTTTGTTCCTGATCATTGACAGTTGACAGTGGGGGTGTGGGACTATTGTTTCAACCATCACCCATCCTCTCTCGTTAATAAAACTGATTAGTCAAACGTAATAGCAATATGATCATTGATTTATTATTTATTCGTATTCGGGGGCTTCTTTATTCAAGCTCAACTTTCAACAGATTTACTACATAACTTTAAATTATTTTAAGTGTATACCGACTTTATGATCATCTATATTATAGAGTCATATAGTATAAATTCTGATTCACGAATCAATTCATTTGATTCATTGCAAACACAATTCAAATTGAGAATTTTGCTCCTTTTTTTTGAAATCAACTAAAAAAGTAGAATGTAGTAGTATTTTCGGGGGGGGGGGGGGGGGGTAGGATTCATACCCAGAAGTTGATTGAACCATTCAAAGAGTTTTTTGACGTATTTGAGCCGTTTTTGAGATAGCATAGTCTAAAATTCCAAGATTTGACCAACCGACTGTAGACGAAAGTTTCCAAAGAGATTTGGAATGTGTTTGAGCTGTTTTTAAGATGGCACAGCGCTGCAGTTCAAGGTGACCGTATATTACAAAAGTATCATTATCAGGCTTTTTAGCGAATTTCCTGAAAGGAAATAGAGCTATTGGTCCCGTACCGAAGTCAAAATTTCGCAAAAATTTCTTCAAATGTCCATCGATCCTACCTTGTAGATGTCAAAAATCACCATCTGTAAAATTTGTATATATATATCTATGGACATATATATATATATATATATACATATATATATATATATATATATATATATGTGTCTGTAATCACTCTAGCGGTCACAGTTTTCATTTTATCGGAATGAAATTTGGTATTTGAAGCGCTTTTGGCATTCAAAAGGTCAAGTTCGTTAGTGGGTAAAATCGGACCAAGGGAAAGGGGGGTTTAGAGGAAGGGGGAAACACAAAATTTGACATATCTCCCTTAATATTCGAAAAATCGAAAATTTGATAAGAAGTAAAGTTGTAGGTATTAAGTTTTACTGTAATTTTGTTTCTTATCATTTTTTCTGTTACCTTAATATTTACAAAAATATTGACGGTTTAAGATTGAAAATTAAATTCCTCAATATCTCTGTACGCATTAGAGTTTGAGCAAAAATGATAAGGTGATGAATTGTAGCAAACATGATTTTCTACAACTTTTTTACGTTTCTTACGTATTTTTCGATTGTTCTAATATTAAGAGAGATATTTTATATTTTGTGTTTTCTTCTATCTTTATACCCCCCTTTCCCCTTGACGTATGTTATTTATTAATAAAATTGGCCATGCAAATACTAAAATCAGATACGACATTTCATTTTGATCAGACTAACATTGTGACCGCTAGAGAGTAATTTATTTATTCCAAGGAAATTCGCTAAGTTGAAGCAGCTCCTGCGTAACGAATTTTATGTTAATACAAATACTATATAGAAATTGTTAAATAACAGCCAACCATATAGCTTGTATTATCGACAACTAAATTGACGTTCCATTTGCAAATTCTTACAATCGATTACAGTCGAATCCATTTTGTATTCGATAAAAATGTCTTAAACAAAACTTGTTCGTTATAAAAATAATACCAACTTTCGTTCAAACCATTATCGAATGGATTTACCACAAATCAACTGTGGCAAAAAGTACGCCACTTTTGCAATCGACGATACATGGAAGTTAAAACAGAATGATTTATCTATAAGAGAGAGAGAGAGAGAG
The DNA here is from genome assembly GCA_963920215.1 of Nineta flava. Classification (NCBI taxonomy): domain Eukaryota; kingdom Metazoa; phylum Arthropoda; class Insecta; order Neuroptera; family Chrysopidae; genus Nineta; species Nineta flava. The sequence continues at coordinate 2,565,500 of OY986046.1, forward strand.
AGAGACAGAAAGAGAGGTGATATGCGGTAAAGATTATGGCGACAATAAAATAATTTGTTGATATTGAAGGAGGGGGTTAAGGGTGGGGTTGAGGTTGACATTAATGATATGCAAAGTTATTATATAATCCTCTCAAATAATATAAAAATCAAATTGTATATCAGATGATTATGTTACGTTACGTTTACGATATCGAATCATTCAATTCAATAACATACAGAGATATGTAGAACACGACACGACACGATACGAGACTAACGACATGTATCACGCTTCAATGCACACACAGCACACTAGTCACTGCTGACTACGCTGCTAGCTCATAGCTTGACGCTTACAGCTCGTCGCCCGCGTCCGCCCGCTTCCACGTTGCCGTAGTCATGTTGGTGTTAAAAGAAATAAACATACCACGAACAAATTTGTACAAACTTGTGTTTAAATCAACTTACATCGATATCATCTTGTACGTTTATAGAGTCGTAGACCGTATTCGGCGTCGTACATAATACGTATGATGATGTTATTTGCGTTGGGTATCGTTCATTTCTTGCCAGTGCCTCAGTGTGGGGGTTTGTAGTTTGTACAACACGGGTGCGGTCGATATTATACGCGTCAATATCAACGACCAAGAATGTTGTCATTATGTATGCAATGGAGGTTGTTACGTGGCTGTCGGTTTCGTAACCGCTACTCAACATTATTTTACCCTTCACTAAGCGCGTCTTCTTTACCGGAATTCACATCCACATAACTATTTCCAAATATTCCGGAGTACTCAATAAATATGACATTTTAGTATGTACGTCTTTGGACTGGGTGAACGTACCCTAATTTATTTTTTTACATAAAAAGTGCTAAAGACTATTCAAGTCTAGAATTTTGAAAAATTCGATTTTTTTTGAAAGTCAAGACCTTTAAAACTATACCATTAAGAAGGAAAAACAAAGTTTTAGCCATTTGAATACGGTAGGATCAAATATCGCTCCGCATCGTACGTTTTTCACGAAACTATTTTTTTAAACTGGTCGATTTGATATCTTGAGTTCTACTTATATCTAAATGATTTCAAATTTGGCATGGACCTTCAGCGGACCTGTAGACTAGAATACCTCCTTAAGGATGGATTCTTACACTTACTATCAAATATTTCTGATACGGTATTCTGGCAACATTGCTCTGTGTATATACCTATTTATTATTATTGCATATATCAACAGCATATATTCCTACTCTTTAGTTGATGCAACTTTAGAGAGATTAGCGCACAACGTTGTCAGATCATTATTTACCATAAACGTAATGTGTTCTAAATGGACAAAAATAATATTTTAAACTCTTTTATTTCGAAAACAAAACGGTAACACACGATTTTTTTTTAAAATTTATATAAGAAATATTAAGGAATCCTCTCCTAGTTTTTTTTCAAATTCTGTCGATTATTTTTTCTAATACAACAGATAATAGTTGGGCGGGCATGAAGTTTTCCATGCTTCTAATGAGAGAGAATAATAACTTTGATATTAAGTATCTCGCGTTCTAAACGGTCAAAAATTCTGAAACTTCAGGATCTAATAGAAAACGTTATTTTTAGCCTGTAAAAAAAATGAGCAAAATCTGTCGCAAAGTGATAATTTTAACTGAGATTCTTGCCGAACTAATTTACAATATATTTTTTATGGGTTTTTCTTTGGTTATATGCCGTAACAGAAAAAAAAAAAAACACCACAATATTTGTAATCAAAACAAATGTTTTCCGCCAATGAAAAATAACGGACAAAAAATTGAATAAAAAATATTTTTTCATAATCGAAAAAAAACTAGAACTGATATGATCGTTTGAATATGGATGGTGGTCTTCTGGTCTCTGGTGAGTACCATAAATAAGAATAACTATACCTTTTATCTGAAAACCATCTTATATGTATGTATGTATGTACATACATTCCGGGATTCTCCGGGAGCAACCAGGCTTCTACATACATATTATTATATATAATTCTCTTTTTTTTTTTATATACTATATGTTCATTCATTTTCTTTTGGTAGCAATAGATTTTCCTCATAATTCTAACCCACATTGCTTTATTCATTTCACCCAAATAGGTAAAAGATTTTTCCTTTTTTTCTATATTATACATTTTTTTTTATGAAAAATTATTAATAATATTTACGATTAAAGGTTTTCATTTCAACCCTTCACAAACATTCTCTTCTTTTTTATGTGAATTATTACTACAGTGAATACTGTCTATTCAATACATCTACAGCGACCTATAGACGATCTATATTTTAGACTCTTTGCGTTACACTAAATATTTGTATACGACATAATACCGCCAGATTTCAATCGCTATAACTTATACACCTTATAGATATTATATTATCGAATGATAATTAATGAGGTTTTTGAAATAAAATTTCAAATTCGCCCCCTTTACCTAGATCAGTTTTTTATATTATAAATACGTATTTCGACTACAATGTAGTCATCATCAGTATAAATTAGCTAGTCGTACTTTACTCTTTGACAATTAGGAATAGATAGAAAGTCGAGATCAATAGACAAAAATAAAAATAAATAGAAAATTAACTAGATTAAAATATACTATAAAAAACGTGTTCACTGCGCAAGGCATAACTCAGCACCAATCAGGTGCGGTCTTAGAATAACATCTAAAGGCGGGCGAACATATATATATAAGTAGCGTAAAATCAAGATAGATTGTGAAACTGTCACCAAATTAGTAACAAGTAACATATCCTGCGACAATATAAGAGTAATTTTAATAAGAGTAAAATTAACAGGAATAAATGTGAATGAAGGAAATTTTAACAAGAGCAATTTCAATGCAAACAAAGGTTTCTTTATTGAAGCAAATATTTTGAAATTCGTTCTATCAGTGTAGGTAATCAGGTATACAGCGAAATCCTTTGAGGATTCTACAGCGAATCGTTCTCTACAAATATCTACCGTACATGTGCAAGAATTTGATTATTTATTTGTAGGTTTGATTATTTTTTGACCTTGAAATCAGTCGATATGTGATGATATCCTATGGATAAATCGAAGGGCAATCAATGTTTGTGATTAGTTCTAATAACAACAACACAACATTGAAATCAAATAACCATCAACCCAATCCACTTGAGATACGATAAATAATATTGTTTGTTATTGTAATATTGTAATGTTGTGGTGTGGATTGTGGGTTGGATTGAGGTGGGTGAGATGCAATAGTTGGTGTTTGAGTGATGAAGGTTTTATTATTGTTTACAGCATTGGTTTGAATTTTCTTAAATAATTAATGAGTAGTAAAATAATACCATGCTCTATGAGTGAGTTTTAACGTTACCAAAACCTCCATTCTGATTTTGAGTACAATAAACATAATATAATACCAGTTACCATATCTTGAACCCGATTATTATTTTAAACACACCGATTCATTTACCAAAATTAATTATCCTAAATAATTATATATATATATATATATATATATATATATATATATATATATATATATATATATCATAATATATCATTTACGAACTATGCAATGTACAGTGTGTGTCATTTATGTTCATTTTTGTACCATTTTTTCACATTGAAATAAGATACATATGCCGCTGCCTACGTTAAATAATTGATATTTTGGATTCTGGACACCAGAGCTAAATAATTGGATGACTTTTTTAGTTGAATGCGTATTGATTTTGAACTGCGTTCAGATCGCTGTACTCTGTAAGTGTATGTGTGCAGTGTGCACTGTGCATGAGTTACACTCATATACCATGCAACGACGTACGGACGGATGTCTAATTAGTGCATTTTTTATTACTAATAAAGTACCTACTTGTTTAACAATTGCATGTAGTCTTCTCACAAGTGGTATGCGGTGGACACATGTATAAATACATTAGATATTGTATATATACGTTAGAGGTAAAGCTTAGGCTAGGAACTATAATTGTAAGAAATTAACTTGTAATATTAACTGTAAATTTGATACGATATATGTTAAAAAATGAATTAATGTGAAATGATAGATAATATGGACTAGTCCTAATTTTTTCTAATTTTTGGAAAAAAGCTCAGCTGCATTAATCACAGCCAAAAACACGCAATCAACTCATTTCTTCACTTATGTTTTGTGAAATAGAGTTAGTTTATCGAACAAACTAACTATATTCCTCACATTAAAATTGTTGTCTGAGCAATGAAAGTACTTATTTTTTACATGAATTTTAAATAATTGTATAGTATGTATATTAACATATATTATAAAAAGTCTATGATACGTATTATACGTGAAACATTCAGTAAACAAAATAGGACAATTATGAATAATAATCAAAAATTTACAGATGTGTTTGAGTGTGAATGAAATTCTCGATAAAACAATTAACACCAATTAAATAATCATCAAATTTTTAAATGAATCAAACAGCGTAGCGCGCATCTGATCTTAAACGAAACGCAATCAAACAATTTTGTTTTAAATTCATTTGCTGTAAGAACAATTATTTTTCTCTTTTCGCTAATTAAATGTTTATTTGTTTTTTTCCATAACCTTTGAAATAATTAGTCGAACTCGTTAATTATTGGGTACCGATCTCACTGGTGCTGTATATGAAATAGAATTTTGTATATGACATCAAAAATGGAAAAATTCAATGAGACCTAATTTGGTCAATTTCAATAAATATTCCTTAAGAAGGTATTTGATACCCAAAACATACAATTTGATGGATAATTATCGAGATATGACGACTATTCGACATCAAATTTTAAAAATTTACAAAATTATAGTCATTTGAATACGGTAGATAGAATCAGATATCGCTCCGAATTCGATGTGGGCCAAAGTGTTTTTCTCGAAACTAAATTTTTGATTTGAAGAAAGTTCATCTAGATTTGAACGAAAATTATTTTACAAGTTAATACGATCCTAAAACGTAAAAAAACCGAACGCATAGTTTTCGAAATCCAAAATATCCGAGCCCTGTTTGATATTCAATTACCGAGTAAACGTTTGTTCCCGGACTTCAACATTAATTTAGATAGCAAGGAAAATTTTTGATTTGAAAATTTTATTCAATTACGATTATGAAAACTGACACTGTTGTGATGGAAAATATTATATTTAGAAAGAAAATTCATTATATATATATATATATATATATATATATATAATGAATTTTCTTTCTAAATATAATATTTCCGTTTTAACGTTTTTCTATCTACTTTAGAAAATATATTTTCTCATGAAGGGGAATCCTTTAGGGGATATCTTCTATAAATATTATAAATATATAGTGCACGCTTGGAAAAGTCGGAAAGTATTAATAGCTGTATGAAGTAATTTAAAATTTATCGTTATCTACAGAGTATCTCAAAACATACGACCATATATACCTTTAGTAGACTAGACGATCTTTTAATGTTCAAATAAACATGTATTCGAAAAATCATCCGACAAAATGATAATTTATATTTGGTATCAGAAAATAAGTATCTTGAAATCTATAGTTTTGACTTGAGAAAATTATCTTAACTTAAGATCAACTGACTCTTGACTCAAGAATCTAGAAGTTTTTAAACTGAAATGATGATTTCTTTCGACCAAGATGCTAAAATTTCGGTCCAAAAAAAACATTTGTTTAATCCAAACAAATAAAACTTTTGAAAAAAGTAATGATATACTTCAGTTAAATATATATACTTCAGTTAAAGAAGCTGCATAAACTTTCTCTGAGTTTTTTTAAAATATTTTTAATAAGAAAAATACTTTTTTTTTTACAAGAATTTCATTTTCTTGACTAAAGAATCACAAGTGTTTTTGGCCAAGAAAGATTCTCTTTGGCCACGACTAACGAACTCTATTTGAAAAAAATTTTAAAAACCGTTCAAGAATTTTAGTTTGTTCGCTTAACTAAACACATGTTTTTGGTTCGACTGTGTAGTCTTGAATGAAAACAAGGCTTTCTTTATTGAAGCAAATATTTTGAAGAAAATATACATTCTTAAAGAAAGAAATTCCTTCTATCAGTGTATAAAACGATCTTTATAACGGTTAACCCTTGTGAAGAACGTCCCTTAGTTAGAACCCTTAGTTAAGAGAGATCGTGTAAGTTATTCAAAAAAGATTTTCTTTTAAATAAATTTTCAGAATATAATTAATTATTACAATATAAATTCTACACAGATACAAAATCGAGTCGATTGTTTTAAAATACCCTGTAAAATTAATATTACCTGGTGTTTAATTAAAGATTGACTTAATCATTTTATGATGAGGAGAAAAATGTCACCTTCGGATATATTATTTATTTAACACCTTCGGCTTTATTATTTATTTATCAAATTTTTTTCTATTTACAGATTATAACCAACAGATTTTTTCTGTATTGTGGTAAGTTTATCTCGTTTATATATTTATATAATATTTATTAACTAAATTTAACTTTTAAACGCCCAGCCTTTTAAAACCCCGTCTTAATCAATAAACCTATTTCCTGAAAACTATGTATAAATATATATATATATATATATATATATATATATATATATATATATATATATATATATAAATTAAATTGAAAATCTTGATAAGGAAAACATATTAAAATAAATTGTCACAACATAATTATTATTGTATATAATGAAAATTATCATGCATATTAAAGTTTTTCCAACAAGATTTTCCAGGATTAACAATCTTTACTTAAAACATTTATAATAGAATTTTCACAATTTAATTTATAATTTTTGACATCACTAAATTATTTACTTTTTCTTTACATGTTTTCGCATTTCTCCACAATTTACTTCCAATATACAAATTAACAAACTAAGTTTGGCAACACTGTCAACTTCAATTTATATTTCAAAGTAATAAGAAATCTTTTATTTATCTACCTAAGTTTTTAGTTATATCAATATAGAGATAGATTGGAGATGGATGTGAGTGGAGTGGAACTATGCCGATATTCATCTGGAGTTCGTGAAGGAAACTGCAGAAAACCTTCTCAAGCATAGCCGGTTACTTCGTTCTTGTCCATACACCGACAGTTTAGTCAATTAACCGACCTCTTTTTTTTCTCTTATTAATTGACAAACTGCCGATGTTGGGATTCGAACCCATAACCTCCCAGTTTCCAAGTAGGCATACTGCGCAGACATAACGCCTTAGACCGCTCGGCTACTTGGACTGGTCATATATGCATGTGTAAGGCGGACCGGGCCGGACCGGGCCATGACTCAAATGTTTTTGGCAAATAGAAAAAAGAGATGCATTCACTATCACTAACGAGTACTCCAAACAAAAATAATGTAAATGGAATATATAGTATATTGGGAGTATACACAGATTAAAACAATGATTTTCAGTAGAATATTTGAAGCATGAAAAATATAAATCGTCTGAATGATTTTCATAAAAATCTGAGGTGTTTTATATCACAACAATGATAGTAAACACCACCTACGTTATCACTTTTTGTGACATTTTAGTCATTGAAAAAGTACGCTTATGCGAACGAGAATTTTCACAAAAATAAATAAACAAATGGAAAATGGAAAATATTTTATATTAAATTCGATTTATACATGAAAAGATAGAATTTTTTTTTAATTATTCAACGTGACTTACGTTCAAATTAGTTTCTCATTAAAAGAAAAATGTAATTATGTTACAAATTGACATTGCGATCTAAATTACAAATCAACTTCATTATATATTATAACAATTTTCTGGAAAAATGTGATAATATGTTTCATAATTATTTGTTCTCGGTTTTAATTAATTATAGAAAACTATATTGCTAGGTATGTTTTTTAATGTGTTTTATCACACGGGATCAAAGTTTATATGATTCATCCATTCATCCATTATTACTTCATCGAATCACAAATCGCGAAATGTGTTTGTAATATGTAATGAATGTTCACAAAAATAATACTCAAATTGATATTTTTCTGCAATCGATAACCGAAAAATCGTGTATAGCGGCGCACGTTATTTAGAACAACCATAAAATTGACAAATCGAATCTAAAACTACTGAAATCGGTACAAAACCCCACAGAATTAGATGCATACGAAAGTATCTACATATACAAATTGAGAAAACAGATAATGAATTTAGACAATGGCCCAATTCCAAATTCTGATTTAATAAAATTAAACCATTTTCAAAAATAAAATTCCAATACCTGAATATCAAGGTTAACGTAGGTACACTCACTTTAGTGACAAAACAAATGCCGCATAGTCACCAAAGAATACCGCCAATAAATAGGTGGGGCTTTCCACACACCTAATCCAGTAATCAGGCAACTTAAATAATAATAATATTAATATCATTGTGACACAGGCACCAAATTAGCAAGAAGCAACATATCTCTGAATCCATATCCCAGAGATAGTTACGATTAGCTACTTCATACTGATGATGACTATATCGTAGTCGAAATACGTATTTATAAAATACAAACAATTTCTCAATTTGTACCATTCCTTGGACCAATGTCGTTTCCGCTTTTGGTTTTCCCACGGCAACCAACGTCAAAGCTAAGAAGGCCAAATCCGTGTTGGACACCATTGTTCGATGACTGAACCGATTGATCAAGCTGTTTGATCGTCTAGGGCCTGCTTTCTCATAGAAACAAGTTCATAAACCTTTCATTAGAATTCCAGTATGTTAATTAAAATTTTTTTTAATTAGTTACATTTCACTTGTCAATAAATTGTACAAACAATTCATAACTCGCATTCATTCGTACGAGTATTGTTTGTAGCGGTCGCTGTTTACCAAACAAATAAAAAACAATCATACATGTACAGGGTGTATCAAAAACGGTATACCTTTTTCGGAATATCTTTTTTCAAAGTTGATTATTTTCACAATGTTCTAGGGCAAATAATGCAACGTGTAGTGTAAAGGTGCATATCAAATTTTAAATCGATTGGGTATCGATCACCTTATAAGAAGTAGTTTCGAGAACAACGTGTTTTAAGTCCGATGCGCAGGGTCGGAACGTTACCTGATTCTATCATATTCAATGGCTATAGACTTTCTAAATTTTTTATGAAAATTTTTCAATTCCCTTTTAGAGACATATTTTTAGAGGTCTTTTCTTTGAGAAAGTGATTTAAAAAAATCGAATTTTTCAAAATTCTAGATCAGAATATCTAGATTAGAAAATCTGATCTTGGAGTGGAAGGAATTTGTGAGTCGACTATAGGAATTGGTAGGATATGCGGCTGCAACCGACTCTGATAGGAACTCTGCCGATATTCATCTGGAGTTCGTGAAGGAAATTGCAGAAAACCTTCTCAAGCATAGCCGGTTACTTCGTTCTTGTCCATACGCCGACAGTTTAGTCAATTAACCGCCCCTTTTTTTTTTAATAATTGACAAACTGCCGATGTCGGGATTCGAACCCATAACCTCCCAGTTTCCAAGTAAGCATACTACGCAGACATAACACCTTAGAGCGCTCGGCCACTTGGACTGGTTTTGAGTCTCTTTTACTCGTTACAGCCTGTACAGTGTACATATGTGTACAGACAGTTGCATATAGCTCCATGGTACATTTAATTATGAATATGATGAGATGAAGCTCTGATAGTATCAGTGATCCATATATTCTAGATATTCGTGTTCGCTCCCCTGACACACTCAAAAACATTGATTGCATTTATTAATTAAATTAAATACTGATATGAAAAAATTAACTCGTCAACCAGGAATCGAACCTCGGGCCTCTGGATATCTAGTCCAGTGTGCTATCCATTACACCAAAGACGATTGTGATGTAACGGCCAACTTTTTCATATTATTCCAATTTTTTATATATATATATATTTTTTTTATATATTTATTAGACAGTACTAACTTCTGTTGAAGTGAAATTTTTATTTAATATTTGTTTATTTGTGTATACTTTCGTGTCAACATACAAGTGTTTGTCCAAATTCCTTTCGGTTACGTATGACAAACTGTAGGAGATTGATTGCATTGTGTTTCAATTATTTAAATTTTTATCTTATTATTAAATAACAATGATAGTAGTATACGATCATCAACATATAATAATGACTTTATAGTGGTTATGGAGGGAGGAATGGGAGGGTGGAGGGTGCTATAGTTGGGAGAGGGGTTAGTTTGTATATTGTATAATGATATCTGATCAATGTATCAGTGGTAGTGCTCAGCGCTCAGTGCTCAATGCTCAGTTTCGTTTAGTGCTATGATACTATTTGTCAGTGATTCTGTTGGGGGTATAGTTTTAATGGATGATAGATACTTTATATTGTGTTAGAGCTCTTTTGCTGACCTAAAATCATACAATACATTGATTTAGGATTCAGTATCAAATGTATTCAGATATTAGCGAAATATTTCGAAAATATATGTTATGGTAAAAGTGACACGACATAATTAATTTCGATTTTTAATTTAAACTAGCGACCCGACTCGAATTAGGATGTACTATACATATAAACCTTTCCGAAAAAATTTTCGACAAGATGGTGAAAACCGTTTCAAACAGACAGACGCGGTATAGATTCGTCGTATAGATGAGTTAATTAGCCAAGGAAAGGCCAGAAAAAAACATGATGTGACATTTAAAGAAAAATTTATTGGCTACTGAAAAAAGTTTGGACCCCCGATTAAACCTCTTCAATTGGTTTGAAATTAACCATTGGCATAACTACATAACAAAGTGGACACGATCCATCAGCACTCTAGAATGCTATAAAATAGTAAAATAATGTTAGGAATAGTACGGAACCCTTGACGATTGGTAAATGTCGAACTTGATTGAATTTATTTTTAAAAAAAATTATCAAACATAAACAATATTTTGCTTATTGATTGTATTTTGTCGATGATAACAATATTCATATCAATATTTTGTTCCTCATCGATGCATTTTTGGCATAACGCCCTCAAATATCATTTGATCATCAAAGCCATTAATACCATAATTAGTTATCCGATCACTTTTTAAATGTGATTTATTTTATAGCATAGTGGAAGGGGTTGGTGTTGGGTGAAATGGGCTTGGTTGGTTTTATACTCCTCACATTTCATACCCCAAAAAATAATAATAATTCAATTTCTAGTCGAATAGTTATCAGATCAAAAAATAACATCATTTTATATCTTGGATTCATCAATCCTGGGAGAAGCTGCGGAGAATCCCTGCAGAGAAGCTATGAGCTTTCTGTGCGGCGTCTGGCCTCAACAGAATCCTATAGCTTCATCTAGCTCAAAGAGGGCACAGAGAACCCCTTGGTCTAGGTGCTACGTACCCATTTGCGGTACCCCTCTTTCTAATTATTAAGTGTTGTAATTACTAATTATTGAGTGTATTTTTTTTTTTGCAATAGCGGCAAATCTAAAAAAGCTTTTAGAATTTGAGTGAAGCTAAAGTTACCTGCCAAATAATTTCCCAGCCATACTGAATTTGAGTCGCTTTTCTACAAAGCGACAGTTATTCATAACTATCCAAACAGTCTCCTTTACTTTTAAATATACTATAGAAATTATAACTATGTAAAATCGTGTAAGATTGATTAACCTACCTTATCGACAAACTTTGGTAAATGATTGGAATTTGTAACCCCTAAAGTTCAAATTCTGGTAAAATAAGTTAAAAAAAACTCGTTACGCAGGAGCTGCTTCAACTCAGCGATTTTCCTTTGAATACATAAATCACTCTCAAAAACTCTTTATCAAAATGAAATGTCGTATCTGATTTTAGTATTTGCAAGGCCAATTTTATTAATAAAGGACATACGTCAAGGGGAAATGGGGACATAAAGAAAGAAGAAAACACAAAATATAAAATATCTCGCTTAATATTAGAAAAATCGAAAAATGCGTAAGGAATAAAGTTGTAGAAAATCAAATTTGCTACAATTCATCACCTTATCATTTTTGCTCAAACTCTAATGTGTACAGAGATATCGAGGAATTTAATTTTGAATCTTAAATCGCCAATATTTCTGTAAATATTAGTGTAACAGAAAAAATGATAAGAAACAAAATTACAGTAAAACTTAGTACCTATAACTTTACTTCTTATAAATTTTTCGATTTTTCGAATATAAACGGATATATGTCAAATTTTGTGTTCCCCCCTCCCTCTAATCCCCCCTTTCCCCTTGTCCGATTTTACCCATTAGCGAACTTGACCTTTTGAATACCAAAAGCGCCTCCAATACCAAATTTCGTTCCAATCAGATTACAATTGTGACCGCTAGAGCGGTATATACAGATATATATATATATATATATAATATATCATGAAACACACTGTATGTATGTACATTTATGAATATTATAAACAAGAATACAAAGTTCGGTTGAACAAAACAAAAGTTTGGCAGAATTGGTCGAGTCAGAATCAAGAATCAGAACATACAAGTATAAGTTTTTAGATAAAATATAGAATCTTGTATTAAAATATATAATATGTAATGTATGTCAGGCAAGCAAACCAAACAAGCAGGGAGCAAGCAGGCTTGTTTATTACTTTTTTAGTTCGAGTTTACTAGTTTACCAGTACCAATACAAGTACAATTACAAGTACAAGTATATACAGACCGTTTTCAAAAGCATTTCTAATAGAGAATCAATTTTAAATAAATAAATAAAATATTTACTATAAAACTATACATAGGTACACATACATACTGAAACTGAAAGCCTGGACTGGTGACCATATTATAGGACCATTCTTCATTGATGGATCTTTAGATTCTCAAAAATATTTGAGTTTGTTACGAAATAATAAACTGTTAGAGCTCTTCCTAATTTAGACCTGGAATCTGTATGGTTCCAACAAGATGGTTGCCCTGCCCATAATGTCATGATAGTAAGGCTGTTTCTGGAACAAACTTTCCAGGAACGTCTTATAAGTGGTTTTGGAACCTTCAAGTGGTCAGTCAGATCTATCTCCTAACGACTTTTTTTTGTGGGGTTTTCTCAAAACACAGAAAATTTGCAACAATTAAGACAAAGAATTGTAGACAATTGTGTGAATATTTCTCCTCGAGTACTAGAAAATACCCGGGTAGATTTCTACAATTGACTCGGATATTGTTTAACAAATAATGGAGGAATATTCGAACCGTTGGTTTAACCTTTTTTTTTTGTCGGAATTCTTTTTTTTTTTTCTTTTTGGCGTTTAATTTTTCTTTTAATTTTTGTGGATTGTTTTATGTTGTACCGTTAATAGAATACTATCATTTATTTTCAAATATTCCACATACAAATAATAAGGGATATTCAATAAAAGAATTTTCAATTGTTAGAAGTAATGGCTAAATTTATGAAGACAACAATGAACATATTTAATCTACTCTCATTACATGTTAATGCAGTACAAAACTAAAGAGTACCCCTATTATTTTTATTTGTTTAGTAAGCATATTGTATATAGTTAGAATAGTAAATAATATTTAACATTGATTCTCTATTAGCAAGGCTTTCCAACCCGTACGGTATAAAACTCAAATAAAGTTAGTCTTATAGTTGTTGGTTTTGTTGGGATTACTCAGTCTACATGACTACATGAAATACAGCTAGCTACAACTATAAAGTATAAGTGATCATTTTATTGTTGTGTTCGTAAATGGGGTGTGTTCACCTTTCTGTTCAACGCGCCACAACTTACCACACAATTGAATTGAACAATGGTACACAAGAATGTGATGCAGTCTTGGGGGATGTTAGGTGGCTTTTCATAACAATTCTTTGCAATTAATTAGTTTAAACATTTTCATAAATAATCATTGTTTTCAATTTTCTCACTTTTCTTTTCAAATCAAATCAATGTTATTCTTAATAATCAAAACAACAAATGATTTTCTTCTTACGCGAAAATTTGCATGCATATATCATATACAGAATGGTATGGAAAAATAGTGCAAACATTTTATATATAAAAAGAAAACAAATGTGAATATGAATTCGAAAATGCGCTGTTTGTGGTTAAACAATGACGACTGTTCATGAACAAGTTTCATGAGTCTGGCTAATGGGTTCACACTTCCACAAAAGTAGTGGTCAAAATTTGATCATTGATTCGTACCGTTATTCAGTTAACTTGTATCTGAAATACTTTCCCAAAAACCGAATGAATAAGGCACAAATGAAATTCTTGAAAATGAGCGCTTCTTTCCGAATTCATTTCCAATTGTAAACAAAGTATTTTCATATGAACTGTTTTTTTTTTCTTCTTTTTGTTAAGTTGCACAATATTTTTCGAACACCTTGTATTTGGCGCCTTAAATTAAAGAATGGATAAAAAAAAATGAAATATATTTTACCAGTTGATCCAACTTTCGGTGAATTTTGAATATCGTTGGTTTTCTCCGATTTCTCACTGGCATTTTTCTTATCACCAGGTGACGACATTTTTCACTAAGTTAATTTTGAATTAATTAACAAATAATTAATTATTTCGAATGTTTATATGTTAATTAATCGATTTTCGATTTCTACAAATAGTTCATATCGGTTTGATTTTTTTGTGCTGAAATGACAAATTTGATTTTGGCTAACCACATATACGACAAAAAGGGATTTAGTCCTGTAATTATTTTATCTAAATCCTTTTTTTCGTAGACAATTCTAAACTAAATATTAATTTCCATTTTTCAAAAAAATTTTGAAAATGGAAATATTTCAAATTTGTACTGACCCGTTTTTTTTTTTAACTACAAAAACAAAAATTTAAATAAATATCACTGCAAAAAAAAAAAACAACTAAAAATATTCCACTCGAACGATTATTATATTCGAATTGTGTGGATTGAATCAGAAATCAGAATCGAATTGAAATAGTCACTGTCGTAATTATCTATTGGCACTAGACGTTGTACGTTATAAGTCTCAACACATAGCACGAACCACGCGGTTCGTAATTCAACCAACGACGCCTGTACGCCTTCTAGTTTCACCGAACAAAATTTTTAGAATTCGAACGACAATCGAACCATTCGAAGTTCTTGAACAACTGAACCGTTTATATAATCTGGCAAATATACAGGACCACTGTATACGTACTGTTATTCTCTGTTGGATTGGTTCGTGCTATTTTGGATCGGATCCAGTTTCCTTGACTCAACTTGTAGTGTACGATCATTCGATGTTTTATTCAAAAACAGAGAGCTATGTATGCAACATGATAGAATGCTCCTGCTCTATCACATCTAAACAAGTGAAAGCCACACCTCCAACGGAGAGCTACATACCCCAGCATCTCACAATGTTCCTGTAGCTGGGAAGCTGATAATCGAATACAACCTCAATACAATCCATATGGTATCTTTGTTACACACATTCAATCATCATATACAGTTCTCTTTATTTACAACATTTAATATCTCATACATTTTATCAAACTATCCTACTCTCATAGCTCTTGTATGGCAAGACTCCTGCGTTTCATTCCATCACAAGAGCAATGAACTTGATAAGGATAGCTACATACATCCTATATCTATTGCATTTTAATACATGCCATCTCGTATAGTCTATTTCACTTTCTAACATTTCTAAGTACAATCAGGTACAATGAAAATCAGTTATGTTATGCGCATTGCATAACTTCAAAGATGAAAATTGTATGCTATAAATGTTGTTACAATAGAGGAGTTTACAGAGCTAGCTACAGAGAGCTACACCGCTATAGTAGTACAATACAGTTGGTTTTGTTTAACGGCTGTATATGTTATGCTTCATAACACTGAACTAAATCCATTAACACAAATCGTTATAATAATGAGCTCTATACTATATTTGTATACACTGTTAGAAGGAATTTCTTTCCACAAGAAAAACTATTTGCTTCAATAAACAAACCCTTGTTTTCATTCAAGACTACGCAGTCTTTCTTGAACGGTTTTTAAAATTTTTCGTTAATCTTAGCCTAAGAGAATTTAAAAAGTTTCATTTGTTTGGATTAAACAAATGTTTAATTTGGTCCAAAAGTTTAGTGTCTTGGTCCAAAGAAATCATCATTCAGTTTAAGAATTTCGAGATTCTTGAGTCAAGAGTTTATCTTGAGTTAAGATAAGTCAAAACTTTAGACGATGTCAAGATACTTATACCAAATATAAATTTTTGATTTAAAAAAATTTTTCTTACTGCAAGGAATTACTTCTATCAATGTGATATATATATATATATATATATATATATATATATATATATATATATATATATCGTGCTTTCGTTTACAACAATAGTATAAGTAGAGTAGATACAGAGCTGTGTAGCAGGTAAGGCAAGCAAGCTCATGTTTAAATGATTGCGTTGCGTCTTTCTAGCTTTCATTATAAAAACTTTTTAATCAACATTTGATCCCGACAATCCCTTGCACACTTCCCTATTATGTTATTATACCTTATTAAAGCATTCCACAAGCTTCGAGCTTCAATCAGATTAATATCACTCCAACATACTTCTTTTTTTTCCTTCGAATTGTTATTTATTTATCTGTGCTACATTATTTATTTTACTTATATGCACGTTCGTATAGATAGATGTATTAAAACATGGATTGTACTGCAGATACTGAAACAAAACTTGTTTGTTTTTAGAAAAGTAAAGCTTTCGATGGATCTAGATTTTTGTCCAACTATGAATTCAAACATTTGTATGACAAAACAGAATTGCATTTGAGTTGTTTTAACTCAGATTCGTCGATTTCGGTTGAGTCGAAGGTTAAGTACCTCATTCTACCCTCATGAGAGATAGATGCCTCTTGAGCCTCTAGTGCCCGGTAAGCCTCCCAATCAGAAGGTTTATTTCCTTCCAGTTTTTGCAAATAAGTCAGGTTGACCTTGCGGCATAACACACAACATTTGAGTTGTAGAACAATTCTGAATAACACAATCAGACTGATCTGGTTACCGGGTCACTCTGGCGTTAGAGGGAACGAAGTAGCGGAATCGTTGGCACGAGAGGGGTCATCTCAAACGCCCCTTTCACCTGAGCCTATCATTCCCATAGCAAGATACTCCGTGTGGCGTCTGGCCTCGACAGAATCCTATAGCTTCATCTGCATAAAATAGCACCTCTTACCCGAAGATGTCTCGCCTTCGGGTGACAGGTTGTTCTCAAGGAGGGCACAGAGGACCCCTTGGTTTAGGTGCTAGAGACCCATATTATGCGGTACCCTTCATTCTAATTATTATTATCATTACTTAAGAAATTTCAGCTCGTTAACTTTTTTGAGTGCAGACCGTGTTGATGACGGACAGACAATCAAAATTTTCTATAGGAATTACTGTTTAGCATATATATTAACATACATATGAGTGACAGTAATCAGTTCTTTTGGATGTTTTAAATCCAAATTACAAATATTGTATAATATAGTTTTATTAACATTGAAATAAGATATGTACACCGCTGTACCCCTACTTTATAATCAATCAAATCACATAATATATGTTAATATTCATGCTGCACAGTAATTTCTTCTATATAAAATGATATTTAAAAAAAAAACAAGAGAAGTGATATATTTACAGGTTATAAAAAATAGATGTAAACCTTATTTAAAGTATATATAAGTAGGTAGTTAAGTATAATAAGTATGATACTTACGGTACGGTATCCTTGATATAATGCATGTCTAATAAACAGTTTTTGTTCGGTAGACGGACGGACGACAGCTACAAACAATGTACAACAATGTACAAATTCATTTAAATTAAAAGTATTTTATTTACCCAAAGGTTTTGTTCTATTTCATTCAAAACATATGAGTGAGAGAGCCTAAGCCTGAGCCTGTAACGTACGGTATCACAGGCTGTACAGCTGTACCCGTATACGGTTGTATGCACCCCCAGTGTTCAATGTTTTATTTTGATCAGGAAACTCAACTAGTTTTAACTACTACATCCCATTTTGTTGATACTAATAAAACGGTCTCTTTAATTAACTAATCAGTGGCAGTACCATTAACTTTCAGTCACTAACCATCAGTCAACTTTCTAAACTTATATCATTCTATTTGTATTCATTGTTTTTGTAACACATTGTATATAGAGCTACATATACTTTTATAAAGCTACATTTACATTCGTTGAGCATCAATTCACATCGGTTGGATATACTATTAAGGTTCGTTTAGACTACAACACTATACACTCAGTGTATACATCGAGTGTCTATGTGTGCACACGAGTGTCTCTAATTGTCACATTTATAGCGACACTATAATTAGTGTCATATCAACGACTGTGTGAACACCTTGTGTCCAAGTGTCTCTTCAGGTTTTCAAACAGATTCGACATTTTTGCATACAATCCATATACATATTATATAGTAATAAATATAGCGTTTACGTCGTTATTTAATTACAATATAACCAGCAATAAGTTTTTTTGTATGTGAACAACTCGTGTCAACAGTAAAGAAATTTATGTTTGACATTTGTGTCGCAAAAGTTATATCGTAGTCTAAACTAAGCATTACTAACATTGGATAAAAACTTGATGCCAATTGTCCGTCAAATGAACTAGGATATGCATATAAACAAACTTTACATCGTATTGAATGTGTATTATAGAACGTTATACACTCAACATTCAAATATAACCTGAACTAGTCCTATAACCAAATAATAATCAATTAATTAAAACTTGATTCTACTATCTACGGCCTCTAATGATATCAGTTTTTAAAGTCAGGACCTTGAAAAATAGATCCCATTATCCCTTTCTTATTATTAATGTTAAACAAAAGCGTGTACTAATCCGTACGTATGTGATTGGTATAACATGGGCTTTATAATATTTAAAACATGTACTATATGGAATTATATATGAATCTAAGAATATTTCATATTACAACCGCTTAAATAACATTTATATTATTTATATATATATATCTAAAAATTTTATGGGTAATCCCAGGGAATAATATGGGATTTGAATAAAAGTGTCAAAGTTGTTAATCCACATATAATCAACACGTTTGAATGTACAACAACTACCAAAATAATTATATAGTTTTTTAACGTTATCTTATCCACTTTTTTCCAGTAAAGTGTATTTCAAGTGAAGTATTTGAGGTTCCATATAGGTACGTTATTTCAATCGTTATTAGATCATCATATTTATAGTCGAAATGCGTAAGACAACAAATATCATATCCGTATACATAATATTCATGAAATCTTTACATCATATTGAATATGCGAAAAAAAACTGTTCTTCATTACATGTGTGTATTACACAAGGTCATTAAAATGGAGAATTTAACGAAATATCAGTGCAAGTTCAATTATTTAAAACGTGATGTTGTTAAAATTTTTAAGAATTTCAAGAATGTAAAAATCCTGTCAAAAAATAGTATTCGTTGATATTATTTAAGAAACATGTCCCTGATTAGACGGACGAATTAACAGACATGTTCAAATATTCGAAAAAGCATTAAAATATACAATTATATATATATATATGAACATATAAATAAAATGTTGACGTCATAACACTATATATTTGAAAAATGCTAAAAACAAACATTCAGTACAGATATGACGTCATTAATCTGTATATGACATACAAATATGAATATTATAATTTATGTATAATACTAGTTTTAAATGTTTATATTGCACTAATTGATAGTAACTATACTATCATTATCTAGTTCTGTGGTCGACTCAACTAGAGATTAAACAAGACGCCGGAAATTCATTCGGGAATTCATGCTGACGACCAAGACCTACCTACCAAGACCTAGAACTTTGATTCGAAACCTTTTCCCACAAACCGAACGAATAAGGTACATTTTTTCGAATACCGAAGATATGTCCTCTCGCTATTTAACAGAATTTACCGATTAACGAACTTAAAATTTCAAATTTAGTAGATACGATGGAGTAATCTAGACTCTAAAACATAATTTTTCGAATTAAAAACTTGAAAAATTCTGAATTAGATGAAATTGTTTGTTTGTTACCAAGGAAATAGGAATGGATGGATATCACTGTTTTGTTTACAATTTAAAGATTTTATTGACAACTCTCATCAATGGGTTGAGGCAGTCCAACTAAACTGTGCACAACTCTCACAAATGGTTTGTGGTAGTCGACCGTATAAAGTCTACTGTAGATTTGTTGAACAATGTTAATAAGTATAGTTCTATTCTCAGATTTGGTATGGATATCTGATTTTGTAATATTACTCATTTTTGGAATAGGTTCTACTGTTCACAGTAGAGCCTTAGAATCAAATCAAAAAATATTTTTATTATTATAGAATATAAGACAGATCTGTTCGATTTTTTTCTCTATTCTTCTCAGCCACTTAAATGAATATTGAAAGTCGATAAAAATTATTTAAATTTATCTTTGAAAATTTAGTTGATTGAATATGGACTGACCACCTTTGGGGATTTTGTGATACACATACTAAAGTTAAGAATTCAATGAACATATTTAACCCACTCTCATTATATGTGTACTGACTGACTCTTCACACAGTAACCACACGGCCAGCCAGTAATAAATAATATTTAACATTGAATTCTCTATTGGCTTTCCAACACTCACGGTATGGAACCAGTTATAGAACACACCCCGTATAGGTGAAATAATATGACCTAGTTTATTTGTAAAAAAGTAGTGCTTGACGATGAACGTTCACTAAATAACATTAAAAGCAGTGTCCATCAGCAGCACTGTCCGTCAGTCAGACCGATGCGACGCAGACACGAAACGACAATGAAGATATATTTTTAATATTTTAAAATATAGTCTACGCGGTATATCAAACAATCTATTCAACCACTTGTAAATGAGCTTTATAAGGTATATATATATATATATATATATATATATATATATATATATATATATATATATATATATATATATATATATATATATATATATATATTATATGCAACCATCAAACGAGCTTCAAAGCTCCATAAATATCACCACAATTCAAACTCTTTTGATAACATCTTCTTGTGGTCTACAGAGAAAAAACTTTCTTAATAAAATTAACTCACAACAGAAAAGTACATTGTCAAGTGTGCTTGAATGATACAATAAAGGGTGCGAATGTCTATATCACGAATACGATCACTAAAAAACTGATAGCGATCAAGAGATTGAATTGTGACCACTAGAGAGTTAATTCTCAGATCTATTTCCGAGAAGGGATTTATTTATTCTTAGGAAATTCGCTAAGGTGATTCGTTAAGCAGCACCTGCTTAACGAATTATTTGTTGAAATGTACTTTTGCTTAACGAATTATTTTATTATTTCGAGTACTGTCTGGTGCCCTAATGCTTCGTTTAGACTACGACATAAGTTGCAACATAAATGTCAGACATAAATTTCTTGACTGTTCACACTTAAACTGAATTTTCATCTATCATCCAAACACAAATGTATCAAAATGTACGGAACTTATGTCCAAACTGTTCACACACAAAAGAACTTAGTGCTGCTTCTATATATTGTAATTAAACAACGATGTAAACGCTATATTTATTACTATATAATATGTATATGAAAACATGTCGAACGTGTTTAAAAACCTGAAGAGACACTTGGACACAAGGTGTTCACACAGCCGCTGCTTCGACACTAATTACAGTGTTGCAATAAATGTCACAATTAAAGACATCCGTGTGTACACATAGACAGACACTCGGTGTATACACGGTGCATAGTATCGTAGTCTAAACGAACCTTAAGTAAGACTTCAGAATGATGTCACCGACAATAAATGCTAATTATGTTTATGAGACTTTGGTTCTTTAAAACATGAACTTGATATTTTGTAATGGATGATGAATGCTAAACTTGAACAGTGTTTGATCCAGTTTGTTGAATGATTGCTTGTTGTATGAATCGATCGATCCATTCGGTTGTTCGTCGTCTGTTAATAAATGAATGTGTTCAACTTCCAATGATTATATTATATAATTAATAATTGTTTTTAATTGATATGGCCCAAAAAAGTATTTTATCATATCAATTTGATCAATTTGATTGTTAATTTCTTATTTCAAAATATATTTATGCTTCTTAATGAATTGTTATTAAAAGCAATTCAATTCTTTTTAATTACAGTTAATGAGCTTGTTTATTTTGTTTACTCAACATTTTTCATAATTGTTTTAATTACACAACTTATATTAATCATAATCATAATATTAGTAATATGTTTATCTGTATTCCACCGCTAACCCGAATTTATCCAACGCAGCTAATTTTATTTATCCTAACTAAAACTAAACACACTTCAAATATTTGATGACTTGAATTTTACACAGCCAACCCCAGCCAGCTTGTAATTAATTATTTAACAATTTTTATTGTTCACCTCATACTATATTTGTTGCGCCTGATATACTTCCAGTTGTATTTGAGGGGTACGATTATTCAGATATTCCTTAACATAGTTTTGTTAATAGGGAATTTGCATGAAATTTTTTGTTCACTTGAATTGAAGCATGTTTACTTGACAAATATTAAGGTAAAATTACTTTTTAAGTAACTTTAAAAATAAGCAAGATATGAATGATTGAAATTCCCGATTAGACAAGAGGGTGATAGCCCTCTTGATATGTTATGTGACGTCATATTTTCACCATTTAAAATAAACGTAAAACTCCGTTTGTAGTATTTTTGCAAGAAAGAGACAGATAATAATTTTTAAAAGCTTATAGCTTCCTTGATATTTGTCGGATTTTAATTTCGTTTTTAAATATTATTACAGTATTAACAGTATTTTCATATTCTGAAAATAAATGTGAAAAAAAATTTTCATGCATATTCCCTATTCACCCTGAAATACTATCCAGAAAACTTTTGTGATATAACTATACAGTTGTAGGGAACAATCTTGGCATTTGAACTGTTTATTCAGAAATACCTTTGTAATTTTCATACTTTAACTTTTAGATCGTGAAAAAAACGTATGTGATGATATAGTACACTCCTGTTCATAAATATTGAACCACCAGTAAATCATATTCTAAGCAAATATATGTATATTATATACAATAACATTTAGAATGTTTTAGCTGGTTCATTTTTCATGAACGGTAGTGTACATTTGCAATAAAACAAAGTGTGTAAGAAAAATATGATCCAAAAAGTGACTGATGAAATTGATGAAATGCAGCCTGTCAAACTTTTGACTGATAACAAAAGTAGCTTTTGTTACAGATAATAAAAACTAATTGTAGAGGATTGTGAAAGCTCAATTTTTTTTGGTTTGTAAACTTTCAACTTTTGAATGAATGTTAGATATTTAGTGTATTGATGGCGGTGTTCCATATCTAAAATAAAATTGGTGTAAGGTCTAAGGTTTGGGTAATATTTGATATATGTGAATGTATAGCATTAGTAGCACGATCGTTCGTTTTTTGCTATATTATTGCTGAGTGATGAATGGTGGTGAGGGGTGGTGAATGCTCCGCTCCTCTTCGCTCCGTGTTCTGTGAGTCTGTCTGCCGCACAATGTTTATTTATTCATTTCAAAACAATTCTATATAAATATTATTAAAAGTTTTTTTTTTGTGTTATTTAATTTACACTTTTCCATACAAAACAATTCTATATTCAATGTACAGACAGTGGTGCTATTCATTTTAATTTCACAAATCTACAGTATGGTTTCAATAATGATTCACCCCTTACGCCCCGCAGAGAGAGAACATATGGGATACGAATCACCTTGCTACTTTTATCTGTTTTCAACACAAGCATTTTTTTTTTCTTTTTTGGTCGTAACTAGAGAATTGAACATCAATTTATTATAATAGATTTAAAAAAATACGGAAATCCATTTCAGTTGTTAATTAGACGAGTAGTTTTCGAGATATGACAAATTCGTTAAATTACTAAAAAAATTTTTAGTAATCGATTTGAATGGAAATTACTCTAATAGGTAATCTGGACCCAAAAAATTCAAAAATCCAGTTGGATTGGTGATTTGACTGATAGTTTCCGAGATATGTCCTCTCTATACGATTGTATACCCCCCTGTTAAAAGATTTTCAGAGGATCCGTTGGTCTAGGTGCTAGGGACCCGTATGCGGTACCCCTCTTTCTGATTATTATTATTATTATGAATATAAATAGTTGTTTCTTAGTTAATAATTATTGCCACACAATTGTTATAAAATTGTGCAATGTTAATAATTATTCAATAGATAGCAGATGTTGTAAATGTAAATGGTAACATTATTTCGAACCATATGGTGTAAATGAAATATTCCATCTATTTTTATCAAAATGCTGTAATAACCACACCACATGCATAAAATTTTAATGTGAAAATTTACAAAAATAATTGTGGTAATTTTCTTTAGGCAAGTTTTGAAGGTCTCTCTCTCTCTCTCTATTTATCTCTCTCTATCTCGTTAAAAATAACTGAAAACTGTTTTTTGAACAACAAACAAAACGAACTTCAGAATGACACATCAAAATATTTATTTTTATTGAAAGCATTTTTACATAATAAATCAAAAGACTCAAGATCGATTAAGTGTGCAATGTTTTTACACTAATACACTATAGGGTTCATTCCTCAACGTGACATCTTACTCTTAACCTAAAGAGTAAAAATTTGTCATGGTGCTTGTTTTTCCCTACATTTGTATGTTTGGATTATCAATGAGATTATAAACACATTTGACAAATAAATATTTAACGATTTTTTTTTTAACTAACGTTAATATTAAATAAAATTTTCTATTTGAAAACATCAAACAAGCTTGGCCTAAGGCAGATCTTCTTTCAAAAATTTTCTTTATTTACATTGGAAACGGATATAAACACTTTCTACACTCAAATTCATTTAGTTACCCGGTTTTTATAGAAATTCCCATATATGGGCAGCATTCATTTCTCTCAGAATAGAGTTGTTCCTTATTAAAATCCTGACCTTAGCAAAGACGGGAGTCGGAATACCCTTCATAGGCCCAGAGCCTATTTTAGGAATTTCAAAGACATCATCTAAACAGGTGATCAACGAGTGAATAAATAATAAACACCGTGATCGCTGGAAAAATATACGGCAGCAAAAGTTCGGGAAAATACTGCTTCGAAATGCCTCCACAACGAATCCATAATGTGAAGACTGTCTGGCGAGATTGAGGAAGCATTCAGCCACATAATCTTTAACTGCGAATCTCTCGGGTACAGTAGAGATAAGATATTCGGTGCATCTCACCCCGAATATATGAACCTTCTGGTAAACCTGATTAGCAAACTCCTGACTATTCCCCAAATATGGGAGAAGCGAATCTCGCCAGACTGAAATAGAAAGGACAGCACAATGAACCATAAAGTCTAAGTACAATTGATCTATATAACCCAAGATATATCTATCTATGTATTAAAATCTTAGCAAAATTCGTTGTAGATATTTGCGTATCGGCATTTTCGAAATGATGAATTTGATTTATGCACGATTAAAATCGTGTAAAGTGTCCATACACTTGCCTTCCCATTGATGAATAACTAAACAGTCCTGGTTTTCGAATATAACTTGTGATGCCGCGAGAGACCAGAAAAAATTGTGACGAAACGATAATTAGAATCCTGATTTCTATTTTCTGATAATCAACCCTGCAAATATTTTTCTGAATGGTATTTTTTTCAAGACAATCTTTCATTGAAAAAATCATACGA
Source organism: Nineta flava (assembly GCA_963920215.1). Lineage (NCBI taxonomy): Eukaryota > Metazoa > Arthropoda > Insecta > Neuroptera > Chrysopidae > Nineta > Nineta flava. The sequence continues at coordinate 2,591,202 of OY986046.1, forward strand.
GACAATAGCAAACTTTAACAAGTCAATACAATACAAGAGACATATGCTTGTCTTGTCTCATCAAAAGTATGGTACGATCAGTTCAATTTCAGATCTGATATTTCACAATAGGGAATATGCATGCAAATTTTTTTTCACATTTATTTTTAGAATATGAAAATATTGTTAATACTGTAATAATATTTTAAAACGAAATTAAAATCCGACAAATATCAAGGAAGCTATAAGCTTTTAAAGATTATTATCTGTCTCTTTCTTACAAAAATACTTAAAACGGAGTTTTACGTGTATTTTAAATGGTGAAAGTGTAATATGACGTCACATAACATATCAAGAGAGCTATCACCCTCTTTGTCTAATCGGGAATTTCAATCATTGATATCTCGCTTATTTTTAAAGTTATTTAAAAAGTAATTTTACCTTAATATTTGTCAAGTAAACATGCTTCAATTCAAGTGAACAAAAATTTTCATGCATATTTCACAATTCTGAAAGATGAAATACAAAATCATCAATTCTTGAAGTAAATTGATATCGTGAGAGTTGTTTTCTTGTCGAGTTGTCGTCACTCTAGGTCTAAAGTTAATAGAATTGTAACTGGTCGACATATGACACAACTTCAGTTCAGTATACAATATTTTTATTTTTATTAATTAATGTGAAAATATTTTAATTAAATGAAATTTTAACAATAGATACGTTTTTAATTTTCTAAATAAAAACTAGTTATTACCAGTCCATCAGTCAAACAGTCAAATAGTCAAATCATTTAAATCCAAAAGCTTCACAATTCCATTCCATACGTATTCAGTGTAAATACATTTAAATCATCATCAACTGAATTGCATTTTCATATTAACTACAGTCAAACCTATTTAGATCTCTTTCGAAAAACATAATTAACAAACTTTAAACGAATCAAAATAGAATTCAAAGTGATCGTTACTAGATATACAGACTGTGTTGGAATGCTTTTCCAATAGAGAATCAATGTTAAATATTATTTATTACTGGCAGGCCGTCTGGTTACTATGCGGAGTCAGTCAGTACACATGTAATGAGTACACACTTTTAAATGAGTCAGTACACACAGTCAATGAATCAGTACACACTCTTAAATGACAAACAAACTACCATACGAGATGACTCTCATTAGATGTGTACTGACTGACTCCGAACAGTAACCACACGACCTGCCAGTAATAAATAATATTTAGAGGTAGAGGTAGATTGTAAAGGCTGCCCTGGACGGGCTACACTTCGACCATAAGGTCCATTGTGATGCCTTAGGATGTGAGTGGAGTGGAAGGAATTTGTGACTAGACTAGGAATTGTTAGGATATGCGGCTGCAGCCGACTATGATAGGAACTATGCCGATATTCATCTGGAGTTCGTGAAGGAAACTGCAGAAAACCATCATAAACATAGCCGGTTACTTCGTTCTTGTCCATACGCCGACAAGTTAGTCAATCAACCGCCCCATTTTTATTTTCTTTTTTTTATAATTGACAAACTGCCGATGTCGGGATTTGAACCCATAACCTTCCAGTTTCCAAGTACTGCATACTGCGCAGACATGACGCCTTAGACTGCTCGGCTACTTGGCTGGTGAATAATATTTAACATTGATTCTCTATTGGAAAAGCATTCCAACACAGTCTGTATATATGTCGCAGATGGATTGCCGAATCCGCTATTTTACAAAATCGCTAGTTGTTTAGCGGTTTTACATAATTACTGAACTTTAACACGTAATATTACTTTGAACGTTTTGCATTTATCAATGCAGCGGGTCAACGATTAGACGTTATGTAAAACAGCGTCAAATGAAACGTCAAATTGTAGATTTTAGTATTATTATTTTAGTATATTTTTCCTAACAAGTTGTAAATATTTCAGATATAGTGTCAAAAATTATTGAAATTAAATAAGGTAACTATTACAAGCGAGTACTACAATGTTTCACTTCATCGGTCATACCTCGAGTTAGTTGGGTTTTGCGTGTTTTTGGGCCCCGCACTTAAAGGCGTTCTATATCTTTCCCTATATCAAAACGTTCTTTTTGACTACAGATAAGCTATTCTGCATTACGTCTAAATGTGGATAGCAGTTTTGTAAACTATTACAAGCGAGTACTACAATCTTTCACTTCATCGGTCATACCCCGAGTTAGTTGGGTTTTGCGTGTTTTTGGGCCCCGCACTAAAAGGCGTTCTATATCTTTCCCTATATGAAAACGCTCTTTTTGACTACAGATAAGCTATTCTGCATTACAGTAGTAGTTTTGTAAAACGTAACGCAATGACAATCCAGCTGAACGTCGTTCAGTTGTTTTACATAACGGAGTTGTTATGTAAAACAACTAGCGATTTTGTAAATTCGATTCAGGTCTGTTCACTATTTTTTTGAACGGGAGTGTACATAGTTTGTTGTACATATTTTTGATTCGACTATTTGTAAATTGTAAAGAAGTTTGACTGTAATTTAATTTGTTATAAAAAAAACGATATTTGACCAAGTCGAATTTATTTCAATTAGTACAACAACAATTTATAAATAAATTCGATTTTAATTTGTTTCGATGAGATGACTAAACGTGCAGCTGCTTAATTCGTGAATTCGTGCGAATTTAATATTTAAATAAAAAATGTATGCACGTCACACATTCAACAATCAGTATTGATCAATGACCTATATACATACAGGTTGCCCCAAAAACAAATGGAACATGGCATCGGTCACATCAAAATAAAACTCGAAATATATTCGAATTGTATGGGGTTTTAAGGATATGAAGTTTCACAGAATTCAAAACTTTTGGATTTAATCAATTTTCTTTGTAGACATGAAGTTTTAAATTCAACAAATTAAAAAAAAAACGTTGTATATTCATGGCCCGTTCGAATTTAGTTTGTATATTCAGCAGCTGAAGTTAATCTAAGCTCTGAAACCAAGCGATCATTATTAAATACGTTTCATTTACCAATTCTTCACCCCATATCCTCTGTTTCTTTTTCCGTTTTAGTTTCTTCTTCTCCGTCAAAACCCTATCAACAATGGCGAACGGGCGGTACAACATTCTGTCTAAATTTTAAATGAAATTATGTTTTCACATCCATAGATGCAAGATGCTCCGTAATTTACCGAATCAAGGGCTGGCTGCGACTACTGGGATCATCTCGATTACTGGGACTTTGCGCAGGGCATGCGACAGGTCAAGTTGTGCATAATCACAGCTAGGCCATTCGACTGTGCTTGGTTGAAACTCAATAGAATGCAGTTGAGAAGAGTGGTGGGACTTCATAACTTCATTCCACCTTCATAACTTGAGGATCTCTGATGACCCCACTTGTAGGGCCCCTATATGGAGGACGATGAAACCTCCATATGCACCTGCAGAAACCTGCAAGGTGTCAAGTATAGAATGTTTGGGTCCGACACTTTGGATCCATCAATTCTGGGCGTCTGGCCTCAACAGAATCCTATAGCTTCATCTGCTTAAAATAGCACCTCTCACGCCGAGACATCTCGCCTTCGAGTAACAGGTTGTTCTCAAGGAGGGCACAGAGGACCTTTTGGTCTAGGTGCTAGAGACCCGTTTGCGGTACCCCTCTTTCTAATTATTATTATTATTATGTTGTCACAACTTGTTGGAAGATGCTTATAGACCAATGTTTGCACAACCATGATGTTGCACAAACACGCTTTTATTACGTAAACATGATGTTGTGCAAATATTTGGATCGTGTATGGGGGCCTTTAGAGATAGAACGTATGTCATAGAGCGACCAAATCACACTGTAGATCGTGTTAAAAGTATAAAACAGAAGTACTGCTTGCTTGCTACTAAACATGTGATAAAAAATATCGTCTACTGTTTGTAGATATGATGATATTTGATTTAGATTTTAGACTCGATGTATAAGTTAAAACACGATTGGTATTCAACCCCTCTAATAAAAGCCAAGGGGTTGAATGTTGAATAAGAATGACCGTCAAAGTGAATGTTGGTAATGTATGCATATGTTTATAATTTATATTTTTATGGAAAACAAAGAATGGGGCTTCACATATCGATTTATTTAATTGTGGTGTAACTGGACTGGTGGTATGTGTAGTTAGGTTAGGTATAGGTACTGTACACCTACTATATGTAGGTGATTCGGTGAGGGCCACTGACTGCCAACCACATCACGCTTACACTCAACTCCTCATTCTTAATAAATACTTAATTACGTTCAAAACAATCAAATAAATATACCTACGAGTAACTATTTATAGAAGCTTTTATTTCATTTCACACGTCTCACTCAAGCTTTTAGCTCAAATCTTGTTCATCAAGAACTAGCCAACCCCCCCCCCCCCACGCACTTAACGATCAGCGCTCCTGTTCACCTCATATTTTATATTTCTGATAAAATCATTGATTGATTTGTGTTGGGGTCTAAAAAGTATTGCACTTCGACCTTATGGTCTATTGTGTTCCCCCTTCTACTTTAGTCCGACGAGACTCGCTTCTCCCATATGTTGGGCAATAGCCAGGAGCTTGCTTATCAGGTTCTCCCGAAGGTTCATATATTCGGGGTGAGATGCACCGAATATCCTGTATCTGCTGTAACCCAGAGGTTCGCAGTCAAAGATTATATGGCTGGATATTTCATCCTCTTCGCCACACAATCTGCACAAACCCATGGACCCATGATAAAATCATACTATGGACTAAAATAGAAGCGCTGATTTCTCAAAATTTACCTAATTGATTTGTGCCGAGATCATTTGATTTTCGAAAAAATGGTTTTGCAACGTGGTACAAATTTTCATCGAGACATTTGGCTCGAAAATCAAATGGATTGTCCACAACAAATCAAGTATGAAATTTTGCAATAAAAACGCCCGGCAAAAGGATCACTTTTTCCAGAAACTTTCGTAGATTTTTGTGGAGAGATGTCTAATCGAATATTTCCCATCTCCCATCCTTTTTGGATATTTTTGAGTGATCAGATCTGTGCCAAAATTTGTTTTATACGATCTTGTTGTGTTATCCTTTGGGATCGTTTAACCTTAAAAATAAAAAATGAACTGTAATAAATTACCTCGTGCATGATTCGATGATAGCTGCGTCGTAGTATTGGCACTGGGATGTCTGATCACTGACGGTGCCGTTGAGGACGAATGATGATGGTTCTCAGTGGTTTGTGGAAGTAATCGTTCAGTGATTGTATGCTGATCATCGGTTTCAATTTCCTCATCGCCATACAACAAATTGTTTTTGGTATCAACCGGTCGGGTTACTTTGAAGCGTTCACTCATATTTCAGGCCGGTCTGTCTGTCTCTCCTAGTCACATGATCTTTAGTCACAACAATTAATTAGTTATATCACTTTTTAACAAATCAAAATAAATACCACGATCACGTCCCGCTTACCCGCTTACTGAATCCGTTGTGTCTGATCTCTTATCAAACTGTAAATATTGTTCATAAATTTTTTATTAGTCAAGGGCAGTTTTATTTATCACAATGGAACGAACACCTGTTCTATTCCGTTCAATAATCAATTTATATTCCTGTCAGGCTCACAGGACAGTACACAAACAAACAAAAAATGTGGGAATTCGATTTTTCTATAATGGAAAATTCCTATTACATTTTTTATATCCTTAATTGACCCAGTTAGAATGTATTGAGTGTTTGGGTAAATTAGTGCACAATTTTAACAATACAATTCAACATGGTTTTGTATACAAATTAGATTCCTGTGAAAATTATTGTCGAAAAAATATATCCAACAAGAAAATTTCTAATTCGCATGAATTTGATTTCAAAAACTTAGAGTTCTCTTGATGGAGTTTTGAAGCGGTCATAAAAAAGAGTCATCATGGTCGGTCATCATGTTAGGACGCTTCCTAAAGAGATATTATGTACGAAATTTATGGACGAATCAAATTACTAACAAAAATCCTAATAAATAATTATGAAATTATCTTTTGAATTTCGAAATTTGAATAATTTAAAGTATTCTGTACATCTCTTACCGATTTTGAAATGCAATATAGGAGTGGAAGATTATACCCACAAAGTTCGAATGTGATATCCCATTTTGTGCTTAGGACATCGAAAAACGACAAACAAACAAAAAATCAGTATTTGTTTCGAAGAGTCATATGATGGGAAATTTATTGTACAACAATTATTAGACTTCACATTTTTCCATGTATAAAATTGATTTTCATCCCCCCTAAAACGATAAATTATCTGACGACGTGTTTCGACATCCACATTGAAATAATGGCTATCAGTTTCGAAAGTAGCATCCCTTTTTCAAAGTTTTACACTTTTCAATCGGTTTTCGAATAAAACTTACTGAGTTTCTGTCGTTAGTGCGAGTACCCCCCCCCCCCACTAATGACAGATACGGATATACTACCTAAAAGGTTCCAAAGATAAGGGTGGTTTGGTTGTGTTGATTATTGTAGACAAACAATCTGTTTCGTATCATAACACTTCACACACTAAAAATACATCCCCCTCGAAGATCACACTCAACAATCAACTTTCATTGTACAACAACTACAAAGTTGAGCGCGATTTAAAAAACGAATTGTCGCGTCAGTGAAATCGGTAGATTGTGTGGTCTGGCGTCCGTCTATACACGAAAACAAAAACAAATGAATGTTGAATCAAGTCCGTCCGTCTATTTGTTAGTCTGAATGATAACTGAGTTGAACAACGAACACCGCGATTCAATTCGATATGCGATCGTAATGGTATTAATATTAGTATTAGTAGTATGGATGGAGCCTAAAGCCAGCCAGCCATCAACCATGTGCCTTGCCTTGCCTGCTGTTGAATTTAGTACTTTTGTGTAGTTTGTTATAGTTTTAGTTTGCTAAACAAAATACACTACTTCTACTTCTAATATCGTTCCCATCCGTTCGTCATCAAACCTCTAATACACATGACTACTAAAGCTAAACTACAACACTACTACACATGAATACACATGAATACACCCCACCCCTATCGCAGGCAGACATCCACCAAGCACCACCATACACCATACACTACTACACACATAACAACTGTATAAATGACTATTTTATTATATTTATGCTATATGAGGCGTATATACGCTGGCTGCTATAAATACAATCATTCACCTCCATGTATGCACTACGGAGTATGGACTCTGGAGTCTGGAATATTCTGAAAAACAATAAGAAGCTGAAGTTTATTAAATTGAAAGCATACACTAGACTCTGGACTTTAGAGTCACCAAGACTGATGACTGATTAATGATTCCCATAGATAAGGTCCATTGTGATGCCTAAGGATGTGAGTGGAGTGGAAGGAATTTTTGTGTATAGACTAGGAATTGGTAGGATTATGATTGGAACTATGCCGATATTCATCTGGAGTTCGTGAAGGAAACTGTAGAAAACCTTCTCAAGCATAGCCGGTTACTTCCATTAACCACCCTTAATTTTTTCCCTTAATTATTGACAAACTGCCGATTTCGGGATTCGAACCCATAATGTTCCAGTTTCCAAGTATGTAAGTCCCAGTAATCGAGATGAGCTTGTTTTAGCCACCTCTTGATTCGGTAAATTACGGAGCATCTTGCTATGGGAAACCAGGCGATGAAGTGAGACATAAAAAATATTCTCCGGAAATTTAGTTGGTAATAAATTCAAATTACCCAAAAATTAAAGAGTTCGTCTCATATCATTCGTCGAGGAGCTTAAAAGCTCCAGTATCGAACAAATGCGATAGCTGTGGCACCGTCGAAAAGGCAATGAAAAAACGGCGCATAGCGATTATATAGGTAATCAGACATACAGCGGCCAGTGATAGTTCAAACGTCTACTTTTCAAATGATCATATGGTATAAGGTAAATGTAACATGGAGGTCAGTTCTATAATACAATACTGTATTTGTATGTTATAGCGAACGAATAGAACGCTACTTTAGAATTATCATTCACCAACGACATAGCATACACTAACTAACGTTTACTTAATACAATTATAATCATGTGAATGTTTTAGTCAGCACCGATTCAGGGTTGACATCCGTCTGTCCATCATATTCAATATATCCGGCCGCTCAACGCTTCCCAATCCAATATCATCTACTATGGACTTGGACTTTCGTTAACGATAGTTAATTCAGTTAATATTTATTTATATAAATATGTTTATGTGTCTGTGGACTCTCTAGCGGTCACAGTTATATATATATATATACGTCTAAACACTTTATGCTTATTTATTTTTTGCAATCAAAATAAAAACAGGAAATTCAATTGTTTTGTGATAGATATAAAAACAATATACAGAACTGAGTACATAAATACAGAGAGTATTATAACTTTAGTCCCTAGTAATTGTAACGGTTAGAAAAAATATGAATTTTGTGTGGTCGGTCATTCAATCAACTGTTTTGTTTTAGCGAATTTCCTGAAAGGAAATAGAGGGGAAAGGGGCGTTTAGAGGCAGGGGGAAACACAAAATTGGACATATCTCTCTTAATATTTGAAAAATCGAAAAATTTGTAAGAAGTAAAGTTGTAGGTACTAAGTTTTACTGTAATTTTGTTTCTTATCATTTTTTCTATTACCCTAATATTTACAGAAATATTGACGGTTTAAGATTGAAAATTAAATTCCTCAATATCTCTGTACACATTAGAGTTTGAGCAAAAATGATGAGGTGATGAATTGTAGCAAACTTGATTTTCTACAACTTTATTCCTTACGCATTTTTCGATTTTTCTAATATTAAGAGAGATATTTTATATTTTGTTTTCTTCTTTCTTTATGCCCCCATTTCCCCTTGACGTATGTCATTTATTAATAAAATTGGCATTGCAAATACTAAAATCATATACGTGATTTAATTTTGATCAGACTAAAATTGTGACCGCTAGAAAGTGATTTATGTATTTTATGGAAATTCGCTAAGTTGAAGCAGCTCCTGCGTAACGAATTTTTTTTCTAATAATTTTTCCGTATCTATTTTCAGATTCGTCACTATTCATACTCATGCATGTTCGCTAGTTATACCAACCTATCATACAATACACAACAGTGATCAAATAAAATTTAAAAATGATATGCACAGCCCTGTGTGTAATGTAAATAGTTTTGTTTGTAAAAAAAATAAAAATAAAAAAATATATTTGCATATGAATCGTGCAATTTTAATACTTGAGTAAATATTAAACAGTAAGGAGTGTGATCAACATATCATACGACTGAGACTGTACGAGTACACTTATGCGAGTATAGCTAGGCTCTAGCCAGGCTTTATACTTTTATAGTACGACGATAGGCATAGGGGAGATTTGGTTACAATAACCATGCATTTATATATATATATATATATATACAGTTTGTTTTCAAAAGCATTTCTAATAGGGAATCAATGTTAAATAAATAAATAAAATATTTACTATAAAACTATACATACATACACATACTTACAAACATCTGGGCTGCTTGTGGTATGATGTTTGTTTGATGTCATTTAAGAGTGGAGATTTAGTGATGCCCACCTACTTTGTAATATTATTATTCATTACGTATGCACACACACACTACAGACTACAGAGTACCCCCACTATTTTTATTTCTTTATGAAGCATTGTGTAGTTATTATAGTAAATAATATTTAACATTGATTCTCTATTAGCAAAGTTTTCCAAAACAGACGGTATATAAAACTTAAAAATCATTTCAATTTTAAACGATCGACTTTTGTATGCAAACTCAGAGCCGTGCCTGAGTTTATGGCCTGCTGCGTGCCAGTGTGTACGGTTGCCTCCAACTTAGCGAATTTCCTTACATAAATCACTCTCTAGCGGTCACAATTTTAGTCAGATCAATATATATATATATAGTTATATATATATTGATACAATATATATATATATATATATAAAGTTCACATCACATAGTTTTCAAGTAATCGATATATTCGATAAATAAAATATAGATATATATTTATACCAAAAATATAAATATAACAATATACTAATTAGTAAAAAATTAGTAATTTTCTAAACAAACCAACCCCCTACCCCCATTCACCCAATCTATTATCTCTTTATCACCTTTTCTCATCCGAATAAAGCACTAATATATGCTTTGACGGCGATCATTTTTCTAAATTTTTCAATTTCTTCCAAAATATGGAAGTACTATGTGCATACGTAAAAGTAATTTCAAATATTTGAGTTTATGAAGAAAAGTTTCAAACCAGAGTTGTTAATTTTTCTACTACGGTTTATAAGATAGAAATTTCGTGAAGGGGTGATTTTATTATTTTTTTAATTCTAGAAATAAAATTTAATTCTAAAATAGAATTTGCTAAACTGTGGAATTTTGGAAATAAAGAGACGCCATCTGTAATGGCATATTATTTTGAACACCACGTCGAATTGAAGTAAATAATAAAACTTGTTGGTCGTTTGTTCGTTTGTTGGTCGATCTCGTTGGTTGATGTTTATCAATGTTCACGAACAGGTTTTCCTTCTACCTCGAACAGAATGACTGTTATTCTAAAAACACCAGTATTTTTCTATAGTTTTGTCTAGAATATTCTATTAATGTGTAATAAACATGCTACCACAATTTCCAACACAGTTTTTCAGGGTTTTCGCGTGACATCAATATAAATTGATGAAAATAGAAATAAAATGAAAAGAAACTAAAAAAATTATTCGATGCAAATTTCCTATTGTTTATTATGTATAATCCCGTTCAATAAAATTGAACCGACCTGAACCGATTCAATCTCTCACAATTTTGATTATTCTTGTAGTAAATGTTTTTGACAGATACAACATTTTATTTTATTTTTATACGTAAAAGGAAGATATAATACTTAACATGTATTTACATAACATATTCTCACTCTATCACTGAGTTGTTTACATAAATAAAAAATATACTACGTATCTTTGTTTATGAATAAATAATGAACAGAGAGTTACAAAAGTGAGGAGTAAGAAAATTAACATTTCAGGTTGGTTCAATTTTATTGAACGGGATTGTATATTGTAGACAGAAATTTTCAATTTGTGTATAAATTTATAATATATCATTCATATATGGCCGTTCATATATGACGAGAAGGGAACGCCGGTTCCGACCAAACATGGTGTGACGCGACATTTGAAATTGTCATGTTTTGAAGAAAGGACACAACTTCTGTGGCCTAGAGTAAAATGATTTGGTAAAATACCCTCCTGTAATTATTACTTTGATAAAGTCCTCAGTAATTGTTTTAAAAAATTCCCCTGTAATTGATATGATAATATAGTCAGGTGAGTGGTGATTAGGTAGCTATGCGGGGGGGGGGAAGTGAGGGGAGGTAGAAGTGTGCTACAGATATCCAATCCAAATATAAATAGGTTGGGTATGCAAATTAAATAGATTGTCTAATGTCTACAAACACATCCACGTCAGTCAATGGCTTTAGCTTCTAAACATACAAATATTTACCCATACAATTGGAAAATATGTTGCTTATTAAAATCACTTGATAGCGATACCAAATCATTATCGTATTACTACGAAAGGATTGGCATGTCATGGCCAATATTAAGGAGCCCATACACGAACACGAATAAGCACCTGTACCTTATCCTAAGGATATCATCACTATATTCAGACGATTTTATTAATGTTCAACGTATTTTTTAATTAGGATTAAATCCATCCCCACTATCCAGTAATCCTTTCAAAAATAACAAATAAATTGAACACTCCAAAAACCAACAGGAATAATTGTGTACTTGGACTGAATAGTTTTGGGATTTAGACTCTATATTCTAAGTAAATTTTCCTTAACACCCGAATGAATAATTTACAAATCAATCACATTCTAATGCTTCGTTTAGACTACGACACAAATGTCAGACATAAATTTCTTGACTGTTCACACTAAGACAGATTTTTGGTGTCTAGACACTATCATCCAGACACAAATGTACGGAACTTGTGTCCGAACTGTTCACACACAAAAGAACTGATTGCTACTTATATTGTAATTAAACAACGACGTAAACGCTATATTTATTACTATATAATATGTATATGAAATGTATGGAGTGAATGAAATAATGTCGAAACTGTTTGAAAACTTGAAGAAACACTTGGACACAAGGTGTTCACACAGCTGCTGATTCGACACTAATTATACTGTCACAATAAATGTCACTATTAGAGACACTTGTGTGCACACATAGACACTCGGTGTACACACTGAGTGTACGGTGTTTAGCGTCGTAGTCTAAACGAACCTTAAGCATCGTAAATATTACTAATATTTAAAATGTTTCAACTGGTTTAAATTGTTTGGAGGGGAGTTTTTTTTACAATTATTGATATCTACATCACTACAGCCGAAGAATCCTGATGGTTAATGAATTGTTGAAATTCCCGGTTTCGGTTTCAGATATGTGAAAAGATTTGTTTTTCGAGATACCTCGAAAACAGATAAGAAGTGTATGGGGGCCTTTAGTACTAATAGTACGTAGGGTATGGCCAGACCTCACTATTGAACGTTGCATTTTCATATATAGATATAGTATCGAATTACTGAAAACATATTATTGGAAAATGGAAAATATATTGTGAATTGATTGTTGTTTTTTATATACTCAAGTATAAACAAAACAGTGCTCAAGCTATTGACGTCATGGAAAATTTGTTGTCTTTATTTTCTTATCCTCAATTATACTGAGGGTAAAAAAAAAATGTTGGGCCTATTGACATCATGGAAAATTTTTTTTCTTTATTTTTTATCCTCAATTATACTGAGGGTAAAAAAGTTTTGGTTTACCCTCAGTTATACACATACTAATATTCATTCCTTGCAGTAACAAAATTTTTTTTAAGCCAAGAATTTCTAAGTCTCATATATAGGGAAGATAATTTATATTTGGTATCAGAAAATAAGTATCTTGACATCTTTTGACTTGAGAAAATTATCTTAACTCAAGATAAACTGACTCTTGACTCAAGAATCTCGAAATTCTTAAACTGAAACGATGATTTCTTTGGATTAAGATGCTAAAATTTACACGGACCAAAATAAACATTTGTTTAATCTAAACAAATAAAACTTTTTAAAGAAGTAATGATATACTTCAGTTAAAGAAGCTGCATAAACTTTATCTTCTTGAGTTTTTTATTTATTTTTTAATAAGAAAAATACTTTTTTTTTACAAGAATTTCATTTTCTTGACTAAAGAATCGCAAGAGTATTTGGCCAAGAAAGATTCTCTTAGGCCAAGACTAACGAAATCTATTAAAAAAAATGTTTAACTCCGTTCAAGAATTTTAGTTTTTTTGCTCAACTAAACAAATGTTTTTGGTTCGACTGCGTAGTCTTCAATGAAAACAAGGGTTTCTTTATTGAAGCAAATATTTTGATATTTTCTTGTTTTAATTTAAAAAATAAAAAAAGCCAAATAATGGACACTTGATATGGTACACTCTGTAGTCAGTATATCCGCTTTTGAAGCTTATCATTAATGGGAAATATTTATGAAATGCCTAAGTATAAATCGCACACACATAAATAAAATTCGTTCATTTATTTAATATGCAAATATAAATTACAATATTCACTATCTTTTTATTTCTACTTCCATATACATATATGGAGCGACGAGCCATCCATATATGTTTATGGAGCCGTTTACATAACTCTTCTATTAAATGTTTTCAAATTTTTACAAGTCGATGCCAAATAACACCATTTTGGATATTATGGTCCGGATTTATAGAAATTTATGAACATCATATTTCCAGAAAAACACATTCGATAAGTAAATTTCGTGTCATTCAGAGGATGTGGAAACAAGTATTACGCTGAGAAATTGAAAAATTTTGTTCTGCACCTAAAATGTAGGGATCCTTGCGCAACTCCTTACACAATATCTGTCTTTTAAATTGTAATAGATATTCTACAACTTTAGTTTGAAACTTTACTCAGTTTTGCCATAATATGTGCTGAAACATCTGAATCACTTGTACTATTCAGAGCCACAGAATGTGTACTAACTCTTCTACATACTAACGCATCATGTTTTCAAATTAGATTTAGACCTCAGTACATAGCATAGTATTTAAACAACAAACACAGTTATTTATAAAATTTCTTGTATATAGAGGTTATTGTTGATGTTTTTTTCTTTTTTAGTACAACGGAAAACAAAAATTTCATCGTTTCTTTCAAAAAATACAATAAATCAATGAGACAACATTTACATGATGAAGTATAGGCAATATATAATACACGTGTGTATATATGATTGCGTGTAATTAATGATTAGGTATTGCATGGAATGCAAAAGACAAAATTTGCATGAAACAAAACGTTCGTTCACTATAATTGTATGCATATTATATATGTTGTGGTCTCTTTTCAAATCTGTCGTTTCACGGAGATCCTGGCCATTTTATAAAACACTGGCGTATTGTTTAGGCATGAAAAGTTACATGTAGCGTCTGGACGCATCGTGAAAAGCCACTGGATGTATAATATATTTTTATTCGTCCGGTTAATTGCATAAAAAAAGTTTGCCTACCTAAAATTCTTAGGTTGTAATTTCTAATTTCCAAAAACTTTGTTTTTGGGACCCCGCACTAAAAAGCATTCTAAATATTTCAGATATTGTGACTAAAACTATTGAAATAGTTAGGATTTGAAACTGAAAAAATTTCAAAGGTTTTTCTTCGTGAAAAAAAGATTTCGAATGAGATTCGATATAAAGTAAGACACCATCCGTCGAAGTATGATGGGCTTGTCACGAAACGCCTAAACACTACATGTAACTTTTCAAGTCTACACAATACGTGGACGTTTCGTTTCATGAAATGCCTAGAATCCTCGTGATAAGACAGATTTTACAATGAGACCACTACATATATGCCATGATTTAATATCCAAGGTTGCAGAAAATATTTATTTTTACTAGCTGGTAACAAATTTATTCGAAAGTATGCTATCTATGCTATGCATAGTCTGCCTATCAGCCTATTAGGCTATCAGGCTATCGTATCAAAGGAAATTCTAATGTTCTATTCTATTTATGGATTATGACCAAGGTTATTCAAGTAACCAAGTTCCTTACGGCTATTTTGTTTTTCATATTTTTGACCGAAGTCAAATGCATTGAATTTTTTATTACTTAGAACAAATTATATACAAAACAAGTAATGTAACAACTAACTGAGTTAATTGTTTGAATACCCAGTATATACTGAGTTTATGGAAAAAAAAATTTTCAAACAAAAATTGTATATTTTAAAAACAAGACGATTTTTTGTTATTCAATTTTTCTTATATCTCTTATAGTTTCAAAGATAGGTAGTTTTGCCCATTTTGTCCAAACATGGTCCGATTTTGCACATTAACGAACTTGATCTTACTTCTTTGCCCTAGAACACACACAAAAATTCTTTTCGTTCTTGAGTTATCGTGTCCACGGACGGACAGACGGACGGACATGCGGAAATGGCCAAACTAGGCCATTTTATGAACACATATGCCAAACATTCATGCCTACGATCAATATTTTGAAGCGTTATAAAGTCGTAATCAAACTTAATATACCTTGTATATTTACATATGCCGGGTATAAAAATACAGGGTGATACCTAAAAATTGAAACGTTTTTAGATCAAGAAAGTATAGGTACGCGCCAATTAAATATGGGAATGATGGGTGTGTATATTAAACGAGTACATAATAAAAGCTACCTTTTAGTTGATTGTTCTAAATATTAAAAAATAGCATGCTACTACTGATAAAAGCTTTAAATTTTCGGTAAATAAAACGGCAAAAAACAAAATCCAATTAAATTGAAAATGGCCTAAAAAACTATTGTATATGATTACGATTGATCTAATTAAATAACAGAAATTCGTGATTGAACATATTATTATGAAAAACGAAATAAAATTTAAAAAAAAAAAACATAACCAACACACTTTTTAACAAAACACAACACAACTGACTGCAAAATAAACTGGAAAAAATATTATTTTTATAATAAAACAAATAATGTAACAACTAACTAAGTTAATTGTTTGAATACCCAGTATATACTGAGTTGTATATAAATGTTTGAATTGTTAACAATTTTTGAATTGTTGTCCCTTAATTAAAAAAAAATCTCTTATGGGATTAATGGGCATATTTTTCGCTTTCCGAGGAACTTTTGAGCACAAATTATGAGAAAACTATTGATTTTATCTCGTTTCGTTCTTGAGTTATCGTATCCATGGACAGACAGACGGATGGATATCCGGAAATTCCCTAATTCAATATCATCCCGAACAGATCTCGAAATGACACTACACGTTTTTGTGGGACCATTTCAAGAACCACAATCATCAAAAACGTTCATATTTGTCTCGGCTACTTCCAAACATAAATCAGAGATGTACTCCCGTTCATAAAAATTGAATCATCAGAAAGTCACATTCTAAGCTCGTATGTATTACTAAATATATGTATATTACAAACAACAACCACTTAGAATGTACCAACTGGTTCAATTTTTATGAACAGGAGTGTACATAGAAACAAATCTTGAACATTCCTCTTTTTTTTTGGAAGTCAGTCAAAAATAAAACACTAGAACAGGGGCGCACGCAGAGAGGTGTTTTGGATGTTAAAATATACCTCAAAGTTTTATCTGCGATTGAAATAACCTTTTTTTATATTTACATAAACGTGGTTATCATTGATAAGAAAATTATTGATTATGATCAAAAAGAATTCATCCTGAATATATTATTTTCATAAACATCCACAAAACTTTTGTTTGCGTACGCTCCTGCATTTGACGAAGACAAAATTATGCTAACTTAAATCGGATAATGAACTTGGAATTCGTTTTTTTTTTTCCATATTTATTATTTTATTCAACTATTGGTCTATCCGTCTGCCGTATACAATTGTAACGTCAATACGAAATTAACATAGCTTCAAATATGTAAGAAAGTTCCAGATACCGGTTGGGTGGTGTTCTGTGTACGCAGCGAGAGATATACAGTCGAGTCTTTGAATCCTACCAGGCTACCTACGTTAACGGTGATTTATGTTAAATTGTACCGAAAACAAGATCCTAACAACCAAAAATCCCACTTGCTATTTTAACTTTTGGGCGAGTTAAAAAAATTTGGAAACCGATATAGTGCCTCATACAAAACACCTATAGAACCAGCTATGTTCGCAAATTTTTAACGGTTTTTATCTACGTTCTAGACGATGCCCATTTCGGTTTCGGTACGGTCTAACATGAACCTTTATTGAAATAAATTAATCTAACATTGTAGTTATCGACATTTAGTTAACTCATACTGTTAAAAGATGTCATGTTGGATTCCATAATAAACGAAGCGAACACGAGGTGGCTGAATTCTAAGTCCCTTTTGCAAGTATTTCACAAAAGGATTTGAATATTCAAAAGTATTTATACTTGTATCAATACGCCCAATCCGTCTCTCATGTGAAATAATTCACTTTTAATACATATACGCATTTATTTTACATACATGTAAAATTTGTTGCCTATATATGTAAAAAAAATATACTAGGTAATTATCTTTTATTTTTACATATACATGCATCTTGCATGACATGTAAGCAAAATAAATGCATATATTTATTAATCCTGTATTCTTTCAGATTGAACATTCGTATAGTGAGATTCATCCAAATCGTTTCATTCAAAAACTAGTTATCTTCAAATCGATGACCGAATTGGACTCAACATTAAATCTTGTTCATTTAACGATTTGGTGATCAATAACGATCGAGATGCAAAATGATAGAAATTCAATTCCATATAAGATATGTACGGGGGCTTTTAGGTCTCTTCGAGAATCCAGAAGTTAGTCAGGTTCCATATTGTATTAGATTCCAGGACAAAAATGAAATTATTTTATATTTATATGGTCGGGTGAAGTGAAGTTTATAAAGTCAATTAAATCCACACATTGACTTTAGACCATTCGCCGTTCGAGTTTCACTCACAGATCGCTTAGATATTTCGAATGCAAGGATTTTTGGATGGTTTAGGTAGGGTTCAAAATGAAAACTACAAATCATATTGAAGTAATGATTTATTTTTTAAATAACAGAAAAATCACAACATTGTTTATTTCAGATCAATTAAGACTTTGGTTCTGTTTACAAGAGATTTTCAATTTTTTTTATTTATTTTTAGAATAGATTTTCTTTTGTAGGTTTTTCGTTACAAAATCAGCAAATAAATTTTCTTTTTATATCTTATTATTTCTATTTTTTGGTGTTCACAACCTTCCTTGATTTTCTTTGAACAAATGTTATTTTTTTTATTTTGAAATATCTGGAAATTTGTGTTGCATTGTTTAAAATATTATTTAATAGATATTACATTTAGTTTAGAATATGTTTTGTGTTTAGTCCAATAGATGGCAGGCTTTAAACTCTACACCAGTCAAACAAATTTGTTTATTTCTTAAAATATCTCAAAAACAGTCATGTTTTGTCTGCAGTTGTTAGCGTCAGACGTTGACTCTCATCTATCGAGTATTTAACAAAACGGTCAGAGCTCAGAGCCTAGATCTCTGACCGTTTTTGAAAATATCTCAAACACGGACCCTTTTGTCTGCACTTGTTAGCGTCAGACGTTGACTCTTCTCTATCGAGTATTTAACAAAACGGTCAGAGCTCAGAGCCTAGATCTCTGACCGTTTTTGTAAACATTTCGGGCGTATCTAACTAAGGAAGGATGTTTTGACAGATTCCCAGTCTTGCTTGGCTGGCATATTATTTTGACCTGACAGTTTTTAGACCATAACGTCGATCATTCATTCCATTTTAACATGACCATCAATTATTATTGCAGATTAAGTGGGATCCACTGTTTATTTTATACGCCATCATCAGGAACAAATGTATAAATACACTGATAGAAGTAATTCCTTGCAGTAAGAAAAATTTGTATAAACCAAGAATTTCTGAGTCTCGTATATAGGGAAGATAATTTATACTTGGTATCAGAAAATAAGTATCTTGACATCTATAGTTTGGACTTGAGAAAATTATTCTTAAGTCAAGATCAACTCTTGACTCAAGAATCTCGAAATTCTTAAACTGAAATGATGATTTCTTTGGACCAAGATGCTAAAATTTCGGACCAAAATAAACATTTGTTTAATCCAAACAAATGAAACTTTTGAATGAAGTCAGTTAAAGAAGCTGCATAAACTTTCTCTTCTTGAGGTTTTGATTTATTTTCAATAAGAAAAATACTTTTTTTTACAAGAATTTCATTTTCTTGACTAAAGAATCACAAAAGTATTTGGTCAAGAAAGACTTTTTTCGATTCGACTGCGTAGTCTTGAATGAAAACAAGGCTTTCTTTATTAAAGTAAATATTTTGAAGGAAATATATTTTCTTGAGGAAAGAAATTCCTTCTATCAGTATAGGTTTATTAACAATCTGAATCGGGGAATCTCCAATAATATTTGATATAATCTCGACTGTATAGAAAATTGTACAACAATGATGAATGTAAGCATTCCATTTGATTAATTTCGATTTATTCGTTGTTCAAGTTATTGATGAGTTATTAATCAAATAAATCGCTCACAATCGCTCTCTTGTTGTGTGATATCTAGATCTTAGATCCTCTGTTCGATCGAATATATTTTCTAGAATTATCGACTAATGTATAATAATAATAATAAGTAAATATCTAAATTGACTTTGGACAATCAAATACATTGAATATTTGTTACTTATGTTATCAGCAAGGCAACGTTGTCTAGCAGATAATATGCGCCCGTAGTATAAATTACTTGAATCATCTTCTTGGACATAAGATCCGCTACACAAATCCATTGCTTTATGTATCTGCATGTAATAAATGACTGTTAATTACAAGCAGAATACACATTTAATTGCGGTCCATACAGGTTCAATGTTTTTTATCTTTGAACATTGAACATCAAACACATTATTACCTAAACAATCAATCACTATATTTCAATACTTCTGTGTTTTAATTCTTTCAAATACAAGATGTTCGGAAAAAACATTGCAAATATTTTAACAAACTGGTTTATGTACACTCCCGTTCAATTAAATTGAACCGACCTGAACCGAATCAATCTCTTACAATTTTGATTATTCTTGTAGTAAATGTTTTTTTGACAGATACAACATTTTATTTAATTTTTATACGTAAAAGGAAGATATAACATGTATTTACAATACATATTCTTACTCGATCACTGACTTGCTTACATAAATAAAAAATATAAAACTTTCATTTCTTTTTTCACATTAAAAAAATATACTACTTATCTTTGTTGATAAATAAATAATTATACAGAGAGTTACAAAAGTGACGAGTTTTATGAAATGTAAGAAAATTAACATTTCAGGTTGGTTGAATTTTTATGAAACGGGAGTGTAAGTCTGTTTAAATATTAGCAGTATTTAATCCATTCGATCTGTATACCAGCATACAAACTGATATCGATTGTAAACATCATAAACACTGGGATATATAAAAATAAACTACAAATAGAACGAAAGACGCGCGACAATGGTGAAAACATTGAACGTGCATGGATCGCGGTTCAATTGAAAAATGAAAACACAAGGCAGCAACGTTTAAACGTTTTATTTTGAAGCGTATTCGTATTTTAATCACAATACAGGCCGTCCCCGTCACGTACATTTCAAGTACAGTCTGTCACAATTTAAAAAATTAAATTATATTATTATTTCTAAGTGGTTTTTTTTTTTTTTTTTTTTAAATATTTATTCGTTAAACGTTGCTTTTTCCATTTCGAAAAATACCCAAAACATTAATTTTTATTTTTAAAACCCAAACATCGAATTATTTTGACGCATTTAAGCATTTTTATAATAAACATTTGAGGGTGAGCATTGTTCTATCTATGAATAAATGTGGAACGTTCAGTTCAATTGACAGATTGCAGCAAGCACGCATCCCCCCACCCACCCATGTCAATATGGTCAATAATGGAACGAACTACTCGCGTATCAATTTTATCCAACTAATAACTATATTATATAAATTTCAGGTATTCCTTTGTTCAAAATTGTACGGTTAATTTTTGTTAAATCCATTCGGTTTTTTATACCCAGTATATTTGTAAATATACAAGGTACATTAAGCTTAGTCTCGACTTTGTAACGCTTGAAAATATTAATCCTTGACATAAATGCTTGGAATGGGTGTTCATAAAATGGCCTAATTCGGTCGTTTAGGCATGTCCGTCTGTCTGTGGACGCGATAACTCAAGAACGAAAAGAGATATCGAGCTGAAATTTTGTATGTGTGTTCTATAGCAAAAAATTGAGCTAGGGTTTATTAATTGGCAAATTTGGAACGTGTCTCTCCCCGCCAGAGGGGAAGATATACATCTTAGAAAAAAAATTTAATAACAAAAAAATCTTTGTTTGAAAAATTTTGTTATAAATTCGACACAAATCCACTGAAAACATGGAAAAAACTTTGATCTATTTAAACGAATACTCTGCAATACTCCTACCGGTACAACAGTTCTATCTATAACCATTAGATGTACACGTGTTCGAATATTTAGTTATTATGAACTCAATTGGTTCCATGATTAGGCCATTTGATCAAGGTGTGCGTGGCATGCGTTTCGCTTATATAATTTCGGCACAATAAACTGAAAGGATTTAAAAGTGTGAGATGACTCACCCTCATCGAATATGAATTCAACTAAATATTGTCTGAAAGGCCATTTAAACATATTTTTAGAAGCCAAGAATCAATCAACCACGCCCATTTCTGTTGCATTTTTTTTTTCAAAAAATATATAAATATTATATTATATTTTATATATATATATATATATATATATATATATATATATATATATATATATATATATATATGTATATATATTAATGTATATATATATATGAATATGATTATTTCTTTTCACAAAATTTAAAAAAATAACGGTTTTTTTATAAATCTAAACATAGTTTTTTTTTTGTTTTTTTTTTTAAATTTAATTGTTGGCTATTATATAAAATATTTTATTTTTTAAATTTATCTAAAAATTTGTTCTACTTAAAATCTAAAAAATTGTTTTTGTCTTTTCGAATCACAAATCTGAGCTAACATTTTGACGTAGAATATAGTTGTTCGTATATCGGAAAAAGTATTGTAGAAACAGGAAGTCAAACAAGAATGTGAAAAATATTTTTGCCACTATCTCCAGAGATTATATCTCGAAAATAAAGCTTTTTCACATCCATATTGAATTGAATTCTATATTAAATTTTTGTGCAATATTTTTTCCGAACACTCTGTCTCTGTAATATTCGACATCAAAAAACCAAAAACAAAAAACAAATGCTCGAAATTTGATTTAGATTCGTTTTTACTTATGTTAGTTTAGAATATTGAAATTATTGTTGGTACTATTTAGAATAAAACACACAAATTTTGTCTATTCAATTTCATTTCAAACTTAAAACAGCGTTCGTTCAATTGTTTTTACGAATTGAGCCATATTCGTAATCACAATCGTTGTTTTTCTTTTTTGAAGCTCTCTTCAAATCCAATCAGTTAACACTTGAGTTTCAGTGCGCTTCAAAAATGTTTAGAATCGACTTGGATTCAATCCTTCAATCCAACAAGTATTTATTATCTACTTGCAATGTTAATAATACCTATTTCAATGAATAATACCTATTTTATGAGTTTTCAAGGTGTTGAATTCGAGCATCTCTTTACTAAAGTCAATCAAAGAAATTATTTAATGCATGGAAAATATTATTTAGATTTAAAGAGAGCCTCTGCCCGATTTGAGTTCGAAGTTTGAATTCGAAAGATTTACGACAAAATTCGATATTAGAATATTTATTCACCTGAGTAAAATTACATTATGCCAATTTTTCTTTTCCAATAATCCAACAATGATTCCTTAAAGTTTCAGATGAAAATTAATTAATATTATTTACCTTAAATCATACTTTTTTAAATCATATCACAGTTTTAAAATAACTAAAATTTGTGCAAAAGTTTTCTTCTTTTAAAAACTCATTATCTCGTTTGCTATTCAATTGGTGGGAATGCAATCGCCAGGCACGTGTAGCCAGAGGTGAGGTAAGGGGGAGTCAAGGAGGCTATAACCCCCCCCCCTCCCATTCCATTAAACTTTAAATACATTGCCATAGATACCAAATTTAAAAAGTGATGGTTCTCTTTTAACTTGAAATTCAACACTTTTTGTAGCTACCATAGATGCCCAACTTGTTAAATAATACATAAGTTAGTTGAAATTATGTAAAACATCTTTCTAAAGATAAATTTCTGGCTACAGACTTGGCTACGAATAGACAAACGTGAGGAATTGGTAACTAAGATAAATTTTACTAACAAAATTTGAGATTAAATAAATAGTTTACTAATTAAAAGCCAGAGTGATCTAAATAAAGCATCGCAATGCGCATGTTTCAAGGTGGGTGAGTGGTAACTTATTTTTTTAAAAACTTAACGAATAATTAATTGAGCATTCTTAAACCTCAACTTCAATAATCACCGTGAATGAAAAACAAGAAACCTTCTTTCCTTCTCTCTCTCTCTCTCTCTCTCTCTCTATCTCTGTCATCAATAATCTAAGTGAGATTTTTGTAAAATTTGTACAAATTGTAAACATTTTTTTTTTGGGGATAGATAGATATATAATTTGGGGATAAATTTTGTTTGTTTGTGTGTGATTTGGGATTTGGCCGCAATAAACAACAGTCTTCATTTTGTGTATCTGGAATGAAAATCTTTGTAAGATTTTCATTATTCATGATGTGTGTTGGTTGCTACTGAGAATAAACAGTTTTGTTTAATGCTCAAATGTGTACAGTAAATTTGAGTCACGGAATTGTCTTCGGCCATCTACATGCCGAATCACTTGACCCCAAAGTAAATGTTGAGCGTAGTGTGCAGCTTCAACGCGTTCTTGTGCAAGACTGACATCCAATAACCAATCCACCAATTGTGCTCCAGTGAATGCCCGTTTGTACGTTTTTAGCATATGCCTAAAAAAATACCCTAAACATTAGTAAATAGTCCAGACTAGCTCTAGAAAACATTTTCAATGTTTTCTAGAACAATAGGTTTCAATAACAAAATTTGACTAAGCTCTATTTTTTATTTTCAGGAATACTATGAATTTTCTTCCAAATGCAGATTTATGGGTAAGTTTGATTTTCGGAACAATTGTTAAAAAGATATTAAAAAACCACACCTAATGGCTGGCTCATTTTGAACCCCCGATGACTTACCTTTTGTTAGCACTGATAGCTTGTTCACAATTTCGGACATGATGCATGACAAATTGTTCACAAATGAATTTCGTTTCGAACGATAGTTCGTTATCATTGGACGTAATAAAAGAGTTTGCGCCATAGTAAATTTTCTTAATAACTTTCATAATCGGTCGTAAATCTTTAAAATGAGTCCCAAACACAGCAAAAACAATCAAACTCTGTCCACAATTGAGTGTTGCATCCAAGAATGCCAATTCAATATAAATACCGCTCATTTGTTCCATAATTAGCGTCCAAATGGAGACAGCCAAACCCGTGAACATGGATGCCAACAGTAATATAATTAGTACAACATGTTTCAAAATTTGAGCTTCGGGTTCATTCGCTGGTGGGACACATGCCGATGGTGTACGATTTAATGGTAACTCGGCCGAATTCGTAGATGAATTACGATGGTTGCTATTCACTTGTTGGTAGTTTTGTATCGTGCTGTGGCAATTCTCACGACGACATCGAAAACGACTTGGACACATTTCAGGATCGGGATTCAGGACATCATTTGCACGCGGTGTCAGATTACTTAATATCGAATTTGTCATCACATTCTCTAATAAATCCTCAATATCAGGTACTTGACGATTATCCACTTCGGTTATTGTCGGTAAGGAACGTAAATCATGACGTACGGTGGTCGTACGGGACACTTCACTTTCATCTTCTGTATCCGTTGTGTTGCTATTCACACAATTTGTATCCGCTGATGAGATATCGTGAATCAGTGATAGATATTGTTCGTATCGCTTGCGATATCGTTGTTGTAATATTAAACATCCAACAGATACTAAAAATACAACAATACAATTTATTTATACAGGATGTCACCACCACACAAATAATAATTCATTAGAAATATCATAATCACTTACTTATAAAGCACATAATTAGTATAAAAACTGAAATAGCAGCTTGCACAGCGCCATATTGGAAATTTGGATTCTGTTTATCAAACGGTATTGGATTTTGTTGATCAAATATTAATAAAACCATTGCAATTAAAATTGGTATCCTATTTCCAACAAAAAATAAAATTAACAGTTTTATAAATTAAAATAATACACATAAGATGTTCCACATTAAAAATCATCAGATTTTTACGATACGTTCACTTATCAAGGTGGGCCATTCTGTATGAATAAAAAGAGTATAAAAAAAATAGAACAATTGAACTTACCCCCATCCAAATATTATAAAAAATGGTTGTAATTTTAAAACAAAGCATAGACTTCGACATTGTAAAAATAGTAGCGTGATCGCTAAATACGCTGTCCAAATTCGGGAACTATACACTCCCGTTGTATAAATTAAAAATTCAAACACATACATAAAATCTTGACTTTTAGCGACAGTGTACCAAAGAATCATTCCAATCGACGATAACATCTAAAATTCATGAACAATTGTAATACAGGATGTCCTACCTACCTACCCTACAATGTTTGTTTTGTAAAAGTTAACAAAATGATAGCTTAAGGACGGGCCAGCACTGTGTTATGCAATCAGTACAACAAATCGGTTTGATTTCATTATAGCACCAATACATAAACACACATATACAACACATAGACAAAAACACTGTTCACATATATAAAATAATGTTATTGTGAAGAAAAAAGATAATTTTAAACTTTTATATTTCGAAAACAAAACGGTAACACATAATTTTTTTTTTAAATTTATATAAATATTTAGCTTTACTCTCCTGGTTTTTTTTTTAAATTCTGTCGAGTATTTTTTCTAATACAACAGATAATAGTTGGGCGAGCTTGAAGTTTCACATGCTTCTAATGAGAGAGAGTGAGAGAGAATGATTACTTTGATATTATCTCGCGTTCTAAACGGTCAAAAATTCTGGAACTTCGGGATTTATTAGAAAACGTTATTTTTAGTCTGTGAATAAAAAATGAGCAAAATCTGTCGAAAAGTGGTGGTATGCTGGAACATCCTTAACGTATTCCGAGGTCAGATCTTATACAATGATCGAGTAGAGGACCATCATTGTGTGAGATTGATACACTTATAAATAAAACAAACCTTTTGTTAACCTTTTCAAAATATAAAACTATGATTTTATGAAAATAATGATGTGTGTGTGTGACTCTCTGTATTAAGTAAGTAGATGGATGGGATGATACGCACCTGTGATATAATTAAACATAGTGTGATTCGATGTGGAACTCGACTATACTTTTTGGTTAGTAAAAATACAAATATTAACCAAACACATGCCACTAAACTGGCAATGGCCACTTCGAACGAGTACGTATCCAATGCTGGTAAATATTCGTGTGGATTTAATCGAGTTATTGATATCATTTTTGCTGAAATGTACATTAATGGTGCACTCAAAAATGTACACACAACCATAGAACTAGCCGTCTGGAAAATGATCATAATCAAACAATTAGGACTCAATTTGATTTGACGATTTGGCGAATTGACTTACCAGATCAACTTCAATATTATATTGTGACGCAAACACATAGACACCGGGTGCACTTGGAAATGTTCCATATAAGAATCCATACGTACTCAAATCCAATGTTTCCGATTGGTTGTAACCAGTATGAAGCACACTGACTGTTTCACGAATCACCAGTGGTAACACTAACAATTTCACAATAATTAGAATGCCTGGCACCACTAAGCCATCACCTTTTAATTTGTTCACTTTGTTCACCATACGCATGCCCAATGAAAATAATGCTGTACCACTGAAAGCTGAACCTAATACCTGTCATTAGAAAAAAAAAAGTCCTGTCATTCATATTGTCTTAGGACAGAAGCACCGATCTTCAGTTCTTTTGCGTAAGTAGCCTAAGGCATCTTATCCAGTTTCAAAAGAAACGGGCTACTAACGAAGTGGTAAATGGATGATGATTGTTGGGGGGAGTGTATTAGTGGGCTAAATAAGACTTACATTTAAAATAGGTCGTACAAAAACTGGAATTTGATGGTGACATAGTAAATTGCCGATAATACCCAAAATGGTCATTGTGACAATTGGATTGAGTAGAACATTTCTAATAACAGATAGCACCATTTTAAATGGATTTGTGACCGCTAATGGTGGATTCGATGATTCCATACTACTTGTATTTGAATTTGTGCCACTTGCAGTATCCGTTACAGGGTTCCGTTTCATCTTTTGTATTTCCATTAGAATGAATGCAACTGGATTTAGCATGACCAAACTGATTGGTGCCATCAAATATAAATATGATGCAAATTCTGGATGGGTTTTTGCATACAATGCTGACACTAAAAAACAAACCACAAAACTTTATACTATTGTATTGATAATTGGGATTTCCCTAATCCAAGATATCATCAATAAACTTTGATACATACTTTGGATAAACAAAATATGATCTAAATTTGAACTAAACCCGTTACTTTTATAATAATAGGGAATATGCATGAAAATTTTTTTTCAACATTTATTTTCAGAATATGAAAATACTGTTAATACTGTAATAATATTTAAAAACGAAATTAAAATCCGACAAATATCAAGGAAGCTATAAGCTTTTAAAGATTATTATCTGTCTCTTTCTTGCAAAATTACTAAAAACGGATTTTTACGTGTATTTTAAATGGTGAAAGTGTAATATGACGTCACATAACATATCAAGAGGGCTGTCACTCTCTTTGTCTAATCGGGAATTTCAATCATTCATATCTCGCTTATTTTTAAAGTTATTTAAAAAGAAATTTTACCTTGATATTTGTCAAATAAACATGCTTCAATTCAAGTGGAAAAAAATTTTCATGCATATTCCCTATTATCGTTTTTAAAAGCTATTCCGCTAAAATAACGTCTACAACAACAACACTAATAATGAATCAATAGAGGTGCGTTAAGTTTCGAAATAGAATTTGAACATTATAGTAAACGTTATTTGAACGTGAACGGCATGACTACTTACCAATTGGATATCCAATAGCAAAATCATTGGATTGCGTGCAAAAGATAGCATGCAAACCAGCACTACCTAAGTTAATGGGTCTCGTAACCAGTATCGTGAGTACTATCACAGCGAAGAATACAATACTTTTAGCGATAAATATCGATAGTAGAAATAACCAATTGACTGCTGACAAGTCGAGTTCAGCCAACGATAGGAATATCAATGATGGCAAACTGAATGTACCCACAAATGTATTCAACCCTTTCATACCACTTTCGGATATCAATTTCATTCGACCAGCGATATATCTAAAATTAAAATTTTCATTTTAATTCCACAGTATTTACCCAAAAATCGCTTCACCCAAAAATACAATTAATTCAATTAAGGTTCGTTTAGATTACGACACTAAAGACCCCGTACACTTAGTGTATACACCGGGTGTTTATGTGTGCACACGAGTGTCTCTAATTGTGACATTTATTGCGACACTACAATTAGTGTCGAATCAGCGGCTGTGTGAACACCTTGTGTCCAAGTGTCTCTTCAGGTTTTCAAACAGATTCTACATTTGTTCATCCATATACATATTATATAATAATAAATATAGTGTTTACGTCGTTGTTTAATTACAATATAGCAGCAATCAGTTCTTTTGTGTGTGAACAGTTCGGACACAAGTTCCGTACATTTGTGTCTGGATGATAGTGTCCAGGACACCAAAAATCTGTTTAAGTGTGAACAGTAACGAAATTTATGTCTGCCATTTGTGTAGCAACTTATGTCGTAGTGCTAAACGAAGCCTTACACGAAAATCTAAGATATTACAATTTTTACAAAAATTCGAATAAAAGTACGGGATCCTGTTTTTCATTCCAAGCGCCAAGTTTGTTTTTGGACTACAGATCGAAGTGAACTACGGCATTAATACGTAATGTATTACGATTGTTAATTCTTTACAAGTATTCCTTTTGTTATCTTTGACGGATAATCCCGTAATCCACTTCACCGTTATCAACAAAAACTACTTAACTAAATCTAGAGAACCCGGTATTTTTTGGAGCTGTCATTATTATTCTATCACAGATATGTATTGTGACCTAATCTAATTTTGGAAAGAATCATTTTAAGGCCCCAAAAATATATAATAATTAAAATCCAATTAGTTTCAAATTTGCATATAAATTATGGTGATTTTAATTTATTCAGCGCGGATTCGAAAGTAAATATTTGATTATGAGGTCGCGTCACGTTCATGCATAGACCGGGGGTCAGACCGGGTTCTCAAGTCCCTAGACCGAAAAAATAGACAAGTGATAAACAGACAATGACATTTAACAAATGAAGTTAGTTTATTTATAACTTTCCCGTCAAAATGTACGAAATTCGTCGTAATAAACAATATGTGTAATGTGTACTTACCCGCAAAGGATGACCGCAAAACATTGTATTAATGCTGGATACAAATTATCCATTGCATTTGCCTCGTCAGTGGCCAACGTCTCGGACATAGATTCAGATTCAGTCGCTGCAATGTAATGATTCATGGTCTAATTGGTCGTATGATACTTTGTTTACAAAAATGATTTCTAATTAGAATGGTTTTGTGACAACCAGGTGTTGGTGAAAGGAAAAACTATGATCCATAAAATTATATATATTTTTTGTATTCAATTTCACGGACATTCACTGACGTTATTTAAATGCAACATTTCATTTCTTAGACTTAACTTAACCTCTTTTTATTATTTATGATTGATCACTCAAAACACAACATTGTTTTTTGGTTTTGTTTTTTTTTTTTTTGGTTTTGTTACGATTTGCCTAAAAAGAATTTCGTTTATTTTTTTTTTCTACATAAACACTCAAAATTATAGATTTTCTGTTTTCACGCACATAGAGTTGGTTGACTATAAACGAACAAGTGATATTCGTTTATACCGAATTGTAAATATATATATATATATATATATATATATATATATATATATATATATATATTATTCTAATATTCGGTTTATTCGAAGTCGTGTGTTGTGTCTATATAGTATTGGTAAATGTAATAATAATAATAATAAATATTCGTCTCTCACGTAATTACGATTTATTTATTGGTAAGGTCATTCTAACATCATTTATTGCAAAATAATTTTTATCGAATCGACTGAGACATTATACAAAAAAATATTATCAAATTTTGTTCGAAAATCAATTGGATTTACCACAAATTGAGTGGTAAACAAGTAATGTAACAACTAACTGAGTTAATTGTTTGAATACCCAGTATATACGGAGTTTGTATATAAATATTTCAACAATTGTTCAAATTCAAAGTTTATAAGATATGAATTTTTTTCTGCGATCAATATTTTCAAGCGTTACATAAGTCGAAACTAAACTGAATATACCTTGTATATTTACAAATATACTGGGTATAAAAATAGTATGTATGGATGTTATGTACATGTTAACATGCATGCCTTCATTCTTCTATCAATTTGATGTCTCATTTTCAACTTTGAGGACACATTATGAGAAAACTATTGAGTTTATGAAAAAAATTTTCAAACAAAAGTTGTTTATTTTAAAGAGAAGAAGATTTTTTGTACATAAATTTTTTTTCTATTTCTTACAGTTTCAAAGATATAAATATTCCTCCTTGGTGGGGGGAAACATGTTCCGATTTTGCCTATTAACGAACTTGACCTTACTTATTTGCTCTAGAACACATAACATAATTTTCAGCTTCTAATCTCTTTTCATTCTTGAGTAATCGTGTTCACACACGGACTGACATCCGCAAATGGCCGAATTAGGGGTCATTTTATGAATACCTTTGTAAAGCATTTTTGTCAAGGATTAATATTTTCAAGCGTTGCAAAGTCGGGACTAAATTAAATATACCTTGTATATTTACAAATACAGGATATAAAACGTAGCCGAAAAGTAATAAGTGAAATACTATTACTTGCCGGTGTTGTATCTCGAATCATGTTTATATAAATTTTCTTTAATGTTTTTATTATGGAAGAAATTATTAAATGTAATATATGTATATAAGTTTAGTCCCGTTTGAAATTTTGTGAGTGTGTTCTAGAGCTCCAGTTCGTGAATGGTTCACGCATTGTTCATGAACTCAGTATATACCGGAGTATGTGATCAATTAACGCTGTTATTTTCACTTGTTTTATATTTGAGTAGAAAAAAAACTATAAAAAGTAACCGAAATTTTATTTTAATGTTTGAAGAACTACATGAAAAAGTGTTACAAACATTACCATAGAGCTTACTATTGTCGGCAACTATCAACACGATTTTGTTTGCTACACTATGACGTCACAAAGTTAAATGACAGAAAGTAGTTCTAAACTTTCAACACCAATTAAAAATAAGATTATTATTTTTTTTTTAAATAAATATTTCAAAAATTTGTGAATTCTCTTAACTGATGATTGCGATCATTTAAAAAGAAAATTAAAAAAAAATCAAATATGTACATACTTACATCTGACAATTGAAAAGAACAGGAAAAATGAAGGTGTATTGTTGTGATAATTTGAAGAAAAAAAATCAATGAGAATTAGCTGATTAATTACAATTGATTTTATACAATCAAATTATCCCTAATCAGTCACGTAAAATTTAATCGTGTTATCAAATTAAAAACGGCAACACAATGTCTGTAGTTAAAACAACGATTATCTATCTTGTATAATGAAGGCAGTGAGTGCAGGGCCGCATCCATCCAACAAGGCACCAACACCCCATTCATCAAAATTCACACACACCAGTAGTGAATAAAGCACACAGCAGGTATAGACTAAACGCTTAATCAAACGCATCTGATGATTTAAATTTGTTGCAATGAAAAACAACCTAAAGCTCAAGCTACTAGTTGTGTACCTATGGCTGCACTTATGGTAAATACAATCAAGCAACTGTTCAGTTGATTTGAGGACTGTTATACTACTTATGTTAAGTATAACTTAAGGATGTTCCAGCATACCACCACTTTTCGACATATTTTGCTCTCATTAGTTGTTCACAGGCTAAAAATAAAAGTTTTCTAATAAATCCCGAAGTTTCAGAATTTTTGACCGTTTAGAACGCGAGATAATTAATATCAAAGTAATCATTCTCTCTCATAGAAGCATGTGAAACTTCAAGCCCGTCCAACTACACTTCGACCATACGACCATCGACCCTGGACGGGCTACACTTCGACCATAAGGTCCATTGTGAGGATGTGAGTGGAGTGAAAGGAATTTTTGTGTATAGACTAGGAATTGGTAGGATATGCCGCTGCAGCCGACTATGATAGGAACTATGCCGATATTCATCTGGAGTTCGTGATGGAAACTGCAGTAAACCTTCTCAAGCATAGCCGGTTACTTCGTTCTTGTCCATACGCCGACAGTTTAGTCAATTAACCACCTCTTCTTTTTTTTTGTCTTAATAATTGACAAACTGCCGATGTCGGGATTCGAACCCATAACCTCCCAGTTTCCAAGTAGGCATACTGCGCAGACATAACGCTTTAGACCGCTCGGCCACTTGGACTGGTGTCAGCACTGTACATATAATATATTCTTTGATTTCTAAATATATCCGTCCGGGTGCGTAAAACAAATATTTATATGTACATACAAATATTATATGTATTTACAAATAAAAATGTAAATAGAATTGAATCTGATGGCACTGATGACACTTTGTACTATTATTAAACTTTGTACTTTGTAATTATAATTAAAGCATCTTCATCATCAGAACTCTCTGACGATGATAATAGTTCCAACAATGTCAACATTCGTAGGTCGTTCGACCCCATATTGCACTGCACTATTGCTCTGACCTCACTCGTCAGAGCAAGACGGAGCGCTCTAGGAGTGCTCTCTATCGTCAATCGAAAACGAAAAACTCAGTGCGAACAATCTATAAAAGTCAATCGAACATACATTTTATACTTAGAGTGCTCTCAGTGCATACGAGGACAGTCAAAAGAAAACGCTATGACATAAATAGCATTGTGTGTGTAATGAAATGTTAGGGTTGATCAAAATGAAAGACATGTTTTTTTTTAGAGCGATCCAGTGAATTTATTATTTACTTTTTGTTAAAATTAATTAATCCCTTTGTTTTTGTTTTCTTTTTAAAGATTGTTTGTTAAGTTATGGATGATGACACAGAGTCGACACAGAGTAGATTTGTATTTATCTCAAATAAATGCAAAATCAAAAAAATAAAGGATACCATAATATTTAATCAGATTTGTTTTTTTCGAAAAAAAAAAAAAAAAATTATTATTGATTTGTGGGGTTTTTGTTTGTTTTTTTTTTTTTTTTTCATTATTTTTCTATATTTTTTTTTTCTTTTAATTTAAATTTAATACTATTTTTATATTTTCAAAATACATCACAGATTAATATTAATTATAGTTTTTTTTGTTTTTGTTTTTTGTTTTTAATTAAATAAAACAACTGCGAACCATTTTCTTTTTTTTTTTTTTTTGAATTTTCTCTGGACATAAACGGAAGAAATAAAATCAAACAGACAAAACTATTAGTAAAGAAAAATTGATCTTAAATTTAAGAGAATGGACAAAGTCTAATACTTGCCGTTTTTTTTTTTTTTTTTTTAAACAAAAATAAAAAACAAAAGTTTATGATCTCATGACACGTTACCAGTTGCTTCAATAGACGATCTCTCTCTCTAAGGGTCAAATTATGGACGTATTTGAATTGATCATATTTGTATTTTATGGCTGTTAATGAAATTTTTGTTATGGTACTAGCTGCCCGTATAGGATTCGCACTGAAATTGTGCCTTAAGTATTTGTTGTATGCAAAAATGTTTCATACAAAAGTTGTTTGTATTTATTAGATAAACCATTTTTATATTTAAAGATTTCCTCTATACCGTACCGTTTAAAAGTTACCGATTTTTAGCGTAGTCGGCCACGTGGCACAGATGAATGTCATGCAAACTTTTGATAGTCTAACGGAAAAAGAATTTTTCAAAATATTTTTGGGTATTTATGAAATTAATTCAGTTTATTGTTATTTGCACTTGTTCTATAAAAGGGGGCAATTTTCAAAATCCATTACTGGATAAAGAATCAGATTACAAGACTATCCCGATATTCAATTCAGGATGAAAGTTCATCACATAAGAGCGGTGCTTTCGGGATGAACGCCATGGTCGCGGTGCTTTCGGGACTCGCAATCCCAGACAATCAGAATCTATCTACTAAATCGCTGAAGCGTTTGTGTCCAATAAACCGGATTACACATCCTTTTTGATCGTTTGCCATAGGCCCAGAGCCTATTCTAGGATTTCCAAAGACTGCATGTAAACAAGTGATCAACGAGTGGATGAATGTTAAACATCGTGATCACTGGGAAAATATACCGCAGCAAAAGTTCGGGAAAATACTGCTTCGGAGTGAATCCAAGAGGCTGTCACTCGATGCACTGAACCTAAACAGAATACAGTCGCGGAACGTTACCGGATTCATCATCGGGCATGACCACCTGCGGAAGCATCTGCACACAATGGGACTCCATAATGGACCCATTATATGCAGATTGTGTGGCGAGGAGAAGGAAACAGCAGATACATGATATCCGGTGTATCTCAACCCGAATTTACAAGCTCCTGGCTATTGTCAAAATATGGTAGAAGCGAAAATTGAAAAATCAATTTTTCCACTTAGAGAGCTTTCAGAGGAAAAATTAAGGCGTATAATTAGACGCTGGAATTCTTTCTTAGGAAATTCCTCCATTTTTAAGGTTATAAAAAAAGGAGGAAAAACGTTCGAATGAATAATTTGAGTTCGATTTCGAAATATGTTCGTGATTTTCCTATTTAGTTCTCAGGTCGCATTCAATATATAGAATTGAAATGAAGCGTCGGTGACGGTCATTGTTATGATCGGCCTTAAAATTGAAATAATTGATATCTTTGAATAAATATTTTGATTGATTGGAATCGATTAATGAATTAATTAATAAAGACATTGATATTTCAACAGATATAGCATGCAATTTTTTTATCTCAAAATCTGAGCACGTGTAACAATTATGTTTTTACTTTTTTTTTTATTTCTTGGCAAGATCAAACTTATTTGCATTAAAGTTTTTCACTTTTCCAAAATGGCACATTTAAAAATATTAAGTTTTCTTTATATATATAAATAAATATGATCATGAAAATAAATATAGAAGGGTGTTTAATGACGTAACTAACGAACGTTAACTGTTTGAATGAACGATCATCAATTCGTTTCACAAAGTCCAAAATTTATTATTTATTCGACTCAATTGTCAAAAACTTGACTAAGACTTGACAATTTATGTCGAGATTTCATTCAATTTGCATGAAGAATACCCTTTTTTTGGGGTGTTTAATGAACAAATTGTTGCCAAAATGTTATTTCAAAAAAATTTCAAATTTATTGGATTCAATTGTCAAAAACTTTCAAAAGTTATATAGTAATTGTCGAATCCAAAAAGATCTGGAATTTTGTCAATTTTGCAATGGTTTTTCTTCAAAATTTCTACTGTCAATTTATGGTCGAATTCATTCGATGTACGTAATTTTTGTTTTTTCAAAAGACAAATAAATTCGGTACAAATCTAAAAATTGGTGAAAAATATTGTACACTCCCGTTCAATAAAATTGAACCAACCTAAAATGTTAATATTCTTAAATTTCATAAAAACTCCTCACTTTTGTAACTCTCTGTATAATTATTTATTTATCAACAAAGATTAGTATATTTTTTTAATGTGAAAAAAGAAAGTTTTATATTTTTTATTTATACGTTATATGTTATATCTCCCTTTTACGTATAAAAATAAAATAAAATGTTGTATCTGTCAAAAACATTTACTACAAGAATAATCAAAATTGTGAGAGACTAATTCGGTTCAATTTTATTGAATGGGAGTGTACATTGTCCAAAAATTTTACTATCGATTTGTATCAATTTCATTCGATTTAAAAAAATACGAAAATGTTTCGACACAAAAATTCTTTGTAATTTTTGAAAGAAAATACTTTTGATTGGACACACAAAGCGACCATTTTTTATAGAAGATATACAAATACTAGTCATCTAGAATGAATGAACCTCTTGTACCTGCAGTACCGAGCACAGAATGAGGGATGGATTCCTTAAACACCCTGTATATAAAATATACATATAAAGAATACATTGATAGGTATATAACTTTTAATTTTATTTTATTTTTTTTTTTCAATTTTCTCTTTATAAATATAAATATTTTTTTTTTTTTTATAAAAAAGTAAACATTTAAAATATTTATTGATTTATTTAATTTGTTTTAAATAAATTATCTAGTTTATCATCTATTCCATATAAGTTGAACATGTTTTGAACAATATTTTTGTAGTATCATTTGATTAATTAATTAAGTACGTAACGTAATAGAGTGTATAATATTAATAATAGGCCATTGATTTCGTTCGATATAATAACAATAATTAAAAATTTAATTTAAAAATAATATTCCAACAATTATTTTGTTTCTTATTTAAACTTTTATCATAGGAATCAACAATTACAAAATGGCACATCAATTGTTGGAACACAAAGTATAAATACTTATCAATAATTATAATATGGCGGGGATAGGTTTGTTTTTACAACAAATACTATTCAACTTATTTGAAATATACCGCGTATAGTGTTTTGTTTTGTTTTTTTTTTTTTTTTATGTTGGTAACTTAAAATAGTTACTCAAAATAGATGTCACAACCACACACCAAGTGTTCTCAAAATAGAAATCCCATCTCCAAGCGAATTATTTCTACATGTATATCATTTTAGAACACCCAGTAGTTATGACAAAGTGTCCCAGAATGTTGTTAACAAGTACGTCTGGCGAATGACGGAATACAAGTTCGTAAAATCATAGTCAGTGCACCCTTTACACCAGTCGTGATCTATTAGATTTTTAAAGCTAAATTTTCGATATTATCAAGGGTTAGTATATATTGGGTTGGTTGAATCTCATAACTACTGCAAAAAAAAAAACACAAATGTTTCTGAGTTATAAGATCACTCGTACTAATAAGATCAGGTTCTGGTAAGGAAAAACTATTTGGACGACTTTTACTACGCCCACAACAAAGGTGTACGTCCATACTTTTGTAACGTTTCGACAAGTTTTTTCGTCTCATTAAACATAATCCAAATTTGCGTCCAAAAATAGCAGTTCCAAGAGTGTCACTAACTAGATATGACGTAACAATACATGTTAACTAAATAATGAGATACCGCGTATTCAAAAATTTATCTATTTTTTTAAATATATTGTCAAAATTACATTTATAAAATATTAATTGTATTTATTATATTTAAATTGATTTATTTAGTATTTCTTTTGAAATACTTTGTAACTTTAACCATTAATTAAATTTGGGGTTTTTGTTTCTTATCTCTTCACTTGTTTTGTTCTCTTTTCTAATAATTATTAATAGATATAAATTTTATGTACATTGAATAAAGCCGAAAAAAGTACGTGTAAACAATAAACAATCGTATCCACCCATCCTCACCCCACTCATACGTATATATGTATGTACCACGTGGATACATTATTGTTCGTTCCATACTACATTAGTGGAAAAATAGGAAGAGAGGGGGGGGGGAAGGGAAGGGAAGAGGGGGGGGTGGGATTCATGTAGGAGAGAACATATTGGAAAAGGAGGGATAATTTCTTAACATATTACAAAATAAAATAGTTTAGCTCTTGCCACACCAATATGAATATCCAACCCAAAACCCTGTGAGCCCAATATTGAATAAAATGATCAAATGGACATATCTATAGAACGTATATGCGTAATGAGTATGCGCATGAATAAAAATGATATTGAGACTAATTAGCACCAACAAAACCGTTCTGATACGTCCATTCACGTCTAGAAAAAGAGAGAGAGGGGGGATTTGTTTGATTATTTTAAATGCGTATAATTCGATAAATATACGAATTTGAATTCGAGGTATGAAAATTAGATTAGAGGAGTACGAAAATTATTAATTTGTTTTTAAAACCAAGTTAAAGACTAGAATAATGAGCGTCAAAACCCAAACCAAACCGAACATACATAATGGATGAAATGAATGGTCGTTTTTGACAAATTAACTACATAGCTTTGAAAAGAGGGGAACGAATTATCAACAAATTTTTACTATCAAAACACAACAAAAATATTTATGAAATTCGAGGAAAAAAATTTAAAGACAATAAATGCTTAACATCTTTATCTAATTAGAAAAGAAGATATTGTTTCTTTTGTACTTGTTAAATAGGCCAAACAAATTTTGAACAATGGGTGCATCTGCATCTCAAATATTATTAGAACAACACAAATATTATTTGCTGGTATTACGATAATAATAATAATGAGGACGTGCCCATTGATCGATCGTGGACGAACGATGAGTATAGATCTCAAACATGCCACAATAATAGATGGTTTGTCGAGTCCTCACGTCCAGCCAGTTCTGAAACGCTGGCATTGCGAAAATCTTCATAGCCATCTCCACCACTGATGATAAGTATCTTGTTCTGTTCTTTGTTCGTTTGTGATGTGTACTTATGATGGTGGCCATGCTTTCCAATTTTACTACTATTATTTGTATTGAGACCACTACCACTACTCATTGCCGCATCCTCAACGTACGTCAAAAA
Source organism: Nineta flava (assembly GCA_963920215.1). NCBI lineage: Eukaryota > Metazoa > Arthropoda > Insecta > Neuroptera > Chrysopidae > Nineta > Nineta flava. The sequence goes on from OY986046.1 coordinate 2,630,248, forward strand.
GCGCACTTGTCCTGTATGTCCATGTGACAAACCTATACGAGACCAATCAAACCATACGAATTAATCAGAATCAGCTGTTTAATAGCTGCTAATAGATGTCTTATAATTCACGCAAGATTTGAATTTGCCGCCATTTGTGCGCGGTAAAGTGTTGCCAACCAAAAAAAGAAAACAATTTGACAGCTGACAGTTTAGGGTTAGTAAAAATGGAGCACTACACGAAAAAACAACGCGTTTTCAAAATTGAATATTTAAAAAAAAAAATTCAAAATCGGTTCATAAATGACGGAGTTCTGAAGTGGCACACATAAAAAAAAGAAAATGCAAACGAATGGAGAACCATCCTCCTTTTTGAAGTCGGGTTAAAAATAATGAAAGTTTGACTGCTATAGTTCGCAAATTAAAAAATAAATAACACCGATAATATGACCCTTGTGATTTAACACCGTTAGATTTCTTCCTATTTGAAGTCAAAGCCCATGGACGTGGGCTTGAAGCCAGCAAGCCCACATCCATCCGTACATTGAAGGAGGAGATTCAACACTGCATCAACGAAATTCACCCACATTTATACAAAATGATCATGGAAAATTTCGACAAAAAAGTGCGGTATGTGCCAACAAAGGCCGTGGGAGTGATTTGCCCGAAGTGCTATTCCATACATAATCCTATCCTATATACTTTATGTTTCAATAAAAACAAAATACACTTGAAAAACAAATTTTAATTTGATTCTTGCGTGAATTATGGGAATACCCTTTATTTCTTACCATTTACAGTTAATTGTGATGTAATCCGTTCTGTATTCTGCGTGATATGTGGAATCAAGATAGTGAGCAGGACCCCAGCACTGGTACCAACCCATAACAAATCCTTGCACGCTAACAAAGCTGTCACACGTAAGCATGCAGACTTGTGCTGTCGAATAATATCGTCACAACCTGCTAAATAGAATACAGAGAGATTACAAACGACTGATAAATAATGGTAAAATTCATAATATTTATTTATTTGATGTGTATTAAGAACGTTCATGCACTACGCTAGAGTCAAATGAGTACTATCTTTAATAAAATTTATTTAGGATTTAAAAAAAGTTGTACTTAAAATATATCAATAATCTTACAACGATTTATAACCGTTTTTTTATCTGTCCTAAATATTTTAAAAGTATTTATTGGAAAATATCAGGAAATATAAATTAGAAATTGATTTGACTTGATTTGACATTTGTTATGACATTCACGTGTATATGTATAATAGTTTTCAAAATATGGTGACAAAAACAAACCTAACAAAACAGTTTTAATTTTATTTAATATTTTAATTCAAACTTTTGTCAACACCATTTTTAATACAATTATATAAACTGTATATTTCAAAGAATATTTATAAACATTATTTATTATGGTGTCTACTTTAATAATATAGTTATTATAATTTTCAATGAAAATCATTGAAAATCGATTCATTAGTTTTTGTGATATTTGTGCCATTAATTACCAAAAAAAAAAAAACAAAGGTTAGAAAATCATATTTAAAATTTGACACATGTGGACATTTTTTGACAAATCAGATATTCGAAGATCTAGAAATAAAGTTTGGTAATTCTAAAAATTTATCTTTATAATGCTTCGTTTAGACTAAGTTGCGACACAAATGTCAGACATAAATTTCTTGACTGTTGACACTTAAACAGATTTTTGGTGTCTGGACACTATCATCTAGACACAAATGTATCAAAATTTACAGAACTTGTGTCCGAGTTGTTCACACACAAAAGAACTGATTGCTGCTTATATTGTAATTAAACAACGACGTAAACGCTATATTTATTACTATATAATATGTATATGGAATGTATGAAAACATATCGAATCTGTTTGAAAACCTGAAGAGTTGGACACAAGGTGTTCACACAGCCGTTGATGCAACACTAATTATAGTGTCACAATAAATGTCACAATTAGAGACACTCGTGTGCACACATAGACACTCGGTGTATACATGGAGTGTTCGGTGTATAGTGTCGTAGTCTAAACGAACCTTAAGACATAAAGAACTGATATTTACTGTAAGGTCTTCATACAGAAGAAGATGTTTAGAAGAGGTTTGACTGTAATATATACTCACTGGATAACATTTTATTAACAGTTGGTGTAACATTCACTTCACACAGCATCTCGTAGGTGTTCGCATGGAAACATTTGATGACCGCTGAATTGTGAATTGATACCCAAACACCTAATCCGGTCAATGTCATGCACGACAATTGTTTGGAACTGTCGTTACTTACTGGAAATGTATGTTCCACCTGTAATAATCATCAACATTCATAAATAAAAACATGAAACAAAAGGAGATGAGATTATTCGTCAGGTTCGTACCTGTAGTGTCGTTATATTTAAAATTTTTATATAATTTGGACATCCACACCAAAGTTTACCATTATTGGGTAACATACGTATGACAGGCATTGATGCCGTACCAATTGATACAACACATGGATCACTTGTATTCCAAACACCCACTGTGTACAAACAAAGACAATCAAATGTTTTCAATGTTCTTTCTGTTCAAGCGGTCGTCAGTCCATGGCCGTTCAATATTCATATCCTTTCTTGTCTCTTGTGATAGGATAGATATTTGAACGTCTATGAACCAACCACCAACGAACGAACGTCTGTCTATTAAATATTCATATTTGTACTTACAATTATCTCTCGTATAAATCGTAATATCTCCATTTGCCAAAGATACAAATACTCGATTATCCAAATATCTATTGGAAAATTTTAATTATCTATAAATCAGATACTCAGTTACAGTTTTAAATCTAATCTTGGGCATACATTTTGCTAGACGCTGGCTTCAGTTAAGCTGAGGTTCAATTCAGAGGGGTGATGTGATTTTTAACTTAACACAGTTTAATGAAGATTTATGCATTCAAAATGGCGTCAATTTGTACTGAATTCATTCGGTTTTTGAACAAACACTGTTAGTATAAACGAACAACTTTTATTCGAAATATTTCGTGCACTCGATGGAGTGCGCGAATAAAATTTGAATTCTACTGAAGAGAGCTGGTGCTAAATTTTTTTTCTCGTAATTTCATAATATGCTTTGTATGATGGTTCACCTAAGATCACCTCACGGACGGACAAGACGAATTTTGGTACAGAACCCTAAACAAAAATGACTTACATAATACATTGAACAGCCGAATTATGTTGTATTTTAATTTTATTTTTCTTAATACGAATATTATCACTGGAATTGTACATATGAATACATCCGTCTTCAGTTCCCAACCACATGGTCGGTTGCGCTGTCTCCGGCAAGTCAACATCACTGGACTGTTGTTGATTCGTTGACGATAATAATCCACAACCACTAGCCCCACTTGTACGATCTGGGTGTTCATCACGGTCACCACGTTCATGGTGGTCAGCATCTTCAGCATCCGATTCGCCACTCGACGAACTGCTATCAAAGTGAATGTTAGCACTACTAAGGGTGCCGTCGTGTTCATGTTTTCCCCCCATTAGTCCTCCATAGCCAGTCTTGTAATTCGTGAAGGATGTTAAACTCGACGAGTATAAATTTAAGGAACCATTTTTATTGTATTGCATTGAACTGTACTCGTTGGCTGGTGACGGTATCGACGCCATACATAAGATCCGTGCATTGCAAACACTGTTGCATGACACCACTGTGGGTTCTGGATACAAACTCAAGACACACACTTGTCCCACATAGCCGTCACTGTTACAGACCCAGACATCTTGACATGCTGGTGGACGATTCGATGTCACATGAGTGGTACCGGGAGCCCCAGTGCCTGCAATGTTGGTTGTAACTAATGTTGGAGCCGCACATGTGAACTGTAAGCCTGATCGTGTCTTTCGTATTGGTACAGCTGACATGAATTCAGGTAATGGACGTCTATTTGGAGATAATGCTAAAATCAAATTTGTTTTTATATTACAGTCAACCTCCATCCCCGCTACTTTCCGCACAAAAATTCAAAAAAGGATTTTAGTCAAATGCATTTCTCAAATTCAAACTCTAATGTGTACAGAGATATTGAGGAATTTTATTTGCAATCTTAAACCGTCAATATTTCTGTTAATATTAAGGTAACGGAAAAAATGATAAGAAACAAAATTACAGTAAAACTTAGTACCTACAACTTTACTTCTTATAAATTTTTTGATTTTTTGAATGTTAAGGGAGATATGTCAAATTTTGTGTTTCCCCCTCCCTTTAAACCGCCCTTTCCCCTTGTTCGACTTTACCCATTAACGAACTTGGCCTTTCAAATATAAAAAGCACGTCAGATACCAAATTTCATTCCGATAAAATGAAAACTGTGACCGCTAGAGTGATTACAGACACATATATATATATATATATATATATATATATATATATAAATTTTACGGGACCAATAGCTCTATTTCCTTTAGGAGGAAATTCGCTAAAAAATCAAACCAATTTGACAGAAACCTCTTTTTGATCAGGTAGTATTTGTATACCTAATTTTTGTTTGGCGTCATTAAATGCATCTTCCCAATTAGCTCGAAGTTCATTTTTTGGGAATATAATTGAAATCACTTCAATGCCATTCGATGTATTCAAACTCAATTCTAAATATGATACTTGTGTACCAGAATTCTGTCGTTCAGTCAATTGACGATTTGTCGTTGCCAACATTTCCCGAATCATTTCATCTAGTTGTTCGTGTGGACAATGTAACGACCATATTAATTCGTTGATTTGATTTAATGTTGCTAAATCTTCTGATATGTTTTCAATCTCACTCATCATACGTCGTATATTATCATCTTTAGCTAAAACCAATCAAAAAAACACGCTTTAAGGTTGTTGTGAAGAAAATTCTATTTAATGACAGGTTCTTCAAAATTTTATAGCTTATTATATCAATAATAAAGAATATCCTGCCAAAATTTGAAGATGATCCTGTTTTTAGTTTTTGAGTAAAAAAATGTTAAAGTTACGAAATGAATACAAAATTCTATATCTCGACAACCTGGGATATGCCAGTGTTATGAAAAACTGTCATAATATTTATCAAAGTCTTATAAATACCTGGACCAAATTTCAAATTAATCTTGTTTTTTGTTTCTGAGATAGTTAAATTTGTAAATCGAAAAATGTTCTAAATCTAGTTTTATTTTTAGTTATATTTATTTTGATCCAGTTTTATCACCATGAAACTTTTTTGAAATACATAAAAACATATTTTTAATTATTAAAACTCTTCAAAAGTTTTAAACAATATGTTTTTTACAAAAATTAAATTATTTGAAACGATTTAATTGCAAAAATTTGTAATTATTTAGAGTTGGCAATGGATGAGATATCAATGCATTTAGTATAGGACAAAGTCACCACCCCTACTTTCCCTCACCAGTTTGACAACAACCTTAAAACAACTTGATTCAAGACTAATAATAGTTTATCTGATTACTAACAGATGACACTTAATACTTAAGACTTGACATTTAACATTTGACACTTACGTTTAATAATTTCCAAATCATCCAACGGTAATCGCATTAATAATTTATATTTATGAGTTTCCAATGAATTTGCAACACTTGCCGAACAAATTCTAAAGATAGTAATAAAATCAAAGTGAAAATAAAATGTTTTTGATTCGATATATATTGAATCGATACTTACGTTGAAGGTTTACGAACAGTGCCGCTACGTCGTTTAATACTAGTGATGATCAATAAATCGTTGAATAAAAATAAAGCACGATCTTTGCGTGTACCCTGTGTAGTGACCATTGTGACTAAGTCATGACGTAAATATTGACGATCCGAGACAACCAAATTGATCAGACCTTCCACCAATGATTCCAATTCTTTTAGATTCTGTTGTTGTTGCTCAAATTCGTTCATTTCTCGTTCCGTACAATTGATTTTCAATAGTAGCTCATGGATGTGATGTTGGGCCTCCAACAACAGTTGATGGTCCGGATGCGTCATATCGGTATGTTTGAGTAATCGCTGTATAAGCATTTCATATTTTGGGAATTTTTGTATTGGTTTGATTAATAACGAGTCCAACGCAAATTTTCCCTTATGCTCGCGTGACATAGCCTGCAAATAATCAAATTCATTTATGGCATATTCTTTTTTGTCATTTCGAGTGCACTCATCAAATCATTCCAAAATAATTTGGTCACGTCCATAAAGATTGCAATCATGGACTAATAATAATAATTAGAAAGAGGGGTATCGTAAATAGGTCTCTAGCACTTAGACCAGAGGTCCTCTATGCCCTCCGGGTAAGAGGTGGTATTTTAAGTAGATGAAGCTATAGGATTCTGTTGAGGCCAGACGCCACACAAAAGGCCCACAACTTCTCAACTCACAGGATTCATGGATCCAAGGTTTCGGACCCAAATATTCTATACCTGATACCCTGCAGGTTTCTGCAGGTGCAAATAACATGTATGGAGATCCCCAAGTTATGAAGGTGGTAATTCAATCGACAGTGTCCTATCAAGAGCCCCACCAAATCATGGACTAACATTCCAAGTAAGGAATAATTGGAACTAACCTCGATAAAACGTGCAAATCCAGGCTTCGCTTGAGCAGTACTTTTAATAATTTCTTTAGCTTTCTTCCAATTATTGACGAATCCAGTATAAGTTTCAACTACGGATGGTTTTGTAAATACATCAATAAATACATCACCAATTTTTTGTTTTGCATCCCAATGTTCCAAACGCTTATGCAATTCATCCAAAAAAATTTCATGATGACACAACAATGCTGGTACCTTTGAAATTCAACCAATCGTTAATTTTAACAAATTAAAGAATGCTTTGGATTCGATTCATAAAGCTACTTTTTGATCCAATTATACTATACAACGCTTTTTTGTTTGTTTACAAATGATTTCCCAAAAGACGTTTCAAAACCCATTTATAATTTTACATTACAATTATCAAATTTTTCGAGTTGATTTGGAATTAATATTTTTATAAGAAAAAACTTTTATTCGAAACATTTTTTCTAAAATCGCGATAGATTTGACTATATAAAAATTCGTTACGCAGGAGCTGCTTCAACTTAGCGAATTTCCTTAGAATACATAAATCACTTTCTAGCGGTCACAATTTTAGTCTGATCAAAATGAAATGTCGTTTATGATTTTAATATTTGCAAGGCCAATTTTATTAATAAATGACATACGTCAAGGGGAATGGGGTGGGGGGTATAAAGAAAGAAGAAAACACAAAATATAAAATACCTCTCTTAATATTAGAACAATCGAAAAATGCGTAAGGAATAAAGTTGTAGAAAATCAAATTTGCTACAATTCATCACCTTATCATTTTTGCTCAAACTCTAATGTGCACAGAGATATTAAGGAATTTAATTTTCAATCTTAAATCGTCAATATTTCTGTTAATATTAGGATAACAGAAAAAATGATAAGAAACAAAATTACAGTAAAACTTAGTACCTACAACTTTACTTCTTATAAATTTTTCGATTTTTCGAATATTAAGAGAGATATGTCAAATTTTGTGTTTCCCCCTTCCTCTAAACCCCTCTTTCCCCTTGTCCGATTTTACCTATTAACGAACTTGACCTTTTGAATACCAAAAGCGCTTCAAATACCAAATTTTATTCCAATCAGATTAAAATTGTGACCGCTAGAGCGATTACAGTCACATATATATATATATATATATATATATATATATAAATTTTACAGACGGTAATCTTCGACATCTACTAGGTAGGATCGATGGACATTAGTAGAAAATTTTTTTGCAAAATTTTGAAATCGGTACGGGACCAATAGCTCTCGATTTCCTTTCAGGAAATTCGCTTAAAAAAAACAAGTGTTGTATATTTTGGATCAAAATTCTCTCCTCACAGATCCGTCTTCGAAAATCTTACCTGATAAAAGATTTCATCAACAATTGCTGGCTCTAAAAGACCAGCATTTTCTGGCCTTTTCAATGGTTGTAGATATTTCTATAAATAAATTACTGATTTTAGTTTTTTCCACAAATAAAAACAAAACATTTCATATTCTTACAGTCACTAATGTTTGAAGTGATTCCACATAGGAGCGTTCCGTATCGTACAATTCGACCACAATATGTGTTCGTGTATCCTGAAACACACAATACACAAACAATTCTGTAATAACAATCATCAGTTTTATTCGCCAGTCCTATTTGAAGTCTTTTTTTAAATTTAGTAACAGATTTGTTAATCAGAGCATCCACAAGTATTAGTTAGCTTTACTTCTATCCTTGTGAATGTTCCTCAGATCTGGTCTATTGAATTACGAGACTGATTTTCATTTATGTAAATTATTAAATCTAAAGCTAATTAGTTTGTAACACAAATCAAATCAAAAGTGGAAATGTTTTAAGAAATTACATCTACGAAATCTCAACAGTTTTTACAAAATATTCGTGTGTTAGTTCAAACAAAAATATTGAACGTCTAATGACCACTTTAGAGATCAATAATTTTATTATTTTTTGAATGACAACTTGTTTTAGTTGTAGCATTTAATCACTAGAGGCAGCATTGTTGTTCAATATTACATTTCCAATCTTAATTTCTCTCCGATTAGGTAAATATCAAGCAAATTAGTAGCAAGATAAGCGAGGAGTTTCACAAACTTCGATTAGAGCTCAAATTAAATCAAATAGTCCGTCCATCTCTGGGCCGTGATAACCAATGTTAATTCACGTTGGAGAATTTCAATACGATCATGAAATCCAACAAATTGACGTCACTGAGACTATTCACCACTTTTGATAAATGAGCGCAAATTTTGAGTCTGTTTTATCCAAAAAAAATATGGATATATATATATATACATTTAGAACACTTTTAGTGAACCACAATAATGTGGATAATGACGTCATAGTCGGTAAATCGGTGATGTATTATGCTTCGTTTAGACTACGACACAAATGTCAGACATAAATGTACGGAACTTGTGTCCGAACTGTTTGTTCACACACAAAAGAACTGATTGCTGCTTATATTGTAATTAAACAACGACGTAAACGCTATATTTATTACTATATAATATGTATATGGAATGTATGAAAAAATGTCTAATCTATTTGAAAACCTGAAGAGACACTTGGACACAAGGTGTTCACACAGCTGCTGATTCGACACTAATTATAATGTCACAATTAGAGACACTCGTGTGCACACATAGACACTCGGTGTATACACTAAGTGTATAGTGTCTACTAGTGTCGTACTCTAAACGAACCTTTAGACATATGCCGCATTATCGTGCTTGTAAAAGAAACGATCCAAAGCGCCATTTCAGTTTGTGAAACTGTAAATTAGTAAATAGTTAGTAAGTTGTTAAGTGTTAAGTGTTGGTTGGTGTGTTGTGTGTGGTGTTTGAACTTTTGAAGGTATACCTCTTACCAAAGCTTTTGAACACAACGATGCAATAGTATTGGATTGTATTGTATTCAATGTCAATGTAAATGTTTCTTCATTCTCATTGATTTTAACTTCCTCATTTTCGCTCTCTTCTCCCATTTCTGAATCTTTCGATATTTGAATCTGAGTACAAGTAATATTTTGCGTCTGCGTTTTATTCTTATGATTATTGTAACCATTATATGGTAAAATTTGATATAAACACAAATGTTGTTCCGATTCTAAACTACAATTTGTATTCAATTCAAGTTGTAAACAATTTGTGGTGGTATTCAATTGACTATTGCCAGTTGATGCATGATGTTTTTGATTTTGATGAGGTTCATGTACATGAACATCATGTTGATGTTGATGTTGTTGTTGTTCATTGATGGTGTTGTCATGTTGTTGATGTTGTTGATTGTTGGACGTGTTGATGGTTGATGTTGTTGTTGTTGTGTTGTTCAGCCGTAAACTAAGTGCATTCCGTGCGCTATAACCCGTATTCATAATGATATTGATATTTCATAGGAGCGATCATATTTTCCAAATCACTAGATACCCACATAACACGATTATCGTATAAATATAGTATTTAGTATCGATTTTTAAATTGTACCATACGAATAGTAATTGATCAATTTTGGCACTTATTTTGTTTTCGCTTGTCGTTTATCCAATCCGCGCCGCTTCACTCAATTCAATTCAACTCAAACACAACGCACGCAATGCTGTGTATCGCAGTGATTCTTTCTTTCTGTGTGTGTGTGTTTTTTTTTTTTGTCACTTTTGTTTATTTATGTATCAAAGATTTGTTACAATTTGATTACAATTCTCGCTTGATTCTCGATACGAATTTTGTGATTTGATAATTTGCCGTTTTGTTTGTAATATTTGTTGACTTTTGTCTATCGAAAATTACAGCGTAATTGAATTTTAGTGTGGAACTTCAAAATAATATAAATTACGACGCCATGTGTTAGAATTCATTTGAAATACGTGCACAGAGACGTACTGCGAGCATCGTTTATTTTATCGAAACGATGGTAGACATTGTAGTCTCAAGAGGGAAGAGGGTAGTGTTGTATCACGCGTGCCACCCATACACAAAGGTTAACTAGTGTATGGGTTAACTATTTTGTGGACCCGAATACCTACAGTCTTTGCGATGGTTAAAGGTGGGGCGGGGGGAGCCTTTACGCAAAATTTTTTCGTTGATTTGTATACACTAATGGAAGGAATTTCTTTCCTCAAGAAAATATAAATTCTTCAAAATATTTGTTTCAATAAAGAAACCCTGGTTTTCATTCAAGACTACGCAATCGAATCGAAAACATGTTAAAATTCTTGAACTAGAGTTCGTTAGTCTTGATCTAAGAAAGTCTTTCTTGGCCAAATACTCATGTGATTCTTTAGTCAAGAAAATGAAATTCTTGTAAAAAAAAGTATTTTTCTTATTAAAAATAAATAAAAAACTCAAGAAGAGAAAGTTTATGCAGCTTCTTTAACAACTGACTTCATTCAAAAGTTTTATTTGTTTGGATTAAACAAATGTTTATCTTGGTCTGAAATTTTAACATCTTGCTCCAAAGAAATCATCATTTCAGTTTAAGAATTTTGAGATTCTTGAGTCAAGAGTTTATCTTGAGTTAAGATAAGTCAAAACTATAGATGTCAAAATACTTATTTTCTTATACCAAATCTATATGATTTTCCCAATATATGAGACTCAGAAATTCTTGGTTTAAACAAATTTTTCTTACTGCATTTCTAATGATACGATTTCGAATACAAATTATTAGTATATTTATAATGAACAACTTTTATTTAACAAAATTTTCTTTCGAAAATCGCTTCATAAATCAATTAGAAAAGTAGTAGTAGCACATATTTTTGAAAAATAAGTGCTACTTTTGTATACCATATGTACAGAAAATATTTTTAATTAGCTCGAATTACATCAAATACGGTACTGCATTGACGTCGCTACGCTTCCTGGCGTATGCGCGTCGCACCCATCTTGTATTCTACACTATCTATGTATTAGTGTATAAGTATATTCATATATATATATATATATATATATAATATATATATATATATATATATATATATATATATATATATATATATATATATATATATATATATATATTAACTAAATTATCTATCGTTAACGAAAACAACAAAAATTATGCACAACATTTTAAACGGATACACGTTCGATGCCAACCGGCATTGGTTTGGGGACCTCTTGTATACCATGCAATGTTTGCAATGTACAGATGCACTAGTTATATAGACGTCAACAACGTACAGATGTCTAATTAGTGCATTTGTTTGTTACCAAGGAAATAGGAATGGATGGATATCACTGATTTGTTTACAATTTAAAGATTTTATTGACAACTCTCATCAATGGGTTGAGGCAGTCCAACTAAACTGTGCACAACTCTCACAAATGGTTTGTGGTAGTCAACCGTATAAAGTCTACTGCAGATTCGTTGAACAATGTTAATAAGTATAGTTCTATTCTCAGATTTGGTATGGATATCTGATTTTGTAATATTACTCATTTTTGGAATAGGTTCTACTGTTCATAGTAGAGCCTTTGAATCAAATCAAAAAATATTTTTATTATTATAGAATATAAGACAGATCTGTTCGATTTTTTTCTATATTCTTCTCAGCCACTGAAAAGAATATAGAAGAGTAAAATGATTATTTAAACTTATCCTTGAAAATTTAGCTGCTTGACAACACAAAATTAATATTTCTTCTAACCGTTACAAATACTGGGGACTAAACTTATAATACTCTGTGTGCATGTACCCAGTTCTGTATGTTTTTTTATCTATCACAAAACAGTTATATATATATATATATATATATATATATATATATATATATATATATATATATATATATATATATATAATAAATCGGAATCATTTGAAAATATCAATATTTTAAAAGTAGAAATTCTGAGCATAAATACTGCGATTTTCAATATACTTTATAATTTATTATGCATAAAATTATTATTATATATATTTATGTATGTATGGGTGATTCATAAGTCCATTAACACTTTTAAAATCACTATCTAATCAAACACTATCTAAATCAAATTGTATTCATTTCCAATGTATCGATGATCGTATCATTTATTTACTTATTACCTAAAAAAAACAATCTATTTATGATCCGTCCACAAATTAATAGAGTTTCGATATTTATCTGTTCATGGGGACAGATCTCTAAAAATATATTGATCAGAAACAACGAGTGTATATTGATTCATATTAATCTTTTATTTATTTATTATTTATTTTATTATAATTCGTGGCATTTTGATTTATTTAAAAATATAATAAATATATCCTAACGTTGTTAAGTTCAAAGAAATTTAACAATTTGTCATAAATAGCAACTGCAGGTGTTCATACATGCTCGACTGTCTCTTATAGAGTTACAGATAAGTAGCAGTCTCAGTTATACAGGTCCATACACAGATATCTGAGGGTTCACGATTGTCTCTTATAGAGGCTTCTATTTTTCACTCATATAGGTTTTAGTGACTAAAAATGACGGGACCAGACAATTACTCCAACGTTGGTGTCTACAAAATACAAAGATATCGATATGATGCACCTGCCTTAAAATTCTATTCTTTAAAAACATAATCCAGGCTACAGTAGATATAAGATATTCGGTGCATCTCATCGCGAATATATGAATCTTCAGGAAAACCTGATCAGTAAGCTCCCCTGGCTATTGCCAAGATATGGGAGCAGCGAATCTCGTCAGACTAAAGTAGAAGGGACAGCACAATGGACCATCAAAGTGCATCACTTTTATACCCCAAGATGTATCTATATATCTATCTAATATAATCCTAAATTAAAATGACTAGGAGCTACTTGATTGGTACTTATGATATTGATATTATTGAATGTGATCATCCTGTAGTATATGATGTTGTTGTATTGATATACAATGTTTTAAAAATAGTATAATATAAAAGTTAATAACAATTTTATTCTAATTTTGATCAATTTAAAATGTCGACAATCAATAAATTAGTGCACATGTTTTTTTATTTATTCAACATTTATTTATTTGTAGACGTAAACATGTTTTCATCATAAACATCAACAAATTATTTTAACCAAATCGAAAACTCAACTGTCTAAAATTCAATTAGAATTCGATTTCTATGGCATCATCCTTCTTAGTCCATACAAACAAATTTCCTATATATACAGTCAAACCTGAGTAAGTGAGAACTGGGTAAGCGAGAAAACTCTATAAATGAGAGTAATTGTCTGGTCCCGTCATTTTTAGTCACTAAAACCTATATGAGTGAAAAATAGAAGCCTCTATAAGAGACAGTCGAGCATGTATGAACACCTGCAGCTGCTATTTATGACATATTGTTAAATTCCAAATTCCTTTGAACTTAGCAATGAGTCATAAACAGAAGTTGTAGGTGTTCATATATTTCTCATTGTCTCATATATATATATATATATATATATATATATATATATATATATATATATATATATATATATATATTTACTCATTGTGAAAAGTTTTTCTCACGAATTTCCTAGGCATTTCATGAAATTATTAGCGAATTGTGTAAACATGAAAAGTTTCAGGACGGATAGGGTCTAACATAATCTGCTTTAAAGCTATGGGGGGAGGGGGGTATGCGCCCTTAAATACCTGACGCTTTGAGCAGTCGTTGTCGTTATCAGTCCTAAAAGCATGAAGTTTAGGCATTGACATTATATTGCGTTTATAAATATTTCAGCATCCACGTAATCACGTAGGCAATACTGTTGCGACAGCTACAATGGGGGGTTACAGACCAAACTCAGTTCCACACTCTCTATTGTTACTCCATAAATTTTTTGGGGGAGATAATTAACATTAATTAAAAATATTTGGTACAAAGTGTCTCAGATAAGTGTTCAGTGTATGTGATTTAGCCAAAACCATTAAAATTAAAAAAAAAAAAAAAAAACTGAGCGATTGTTAATATTGTTAGTTGAAAAGCGTGACACACAAAGCAAGCAAGCGAAACAAAGGCAAAACTTACATTTGGATTTGGTATATTTTCTAAAAATGCTTGTGGACTTAAACACTCTGTACTACTTTTTAATAAATTGATGTCTGTATGAACAGGTCGTAAATAATCGCAATCCTTAGATTGCATCACAATCCCTTCTAATTTGGACGGACTGGATGTAGTCCTTTGATGTCGAACAAAGGGGGTTGTTGACGTGACTGGTATATTGAGGGCAGATGCTCCACTTTTCCGTTGTGGCATGCATTTTGTAATCGATGTATCCTTCGGTTTCATATGTGTTTCATCCAAAGAACGATTCCCCGCGGAACGGGTTCGTATCACATTTGGAGTACTTGGAATTGGTGTACTTGATGTATTTGATGGCTCAGACGGTTTCACACAATTATCATTGTTTATGTTACCCATCAGATCGTCTAAGAATTTTAATTCTTTGTTGTAATATAATTTGGAGAACATTTTATTTGTATCCGGTTTTTTCATTTCGGCTTCTAACATTTGGCCGTAGGGGCCGCGTAACGGTCGTTTTGAATAGCGTCGCGGTGTGTTTGTCTGTTGTGTTTCACAATCCGATATATCTGATTTATCGGAGTATATCGATGGACGTGAACTTGTTAAATAATCACGATGTTCACTTTCACTTTCCGATAACGAATCGACTCGCACTAAGATATTATTTTTCAGTTTATTCGTCGGCCATTCGGGTCCGTCTGTTGTGTTTGTGCCATACCATTCATCCGGTGTACCACACTGTTCATCGGTGCCAGAAGAGCCAGTGTTTGTTGGAACATCACCTTGCAAATAGATTGTATCGTCTAAGGTATCACCTCCTAGAATCTCTTTTGTGGTATCATCGATATGCGATGGCCATTTTGTTATGTATATACCTTTACGTTTACGAGATTTATCAGCCGCTGAAGATGATCCCGACGAGTTTCTAGATCGTGGAGGTTGTTGTATTTGTTCATGATTTGTTTCACCACTCACTGAATTCACTTCACCGTTTGGACACACTGTTTGAACACACACATCTGTTACATCCGGTACAATTTTATTGATTTCATCGATAACACTTGGTAACGTTACAGGTTCAATTTCATGCATTTGATTATGATGATCACTAACAGTAGTTGTTGCAACTGGTGCAGTTGTCGTAGGAGATGTCTTCATGTGTTGTTGACGGATACGTGAATGAATTTGTGCTCGTTTACCCAGCGGATGTGTTAATGATCGATCCCGATCTTCGCTCGTATGATGTGAAGTTTTATGATCTTGTGCACTAGATGGTCCCGACGAAGATGTCGATTGTTTACGTCGCATATATTTTCCATCAATAAATGAAAAATCCCCTTGTGAAAATGATACGGATTTAAATGGTATTTTACGATAGATTGTTGGTGTCGCTACAATTTTCTGTTCATTTTGATCGTCACTTGTTTTCTGTTTGATTGCCGTCGGTGACGTTGTTGTGCCTGTTGTTGCTGTTGTTGTTGAAGATGCTGGTGGTAAACGACGATTTGGACGTTTTGGTACATTTGTTGGTTTTGTCTGTGGTGAAAACCCTTTTAATTTCTCTGTTAATTCACGCAATCGTTCTGCTTTCTCACTTGTTGTTGTTGTTGTTTTCCTACCCCCACCAGTACAATCGGTGGTACAGTCCACCGACTCCATATTGTTGATGTTGTCGTCAGTGTTAGTGACGGCTGTGATTGTTTCAACAACATCGGTTGATTCTTTTTTATGACGATCTTTACCAAAACTGAATCGTGGTAATCGATCCAAGGTGTTACCACGATTTGATGATTTACTCATTACGTTCAAAACCTTCCTTCGCCAACTATCAACAGTCTCTCATCACTTCACCATTTCAAAACGTAAAGTCAAACGTAAAACGTAACAAACAAATCATACAAATATTACAAACAGCACGCGTTAATTACGATAAAAAATATATACGATATATATATATATATATATATATACGATACGATACGATATATATATATATATATATATATATATATATATATATATATATATATATATATATATCGTATCGTAACGTTCGTGAAAAGTGAATTTATAATTAGTGTCTTCCTAAAAATATCTTGCATATCATTGAAACGAATTTAGTTGTGGGAGATCATCAATCCTATAAAACAGGTTGAAATTCGGGAATCAACTGGCTTCTATAAATAACACTCACATTTTATACGATATACGACTTACGTCTTAACGACTTAAGTACAGTACAGTACAGTATGTAGTAGTGTATGTAGTACTGAACAATCACTATAGCTAACAAACAGTTTATACAGACAGTTAGTTACTATTTGTATTGCATTGCTTCTATCGATCTTGATCCTATGGTCCGTGGCGGTACTTTTCAAAATCAATTGTTAGTTCTAAAATCTACGTCGTAGATCATTCGAATTCGAGCAAACTTGGATATATTTGTCAAAACATCCCTTCAACTTGAGTCGAACAGCAGCAAATTTTTCTTTAACGATGGCCGAAAATTTTACATAGGGATTAAAAAAACTATTCACAATTTATTTATTTATATCGAGAACTGACATCAAAATAAATCAGCTTTTCTAGTCGTTATCTCGAATTCATGAGCTTTTCGAAATGTTGTTGATATTTTTATAAGGAACAACTTTGCAATTTAAAAGTATTGCTCAATCTAGAGATTGGGTTAGCAAGAATATTCAGTTTCGATTAACTTTAGGGGATGTTTTGATTAATTATCGATCTTGTGAATATGGTCTGGATTTTCAGCCTGGTAGATTATAGAATGAAAATATTGGAATAAATATGTGTCAATGAATCGCATTAACACTAGAGCAAAATTCCAATTTTAAAATGAGCGTCATTCAAAAAATTGTGGAGTTCTTCGTTTTAAATTTATTAAAATTTTCCCGCTAAAACTCTCAACGTGTCACGCTTAATAAATCAAAATTCCTTACTACATTCAATATACCAAATAGATGTAGATTGTGTCAGTACGTCAGTGCGTCAAGAAGGATCAGTGTTTATAACTCTACAGATCGACATACATACGACTTCGTGAATATCGATAGTTTAATAATGACGGATAACTGATAGTGATTGCCGCCGATATTTATTACAAAATTGAACCATCCATTCATATTATTGATTCGAATTCTGACTGATCTATTTCCCTTAAAAGACAAATTTTTAGTTAATATTTGCTTTGAATTTCACCCAAAAACCACTTGACGGAATATTTGTAAAATTTAATAAACAACTCTCCCCTCCCCTCTGATTATTTTCACCGCTACTCAAAATAAAGTAAAGAATTGAAATAATAGTATATAATAGAAAGTACAATATTTTTGGATCATTTTTGAATTGTTTTCGTAAATGGTAAGAAACTTAATAATCATACTATCAATAATTGACATTTAAAACAGTAATTTAAAAAAAGAACTTTGTGAATTTGTTTGAGTTTGAGAGGATAAAAACTGAAAAAGTAACTGTACACTGCAAAACTGAAAAACACTACACTTTAAAACACAATTTTAGCAAAAACAATTCACAGATTTTCTGAATAAGTCACTGACGAAATCGATTTCGACATTTTTTTTGTTTTTAAATAACTGTTATTAAGTTTTTTTAAACACATTTTTTGTTTTTAAAGTACTCGACTTGGACACAATTAAACTGAAATAGATTGATTTCGGTTGATATACAGTTGTCCCACTTTAATTGCAATTACTTTGAAAAGTTTGTTTGAACTTATAATATTTGGATATAAGAAATCTAAACGAAATCGATTTAGCAGCGATTTATAAATCAATGATAATTTGACAATTGACTCCACGAATCAATCAGCAGAATAAACAAACTACATCTTGTGTAAGATACTCTCCGAGAGTCTGAGTGCTATCGATAAATGATTTTAATTGTAGTTTTCTGAGTCTGAGATGAGGTGGTCTGTAGTAGGGGTGTACATATTATAATCGATTTTTTTTTTCATCGCTTTATTTTTGATTGATAATTGGCCAATTATCTCCGATGGAATATTTTAATTAGATTCATCTGTTTTTTTTTTTCCTATATACATCATTTAATATAAGCTATTTTTTACAAGATAATTATTACCCATTTTTTGAATAATTTATCAACATTCTAGTACAGATATTCTATAAGTCTATGAACGGTTATGTGTTTAAAAGATGCCGCTAGAGATTCATCGATTTTTTAAATCAATCCGAGTTCATTACGGATAAATAACTATCTTAAATATTTAAATAGTCTGTCTGTTTACTGGATGTTCTTTAATTAATGTGTGTACTACTCGAACAACAGTAGAGATATATAAATTGGTTCGTTATTTAGAAAAGCCAAAATCGTATATCACAGTTGTTATTCAAAATTAGTTTCTTAATCACAGGCTAGTTATTCAAAATTAGACTTTGCATCATCCTTAGTCACATTTATGTTTTCAAATTAATTATTATGTTAAAATGAAATAATTAAAATATTTGATTTTAGTCTGATACGCAATTACGTCTTAATACTGCATTAAAATCGGTATATTCAATATTGAATATAAAATAATATCGATCGTTGTTCTCAGATATTTGAAATGAATCGATCTGATATGCCCATCTTTATAAATTGAAGTCTATGTCTATGGTTATTAATTCATAGAATGTAATTACTAAACTGTCATGTCGTATGTTGTCGTATCGTATCGTATCGTGTTCGTATCGTATGTTGTCGTTCTGTCAGTCAAGTGTGTTCAGTCTATCTAATGGATTCTTTATTAAACTTGTAATTTGTTATTAATTATTTATGTTATTTATTTATTTGCAGTGGATTTGTTAAAAGTTTTATGAATTAAAAGAAAATGGCTGAACTATTATTGGATTCCAATATTCGAGGATGGGTATTTTTACCAATTGTGGTGATAACATTTTTGGTTGGAATCGTTCGACATCATATTTCAATTTTATTAGCTTCACAGAAGAAAATTGAAATTCAACAGTTACAAGATAGGTAAGTGGAACGGTTGGAACGTTCAATTTTAATTATAAATTTTATGTAACGCATTCCGTATCAGATGAATTTTTTTGAAGTTCTTTAAGAATTTAACTTAAGTTACCGGTTGTACTTTTTAGCGAATTTCCTCTACAAGGGAATAGAGCTATTGGTATTGTACCGATGGCAAAATTTCTTCAAATGTTTTAGTAGATGTCAAAAATGTATGTATGTATCTGTAATCATCGCTCTAGCTGTCACAATTTTAATCCGATTGAAATGAAATTGGATATTTAAGGTGCTTTTGGTATTTGAACGGTCGAGTTCGTTAATGGGCATAATCGGACAAGGGATAAGGTGGATTTAGAGGGAGGGGGAAACGCAAAATTTAAAAATTGTGGTTAGTGCTACCATTAATTTCAACTTTGTTACAGTCAAGTGATGATTCGAGTTCGTTTGTTACGTGAGAAAGCGATGTTTTTACCGCATCAATCGTTCCTGATGCGTCGACACTATTTCAACAATGAAGAAACTGGTTATTTAATGCAAAAACGTGCTCCTGTGTCCCAGAATCCAATGACCGATCCCAGCATGATGACCGACATGTTGAAAGGGAACATCACTAATGTATTACCGATGATTGTTATTGGTGGTTGGATTAATTGGATGTTTTCTGGATTCGTAACCAGTAAGTCTATTTGATTTATTTTTTGGATCCAAGTCCCATCAAATAAATAGTGAATGACCAAAATGATTTGATTGTTTTAATGTTTGATTTTCAGCAAAAGTTCCGTTCCCATTGACATTACGTTTCAAACCAATGTTGCAACGTGGCATTGAGTTGATGTATTTGGACGCATCCTGGGTCTCATCTGCCTCATGGTATTTCCTAAACGTATTTGGTTTACGAAGTATTTATGCTCTAGTTTTAGGTGAAAATAATGGTGAGTTAGTTTTATTATTTTTGCCAAATGTAATGTAACAACTGAGTTAATTGTTTGAATACCCAGTATATAGTAATTTGTATATCAATGTTTGAATTGTCCCACAATTTAAAAAAATCTCTCTTTTGGTTTTAAAGATGGGCATATTTTTCGTTTTCCGAGGAACTTTTGATCACAAATTATTTTTTTGAGAAAAAACTATTGAGTTTATGGAAAAAATTTTCAACCAAAAGTTGTTTATTTAAAAAAAAAGATTTTTTGTTTTTAACTTTTTTGTTATATCTCTTAAGGTTTCAGAGATAGGCAGTTTTGCCCATTTTCCCAAACATGGTCCGATTTTGTCCATTAACGAACTTAACCGTAATTTTTTGCTCTGAAACACACATAAAAAATTTCAGCTCGTTATTTCTTTTCGATCTTGAGTTATCGCGTCCACAGACGAACATGCGGAAATGGCCGAATTAGGCCATTTTATGAACACATATGTCAAACATTCATGCCTACGATCAATATTTTCAAGCGTTAATAAGTCGTGATCAAACTTAATATACCTTGTATATTTACATATACTGGGTATAAAAATCATGATCTACCCCTCAAAAATTTTTGAACTTGATTTGTTGATAATTCAATTACATTTTTTGAGTAGTTCGTACCGTGATCGTTCTACCTTAATAATTTGATAATTTTAACTGATTGATTTTTATATCTTGTATACATATGAGTTTAGTCCTAATAAGTTTGTCAATTCGTCCCGTCAATTGGATGACTTAAAAATTAAAAGATGTTATCTCTGGAATTTTTTAAACGTGTTCTAGATGTCAAAAATTATTTGGAAATTCGGAATTGGGTATAATTGAACCATTCATTTACCCCAACTAGAGCAGAAGAACATTTTAAATACCTAACAAATCACTTCGGATAGTTTAATATTTTTGCCACAATTTCAACTCAAACATCTGTTATCTTAACGAGTGACATTCCTTGTAAGGAGGCCGGGGGGGGGGGGGATTTTTGCAGTTGATTTGTGCCGGATCCATTTAATTATTGAAAAAAGGTTTGGAATCAAAAATTTTCGTTATAAAAATACTAACAACTTCTAAACTATTTTTTTAATACCCGAATCCAGTTGCCAAAAATTCTACCTATTAAATCGATACCAAGGTACTGTGGTATATAAAGCACAACTCATCCATATATATAAATACAGTAAATGAAATGATAAAAGACTCAATATATTCAGGATATTTAAACATAAATTAACTCAGTTAGTTGATAAGAATTGATTTGAAAGATTTGGCTAATTCTTTAGTGGTAATTCGAGTTGGTCCTTGTTTTTTTAGCTGCGGATCAAGCAAGACATTTACAAGATCAAATGGCTGGTGCTGCAATGTCAATGCCACAAGATCCAAAAGTAGCATTTAAAGCTGAATGGGAAGCTTTAGAAATAACTGAACATCAGTGGGCTTTACAGAATATCGAAAGTGAATTTTTAGGTACAAATGCAGCTGCAATTGAAGCAAATTAAGTGTTTCGAACTCACAACACGAACGGTTTGTTATTTTATGTTTTTAATTTTTAAATCAAACATTCAAAGCAAATTTTTATTGAATTTATTTTTTGACTAGTTCAATGTTGACATCTACGTTAATAAATACTTTATAAATATATTTTTTTTAGTTATTAATTTTCAATTATCATTTTGTGTTGTGGCGTAGGATGAGAGAGCATTTTTGTCCAAAAATTTTTCTCCTCTCACTAGTGACATGTTGACATCGATTCGAATATATACTTTTTAAATAAAAATTTTTCAGTCATTAATATTTGTGTAAATTTATCATCGTTATTTCTGGGGGTGTAATCATCTCGTCTTGTGGCGTAGGGTAAGAGAGCATGACTTCGATACGAAAGTATCACGGTTCAAATCTCGATGCTGCCGACACAATTCGTGAATTGTTCAATCAATTCGGCGTAAAATTAGATGTCGCTATCTAGTTGTTATTACTCTGATGAACGTACTACTATGAGCGTAGATGGCATAGTTCCAGGTCTTCTTGACCCACTGCCCCGCCAGTGTAACTGGTAGACTGACACTACGGTGTCGATAGGGGAGTGTACCTCGACAATAGTACAAGTAAGAAGAATGATTCCAAATCAGCGAAGTCTGTGGCTAGATGTGGTGCCTTAAATTGAAGAACGATTCCTTGAGATTCAAAATTTTTATTTTTTCTATTTAACTTTACAAATAAATTTGGGTAAATAAATACTTATATTTTAATTTTGTTGTATTTTTTCTAGATAATGGAAGGGCGCTCTATCCAATATGTTGATAATTTTATTAACGATTTATTAATTAAACTCAAATTGATTAGTAGCTAAGGTGTTGAATAAAATGTGGTTGAAACATAATTACCATCTAGTATTCATTTATCTATTACCTCTTTACACTTTATTATTACTTGATCCTCATATTCCATCAAGCCAAATATCCTTCACTTCATTTTCAGAGTCTTTTATTTTCAGTTGTCGACAGGAGATGAGTCTATGTTGACTGGTAAGTAAAGATGAAGACACATATTTGATATCATCTAGATAGGTAAGTATTTGATATCATCACGATAGGTAAGTATTTGTTATCATCTAGGTAAGTATCATGTTCTCCTAATAGAAATGTGATTTTTTTAAACAAATTTTTTCACTTTTTTTATGATTTTTGGACAAAATTCATAAATTTATTCGTATTTTCATTAGGAAAACATGGTATGATGGAAATTTGTTGTAATTTTCAAAAACTACACAATTTATACATGAAAATAAGAAAATAAAATTCACAGCTATTATGTTCTCCTAGTAGAAATGTGATTTTTTTTAACAATTTTTTTCACTTTTTTTATGATTTTTGGACAAAATTCATAAATTTGTTCGTATTTTCATTAGGAAAACATGGTATGATGGAAATTTGTTGTAATTTTCAAAAACTACACAATTTATACATGAAAATAAGAAAATAAAATTCACAGCTATTATGTTCTCCTAGTAGAAATGTGATTTTTTTAAACAATTTTTTTCACTTTTTTTATGATTTTTGGACAAAATTCATAAATTTGTTCGTATTTTCACTAGGAAAACATGGTTTGATGGAAATTTTTTGTCATTTTCAAAAACTACACAACTTATACATGAAAATAAGAAAAAAAAATTTACAGCTATCATGTTCTCCTAGTAGAAATGTGAATTTTTTTAACAATTTTTTTCACATTTTTTATGATTTTTGGACAAAATTCATAAATTTGTTCGTATTTTCACTAGGAAAACATGGTTTGATGGAAATTTTTTGTCATTTTCAAAAACTACACAACTTATACATGAAAATAAGAAAAAAAAATTTACAGCTATCATGTTCTCCTAGTAGAAATGTGAATTTTTTTAACAATTTTTTTCACATTTTTTATGATTTTTGGACAAAATTCATAAATTGGTTCGTATTTTCACTAGGAAAACATGGTTTGATGGAAATTTTTTATCATTTTCAAAAACTACACAACTTATACATGAAAATAAGAAAAAAAATTTACAGCTATCATGTTCTCCTAGTAGAAATGTGAATTTTTTTAACAATTTTTTTCACATTTTTTATGATTTTTGGACAAAATTCATAAATTTGTTCGTATTTTCACTAGGAAAACATGGTTTGATGGAAATTTTTTGTCATTTTCAAAAACTACACAACTTATACATGAAAATAAGAAAAAAAATTTACAGCTATCATGTTCTCCTAGTAGAAATGTGAATTTTTTTAACAATTTTTTTCACATTTTTTATGATTTTTGGACAAAATTCATAAATTTGTTCGTATTTTCACTCGGAAAACATGGTTTGATGGAAATTTTTTGTCATTTTCAAAAACTACACAACTTATACATGAAAATAAGAAAAAAAAATTTACAGCTATCATGTTCTCCTAGTAGAAATGTGAATTTTTTTAACAATTTTTTTCACATTTTTTATGATTTTTGGACAAAATTCATAAATTTGTTCGTATTTTCACTAGGAAAACATGGTTTGATGGAAATTTTTTGTCATTTTCAAAAACTACACAACTTATACATGAAAATAAGAAAAAAAAATTTACAGCTATCATGTTCTCCTAGTAGAAATGTGAATTTTTTTAACAATTTTTTTCACATTTTTTATGATTTTTGGACAAAATTCATAAATTTGTTCGTATTTTCACTAGGAAAACATGGTTTGATGGAAATTTTTTGTCATTTTCAAAAACTACACAACTTATACATGAAAATAAGAAAAAAAAATTTACAGCTATCATGTTCTCCTAGTAGAAATGTGAATTTTTTTAACAATTTTTTTCACATTTTTTATGATTTTTGGACAAAATTCATAAATTTGTTCGTATTTTCACTAGGAAAACATGGTTTGATGGAAATTTTTTGTCATTTTCAAAAACTACACAACTTATACATGAAAATAAGAAAAAAAAATTTACAGCTATCATGTTCTCCTAGTAGAAATGTGAATTTTTTTAACAATTTTTTTCACATTTTTTATGATTTTTGGACAAAATTCATAAATTTGTTCGTATTTTCACTAGGAAAACATGGTTTGATGGAAATTTTTTGTCATTTTCAAAAACTACACAACTTATACATGAAAATAAGAAAAAAAAATTTACAGCTATCATGTTCTCCTAGTAGAAATGTGAATTTTTTTAACAATTTTTTTCACATTTTTTATGATTTTTGGACAAAATTCATAAATTTGTTCGTATTTTCACTAGGAAAACATGGTTTGATGGAAATTTTTTGTCATTTTCAAAAACTACACAACTTATACATGAAAATAAGAAAAAAAAATTTACAGCTATCATGTTCTCCTAGTAGAAATGTGAATTTTTTTAACAATTTTTTTCACATTTTTTATGATTTTTGGACAAAATTCATAAATTTGTTCGTATTTTCACTAGGAAAACATGGTTTGATGGAAATTTTTTGTCATTTTCAAAAACTACACAACTTATACATGAAAATAAGAAAAAAAAATTTACAGCTATCATGTTCTCCTAGTAGAAATGTGAATTTTTTTAACAATTTTTTTCACATTTTTTATGATTTTTGGACAAAATTCATAAATTTGTTCGTATTTTCACTAGGAAAACATGGTTTGATGGAAATTTTTTGTCATTTTCAAAAACTACACAACTTATACATGAAAATAAGAAAAAAAAATTTACAGCTATCATGTTCTCCTAGTAGAAATGTGAATTTTTTTAACAATTTTTTTCACATTTTTTATGATTTTTGGACAAAATTCATAAATTTGTTCGTATTTTCACTAGGAAAACATGGTTTGATGGAAATTTTTTGTCATTTTCAAAAACTACACAACTTATACATGAAAATAAGAAAAAAAAATTTACAGCTATCATGTTCTCCTAGTAGAAATGTGAATTTTTTTAACAATTTTTTTCACATTTTTTATGATTTTTGGACAAAATTCATAAATTTGTTCGTATTTTCACTAGGAAAACATGGTTTGATGGAAATTTTTTGTCATTTTCAAAAACTACACAACTTATACATGAAAATAAGAAAAAAAAATTTACAGCTATCATGTTCTCCTAGTAGAAATGTGAATTTTTTTAACAATTTTTTTCACATTTTTTATGATTTTTGGACAAAATTCATAAATTTGTTCGTATTTTCACTAGGAAAACATGGTTTGATGGAAATTTTTTGTCATTTTCAAAAACTACACAACTTATACATGAAAATAAGAAAAAAAAATTTACAGCTATCATGTTCTCCTAGTAGAAATGTGAATTTTTTTAACAATTTTTTTCACATTTTTTATGATTTTTGGACAAAATTCATAAATTTGTTCGTATTTTCACTAGGAAAACATGGTTTGATGGAAATTTTTTGTCATTTTCAAAAACTACACAACTTATACATGAAAATAAGAAAAAAAAATTTACAGCTATCATGTTCTCCTAGTAGAAATGTGAATTTTTTTAACAATTTTTTTCACATTTTTTATGATTTTTGGACAAAATTCATAAATTTGTTCGTATTTTCACTAGGAAAACATGGTTTGATGGAAATTTTTTGTCATTTTCAAAAACTACACAACTTATACATGAAAATAAGAAAAAAAAATTTACAGCTATCATGTTCTCCTAGTAGAAATGTGAATTTTTTTAACAATTTTTTTCACATTTTTTATGATTTTTGGACAAAATTCATAAATTTGTTCGTATTTTCACTAGGAAAACATGGTTTGATGGAAATTTTTTGTCATTTTCAAAAACTACACAACTTATACATGAAAATAAGAAAAAAAAATTTACAGCTATCATGTTCTCCTAGTAGAAATGTGAATTTTTTTAACAATTTTTTTCACATTTTTTATGATTTTTGGACAAAATTCATAAATTTGTTCGTATTTTCACTAGGAAAACATGGTTTGATGGAAATTTTTTGTCATTTTCAAAAACTACACAACTTATACATGAAAATAAGAAAAAAAAATTTACAGCTATCATGTTCTCCTAGTAGAAATGTGAATTTTTTTAACAATTTTTTTCACATTTTTTATGATTTTTGGACAAAATTCATAAATTTGTTCGTATTTTCACTAGGAAAACATGGTTTGATGGAAATTTTTTGTCATTTTCAAAAACTACACAACTTATACATGAAAATAAGAAAAAAAAATTTACAGCTATCATGTTCTCCTAGTAGAAATGTGAATTTTTTTAACAATTTTTTTCACATTTTTTATGATTTTTGGACAAAATTCATAAATTTGTTCGTATTTTCACTAGGAAAACATGGTTTGATGGAAATTTTTTGTCATTTTCAAAAACTACACAACTTATACATGAAAATAAGAAAAAAAAATTTACAGCTATCATGTTCTCCTAGTAGAAATGTGAATTTTTTTAACAATTTTTTTCACATTTTTTATGATTTTTGGACAAAATTCATAAATTTGTTCGTATTTTCACTAGGAAAACATGGTTTGATGGAAATTTTTTGTCATTTTCAAAAACTACACAACTTATACATGAAAATAAGAAAAAAAAATTTACAGCTATCATGTTCTCCTAGTAGAAATGTGAATTTTTTTAACAATTTTTTTCACATTTTTTATGATTTTTGGACAAAATTCATAAATTTGTTCGTATTTTCACTAGGAAAACATGGTTTGATGGAAATTTTTTGTCATTTTCAAAAACTACACAACTTATACATGAAAATAAGAAAAAAAAATTTACAGCTATCATGTTCTCCTAGTAGAAATGTGAATTTTTTTAACAATTTTTTTCACATTTTTTATGATTTTTGGACAAAATTCATAAATTTGTTCGTATTTTCACTAGGAAAACATGGTTTGATGGAAATTTTTTGTCATTTTCAAAAACTACACAACTTATACATGAAAATAAGAAAAAAAAATTTACAGCTATCATGTTCTCCTAGTAGAAATGTGAATTTTTTTAACAATTTTTTTCACATTTTTTATGATTTTTGGACAAAATTCATAAATTTGTTCGTATTTTCACTAGGAAAACATGGTTTGATGGAAATTTTTTGTCATTTTCAAAAACTACACAACTTATACATGAAAATAAGAAAAAAAAATTTACAGCTATCATGTTCTCCTAGTAGAAATGTGAATTTTTTTAACAATTTTTTTCACATTTTTTATGATTTTTGGACAAAATTCATAAATTTGTTCGTATTTTCACTAGGAAAACATGGTTTGATGGAAATTTTTTGTCATTTTCAAAAACTACACAACTTATACATGAAAATAAGAAAAAAAAATTTACAGCTATCATGTTCTCCTAGTAGAAATGTGAATTTTTTTAACAATTTTTTTCACATTTTTTATGATTTTTGGACAAAATTCATAAATTTGTTCGTATTTTCACTAGGAAAACATGGTTTGATGGAAATTTTTTGTCATTTTCAAAAACTACACAACTTATACATGAAAATAAGAAAAAAAAATTTACAGCTATCATGTTCTCCTAGTAGAAATGTGAATTTTTTTAACAATTTTTTTCACATTTTTTATGATTTTTGGACAAAATTCATAAATTTGTTCGTATTTTCACTAGGAAAACATGGTTTGATGGAAATTTTTTGTCATTTTCAAAAACTACACAACTTATACATGAAAATAAGAAAAAAAAATTTACAGCTATCATGTTCTCCTAGTAGAAATGTGAATTTTTTTAACAATTTTTTTCACATTTTTTATGATTTTTGGACAAAATTCATAAATTTGTTCGTATTTTCACTAGGAAAACATGGTTTGATGGAAATTTTTTGTCATTTTCAAAAACTACACAACTTATACATGAAAATAAGAAAAAAAAATTTACAGCTATCATGTTCTCCTAGTAGAAATGTGAATTTTTTTAACAATTTTTTTCACATTTTTTATGATTTTTGGACAAAATTCATAAATTTGTTCGTATTTTCACTAGGAAAACATGGTTTGATGGAAATTTTTTGTCATTTTCAAAAACTACACAACTTATACATGAAAATAAGAAAAAAAAATTTACAGCTATCATGTTCTCCTAGTAGAAATGTGAATTTTTTTAACAATTTTTTTCACATTTTTTATGATTTTTGGACAAAATTCATAAATTTGTTCGTATTTTCACTAGGAAAACATGGTTTGATGGAAATTTTTTGTCATTTTCAAAAACTACACAACTTATACATGAAAATAAGAAAAAAAAATTTACAGCTATCATGTTCTCCTAGTAGAAATGTGAATTTTTTTAACAATTTTTTTCACATTTTTTATGATTTTTGGACAAAATTCATAAATTTGTTCGTATTTTCACTAGGAAAACATGGTTTGATGGAAATTTTTTGTCATTTTCAAAAACTACACAACTTATACATGAAAATAAGAAAAAAAAATTTACAGCTATCATGTTCTCCTAGTAGAAATGTGAATTTTTTTAACAATTTTTTTCACATTTTTTATGATTTTTGGACAAAATTCATAAATTTGTTCGTATTTTCACTAGGAAAACATGGTTTGATGGAAATTTTTTGTCATTTTCAAAAACTACACAACTTATACATGAAAATAAGAAAAAAAAATTTACAGCTATCATGTTCTCCTAGTAGAAATGTGAATTTTTTTAACAATTTTTTTCACATTTTTTATGATTTTTGGACAAAATTCATAAATTTGTTCGTATTTTCACTAGGAAAACATGGTTTGATGGAAATTTTTTGTCATTTTCAAAAACTACACAACTTATACATGAAAATAAGAAAAAAAAATTTACAGCTATCATGTTCTCCTAGTAGAAATGTGAATTTTTTTAACAATTTTTTTCACATTTTTTATGATTTTTGGACAAAATTCATAAATTTGTTCGTATTTTCACTAGGAAAACATGGTTTGATGGAAATTTTTTGTCATTTTCAAAAACTACACAACTTATACATGAAAATAAGAAAAAAAAATTTACAGCTATCATGTTCTCCTAGTAGAAATGTGAATTTTTTTAACAATTTTTTTCACATTTTTTATGATTTTTGGACAAAATTCATAAATTTGTTCGTATTTTCACTAGGAAAACATGGTTTGATGGAAATTTTTTGTCATTTTCAAAAACTACACAACTTATACATGAAAATAAGAAAAAAAAATTTACAGCTATCATGTTCTCCTAGTAGAAATGTGAATTTTTTTAACAATTTTTTTCACATTTTTTATGATTTTTGGACAAAATTCATAAATTTGTTCGTATTTTCACTAGGAAAACATGGTTTGATGGAAATTTTTTGTCATTTTCAAAAACTACACAACTTATACATGAAAATAAGAAAAAAAAATTTACAGCTATCATGTTCTCCTAGTAGAAATGTGAATTTTTTTAACAATTTTTTTCACATTTTTTATGATTTTTGGACAAAATTCATAAATTTGTTCGTATTTTCACTAGGAAAACATGGTTTGATGGAAATTTTTTGTCATTTTCAAAAACTACACAACTTATACATGAAAATAAGAAAAAAAAATTTACAGCTATCATGTTCTCCTAGTAGAAATGTGAATTTTTTTAACAATTTTTTTCACATTTTTTATGATTTTTGGACAAAATTCATAAATTTGTTCGTATTTTCACTAGGAAAACATGGTTTGATGGAAATTTTTTGTCATTTTCAAAAACTACACAACTTATACATGAAAATAAGAAAAAAAAATTTACAGCTATCATGTTCTCCTAGTAGAAATGTGAATTTTTTTAACAATTTTTTTCACATTTTTTATGATTTTTGGACAAAATTCATAAATTTGTTCGTATTTTCACTAGGAAAACATGGTTTGATGGAAATTTTTTGTCATTTTCAAAAACTACACAACTTATACATGAAAATAAGAAAAAAAAATTTACAGCTATCATGTTCTCCTAGTAGAAATGTGAATTTTTTTAACAATTTTTTTCACATTTTTTATGATTTTTGGACAAAATTCATAAATTTGTTCGTATTTTCACTAGGAAAACATGGTTTGATGGAAATTTTTTGTCATTTTCAAAAACTACACAACTTATACATGAAAATAAGAAAAAAAAATTTACAGCTATCATGTTCTCCTAGTAGAAATGTGAATTTTTTTAATAATTTTTTTCACATTTTTTATGATTTTTGGACAAAATTCATAAATTTGTTCGTATTTTCACTAGGAAAACATGGTTTGATGGAAATTTTTTGTCATTTTCAAAAACTACACAACTTATACATGAAAATAAGAAAAAAAAATTTACAGCTATCATGTTCTCCTAGTAGAAATGTGAATTTTTTTAACAATTTTTTTCACATTTTTTATGATTTTTGGACAAAATTCATAAATTTGTTCGTATTTTCACTAGGAAAACATGGTTTGATGGAAATTTTTTGTCATTTTCAAAAACTACACAACTTATACATGAAAATAAGAAAAAAAAAATTACAGCTATCATGTTCTCCTAGTAGAAATGTGAATTTTTTTAACAATTTTTTTCACATTTTTTATGATTTTTGGACAAAATTCATAAATTTGTTCGTATTTTCACTAGGAAAACATGGTTTGATGGAAATTTTTTGTCATTTTCAAAAACTACACAACTTATACATGAAAATAAGAAAAAAAAATTTACAGCTATCATGTTCTCCTAGTAGAAATGTGAATTTTTTTAACAATTTTTTTCACATTTTTTATGATTTTTGGACAAAATTCATAAATTTGTTCGTATTTTCACTAGGAAAACATGGTTTGATGGAAATTTTTTGTCATTTTCAAAAACTACACAACTTATACATGAAAATAAGAAAAAAAAATTTACAGCTATCATGTTCTCCTAGTAGAAATGTGAATTTTTTTAACAATTTTTTTCACATTTTTTATGATTTTTGGACAAAATTCATAAATTTGTTCGTATTTTCACTAGGAAAACATGGTTTGATGGAAATTTTTTGTCATTTTCAAAAACTACACAACTTATACATGAAAATAAGAAAAAAAAATTTACAGCTATCATGTTCTCCTAGTAGAAATGTGAATTTTTTTAACAATTTTTTTCACATTTTTTATGATTTTTGGACAAAATTCATAAATTTGTTCGTATTTTCACTAGGAAAACATGGTTTGATGGAAATTTTTTGTCATTTTCAAAAACTACACAACTTATACATGAAAATAAGAAAAAAAAATTTACAGCTATCATGTTCTCCTAGTAGAAATGTGAATTTTTTAACAATTTTTTTCACATTTTTTATGATTTTTGGACAAAATTCATAAATTTGTTCGTATTTTCACTAGGAAAACA
This sequence comes from Nineta flava, assembly GCA_963920215.1. NCBI lineage: Eukaryota > Metazoa > Arthropoda > Insecta > Neuroptera > Chrysopidae > Nineta > Nineta flava. Next base: position 2,662,633 of record OY986046.1, read on the forward strand.
TGGTTTGATGGAAATTTTTTGTCATTTTCAAAAACTACACAACTTATACATGAAAATAAGAAAAAAAAATTTACAGCTATCATGTTCTCCTAGTAGAAATGTGAATTTTTTTAACAATTTTTTTCACATTTTTTATGATTTTTGGACAAAATTCATAAATTTGTTCGTATTTTCACTAGGAAAACATGGTTTGATGGAAATTTTTTGTCATTTTCAAAAACTACACAACTTATACATGAAAATAAGAAAAAAAAATTTACAGCTATCATGTTCTCCTAGTAGAAATGTGAATTTTTTTAACAATTTTTTCACATTTTTTATGATTTTTGGACAAAATTCATAAATTTGTTCGTATTTTCACTAGGAAAACATGGTTTGATGGAAATTTTTTGTCATTTTCAAAAACCACACAAATTATACATGAAAATAAGAAAAAAAAATTTACAGCTATCATGTTCTCCTAGTAGAAATGTGAATTTTTTTAACAATTTTTTTCACATTTTTTATGATTTTTGGACAAAATTCATAAATTTGTTCGTATTTTCACTAGGAAAACATGGTTTGATGGAAATTTTTTGTCATTTTCAAAAACTACACAACTTATACATGAAAATAAGAAAAAAAAATTTACAGCTATCATGTTCTCCTAGTAGAAATGTGAATTTTTTTAACAATTTTTTTCACATTTTTTATGATTTTTGGACAAAATTCATAAATTTGTTCGTATTTTCACTAGGAAAACATGGTTTGATGGAAATTTTTTGTCATTTTCAAAAACTACACAACTTATACATGAAAATAAGAAAAAAAAATTTACAGCTATCATGTTCTCCTAGTAGAAATGTGAATTTTTTTAACAATTTTTTTCACATTTTTTATGATTTTTGGACAAAATTCATAAATTTGTTCGTATTTTCACTAGGAAAACATGGTTTGATGGAAATTTTTTGTCATTTTCAAAAACTACACAACTTATACATGAAAATAAGAAAAAAAAATTTACAGCTATCATGTTCTCCTAGTAGAAATGTGAATTTTTTTAACAATTTTTTTCACATTTTTTATGATTTTTGGACAAAATTCATAAATTTGTTCGTATTTTCACTAGGAAAACATGGTTTGATGGAAATTTTTTGTCATTTTCAAAAACTACACAACTTATACATGAAAATAAGAAAAAAAAAATTTACAGCTATCATGTTCTCCTAGTAGAAATGTGAATTTTTTTAACAATTTTTTTCACATTTTTTATGATTTTTGGACAAAATTCATAAATTTGTTCGTATTTTCACTAGGAAAACATGGTTTGATGGAAATTTTTTGTCATTTTCAAAAACTACACAACTTATACATGAAAATAAGAAAAAAAAATTTACAGCTATCATGTTCTCCTAGTAGAAATGTGAATTTTTTTAACAATTTTTTTCACATTTTTTATGATTTTTGGACAAAATTCATAAATTTGTTCGTATTTTCACTAGGAAAACATGGTTTGATGGAAATTTTTTGTCATTTTCAAAAACTACACAACTTATACATGAAAATAAGAAAAAAAAAATAACAGCTATCATGTTCTCCTAGTAGAAATGTGAATTTTTTTAACAATTTTTTTCACATTTTTTATGATTTTTGGACAAAATTCATAAATTTGTTCGTATTTTCACTAGAAAAACATGGTTTGATGGAAATTTTTGTCATTTTCAAAAACTACACAACTTATACATGAAAATAAGAAAAAAAAATTTACAGCTATCATGTTCTCCTAGTAGAAATGTGAATTTTTTTAACAATTTTTTTCACATTTTTTATGATTTTTGGACAAAATTCATAACTTTGTTCGTATTTTCACTAGGAAAACATGGTTTGATGGAAATTTTTTGTCATTTTCAAAAACTACACAACTTATACATGAAAATAAGAAAAAAAAAATAAACAGCTATCATGTTCTCCTAGTAGAAATGTGAATTTTTTTAACAATTTTTTTCACATTTTTTATGATTTTTGGACAAAATTCATAAATTTGTTCGTATTTTCACTAGGAAAACATGGTTTGATGGAAATTTTTTGTCATTTTCAAAAACTACACAACTTATACATGAAAATAAGAAAAAAAAATTTACAGCTATCATGTTCTCCTAGTAGAAATGTGAATTTTTTTAACAATTTTTTTCACATTTTTTATGATTTTTGGACAAAATTCATAAATTTGTTCGTATTTTCACTAGGAAAACATGGTTTGATGGAAATTTTTTGTCATTTTCAAAAACTACACAACTTATACATGAAAATAAGAAAAAAAAATTTACAGCTATCATGTTCTCCTAGTAGAAATGTGAATTTTTTTAACAATTTTTTTCACATTTTTTATGACTTTTTGGACAAAATTCATAAATTTGTTCGTATTTTCACTAGGAAAACATGGTTTGATGGAAATTTTTTGTCATTTTCAAAAACTACACAACTTATACATGAAAATAAGAAAAAAAAATTTACAGCTATCATGTTCTCCTAGTAGAAATGTGAATTTTTTTAACAATTTTTTTCACATTTTTTATGATTTTTGGACAAAATTCATAAATTTGTTCGTATTTTCACTAGGAAAACATGGTTTGATGGAAATTTTTTGTCATTTTCAAAAACTACACAACTTATACATGAAAATAAGAAAAAAAAAATAAACAGCTATCATGTTCTCCTAGTAGAAATGTGAATTTTTTTAACAATTTTTTTCACATTTTTTATGATTTTTGGACAAAATTCATAAATTTGTTCGTATTTTCACTAGAAAAACATGGTTTGATGGAAATTTTTTGTCATTTTCAAAAACTACACAACTTATACATGAAAATAAGAAAAAAAAATTTACAGCTATCATGTTCTCCTAGTAGAAATGTGAATTTTTTTAACAATTTTTTTCACATTTTTTATGATTTTTGGACAAAATTCATAAATTTGTTCGTATTTTCACTAGGAAAACATGGTTTGATGGAAATTTTTTGTCATTTTCAAAAACTACACAACTTATACATGAAAATAAGTAAAAAAATTTTACAGCTATCATGTTCTCCTAGTAGAAATGTGAATTTTTTTAACAATTTTTTTCACATTTTTTATGATTTTTGGACAAAATTCATAAATTTGTTCGTATTTTCACTAGGAAAACATGGTTTGATGGAAATTTTTTGTCATTTTCAAAAACTACACAACTTATACATGAAAATAAGAAAAAAAAATTTACAGCTATCATGTTCTTCTAGTAGAAATGTGAATTTTTTTAACAATTTTTTTCACATTTTTATGATTTTTGGACAAAATTCATAAATTTGTTCGTATTTTCACTAGGAAAACATGGTTTGATGGAAATTTTTTGTCATTTTCAAAAACTACACAACTTATACATGAAAATAAGAAAAAAAAATTTACAGCTATCATGTTCTCCTAGTAGAAATGTGAATTTTTTTAACAATTTTTTTCACATTTTTTATGATTTTTGGACAAAATTCATAAATTTGTTCGTATTTTCACTAGGAAAACATGGTTTGATGGAAATTTTTTGTCATTTTCAAAAACTACACAACTTATACATGAAAATAAGAAAAAAAAATTTACAGCTATCATGTTCTCCTAGTAGAAATGTGAATTTTTTTAACAATTTTTTTCACATTTTTTATGATTTTTGGACAAAATTCATAAATTTGTTCGTATTTTCACTAGGAAAACATGGTTTGATGGAAATTTTTTGTCATTTTCAAAAACTACACAACTTATACATGAAAATAAGAAAAAAAAATTTACAGCTATCATGTTCTCCTAGTAGAAATGTGAATTTTTTTAACAATTTTTTTCACATTTTTTATGATTTTTGGACAAAATTCATAAATTTGTTCGTATTTTCACTAGGAAAACATGGTTTGATGGAAATTTTTTGTCATTTTCAAAAACTACACAACTTATACATGAAAATAAGAAAAAAAAAATAAACAGCTATCATGTTCTCCTAGTAGAAATGTGAATTTTTTTAACAATTTTTTTCACATTTTTTATGATTTTTGGACAAAATTCATAAATTTGTTCGTATTTTCACTAGAAAAACATGGTTTGATGGAAATTTTTTGTCATTTTCAAAAACTACACAACTTATACATGAAAATAAGAAAAAAAAATTTACAGCTATCATGTTCTCCTAGTAGAAATGTGAATTTTTTTAACAATTTTTTTCACATTTTTTATGATTTTTGGACAAAATTCATAACTTTGTTCGTATTTTCACTAGGAAAACATGGTTTGATGGAAATTTTTTGTCATTTTCAAAAACTACACAACTTATACATGAAAATAAGAAAAAAAAATTACAGCTATCATGTTCTCCTAGTAGAAATGTGAATTTTTTTAACAATTTTTTTCACATTTTTTATGATTTTTGGACAAAATTCATAAATTTGTTCGTATTTTCACTAGGAAAACATGGTTTGATGGAAATTTTTTGTCATTTTCAAAAACTACACAACTTATACATGAAAATAAGAAAAAAAAATTTACAGCTATCATGTTCTCCTAGTAGAAATGTGAATTTTTTTAACAATTTTTTTCACATTTTTTATGATTTTTGGACAAAATTCATAAATTTGTTCGTATTTTCACTAGGAAAACATGGTTTGATGGAAATTTTTTGTCATTTTCAAAACTACACATTTATACATGAAAATAAGTAAAAAAATTTACAGCTATCATGTTCTCCTAGTAGAAATGTGAATTTTTTTAACAATTTTTTTCACATTTTTTATGATTTTTGGACAAAATTCATAAATTTGTTCGTATTTTCACTAGGAAAACATGGTTTGATGGAAATTTTTTGTCATTTTCAAAAACTACACAACTTATACATGAAAATAAGAAAAAAAAATTTACAGCTATCATGTTCTCCTAGTAGAAATGTGAATTTTTTTAACAATTTTTTTCACATTTTTTATGATTTTTGGACAAAATTCATAAATTTGTTCGTATTTTCACTAGGAAAACATGGTTTGATGGAAATTTTTTGTCATTTTCAAAAACTACACAACTTATACATGAAAATAAGAAAAAAAAATTTACAGCTATCATGTTCTCCTAGTAGAAATGTGAATTTTTTTAACAATTTTTTTCACATTTTTTATGATTTTTGGACAAAATTCATAAATTTGTTCGTATTTTCACTAGGAAAACATGGTTTGATGGAAATTTTTTGTCATTTTCAAAAACTACACAACTTATACATGAAAATAAGAAAAAAAAATTTACAGCTTTCATGTTCTCCTAGTAGAAATGTGAATTTTTTTAACAATTTTTTTCACATTTTTTATGATTTTTGGACAAAATTCATAAATTTGTTCGTATTTTCACTAGGAAAACATGGTTTGATGGAAATTTTTTGTCATTTTCAAAAACTACACAACTTATACATGAAAATAAGAAAAAAAAATTTACAGCTTTCATGTTCTCCTAGTAGAAATGTGAATTTTTTTAACAATTTTTTTCACATTTTTTATGATTTTTGGACAAAATTCATAAATTTGTTCGTATTTTCACTAGGAAAACATGGTTTGATGGAAATTTTTTGTCATTTTCGAAAACTACACAACTTATACATGAAAATAAGAAAAAAAAATTTACAGCTATCATGTTCTCCTAGTAGAAATGTGAATTTTTTTAACAATTTTTTTCACATTTTTTATGATTTTTGGACAAAATTCATAAATTTGTTCGTATTTTCACTAGGAAAACATGGTTTGATGGAAATTTTTTGTCATTTTCAAAAACTACACAACTTATACATGAAAATAAGTAAAAAAATTTACAGCTATCATGTTCTCCTAGTAGAAATGTGAATTTTTTTAACAATTTTTTTCACATTTTTTATGATTTTTGGACAAAATTCATAAATTTGTTCGTATTTTCACTAGGAAAACATGGTTTGATGGAAATTTTTTGTCATTTTCAAAAACTACAGAACTTATACATGAAAATAAGAAAAAAAAATTTACAGCTATCATGTTCTCCTAGTAGAAATGTGAATTTTTTTAACAATTTTTTTCACATTTTTTATGATTTTTGGACAAAATTCATAAATTTGTTCGTATTTTCACTAGGAAAACATGGTTTGATGGAAATTTTTTGTCATTTTCAAAAACTACACAACTTATACATGAAAATAAGAAAAAAAAATTTACAGCTATCATGTTCTCCTAGTAGAAATGTGAATTTTTTTAACAATTTTTTTCACATTTTTTATGACTTTTGGACAAAATTCATAAATTTGTTCGTATTTTCACTAGGAAAACATGGTTTGATGGAAATTTTTTGTCATTTTCAAAAACTACACAACTTATACATGAAAATAAGAAAAAAAAATTTACAGCTTTCATGTTCTCCTAGTAGAAATGTGAATTTTTTTAACAATTTTTTTCACATTTTTTATGATTTTTGGACAAAATTCATAAATTTGTTCGTATTTTCACTAGGAAAACATGGTTTGATGGAAATTTTTTGTCATTTTCAAAAACTACACAACTTATACATGAAAATAAGAAAAAAAAATTTACAGCTTTCATGTTCTCCTAGTAGAAATGTGAATTTTTTTAACAATTTTTTTCACATTTTTTATGATTTTTGGACAAAATTCATAAATTTGTTCGTATTTTCACTAGGAAAACATGGTTTGATGGAAATTTTTTGTCATTTTCGAAAACTACACAACTTATACATGAAAATAAGAAAAAAAAATTTACAGCTATCATGTTCTCCTAGTAGAAATGTGAATTTTTTTAACAATTTTTTTCACATTTTTTATGATTTTTGGACAAAATTCATAAATTTGTTCGTATTTTCACTAGGAAAACATGGTTTGATGGAAATTTTTTGTCATTTTCAAAAACTACACAACTTATACATGAAAATAAGAAAAAAAAATTTACAGCTATCATGTTCTCCTAGTAGAAATGTGAATTTTTTTAACAATTTTTTTCACATTTTTTATGATTTTTGGACAAAATTCATAAATTTGTTCGTATTTTCACTAGGAAAACATGGTTTGATGGAAATTTTTTGTCATTTTCAAAAACTACACAACTTATACATGAAAATAAGAAAAAAAAATTTACAGCTATCATGTTCTCCTAGTAGAAATGTGAATTTTTTTAACAATTTTTTTCACATTTTTTATGATTTTTGGACAAAATTCATAAATTTGTTCGTATTTTCACTAGGAAAACATGGTTTGATGGAAATTTTTTGTCATTTTCAAAATGACAAAATGTTTTTGAAAATGACAAAAAATTTCCATCAAACCATGTTTTCCTAGTGAAAATACGAACAAATTTATGAATTTTGTCCAAAAATCATAAAAAATGTGAAAAAAATTGTTAAAAAAATTCACATTTCTACTAGGAGAACATGATAGCTGTAAATTTTTTTTTCTTATTTTCATGTATAAGTTGTGTAGTTTTTGAAAATGACAAAAAATTTCCATCAAACCATGTTTTCCTAGTGAAAATACGAACAAATTTATGAATTTTGTCCAAAAATCATAAAAAATGTGAAAAAAATTGTTAAAAAAATTCACATTTCTACTAGGAGAACATGATAGCTGTAAATTTTTTTTTCTTATTTTCATGTATAAGTTGTGTAGTTTTCGAAAATGACAAAAAATTTCCATCAAACCATGTTTTCCTAGTGAAAATACGAACAAATTTATGAATTTTGTCCAAAAATCATAAAAAATGTGAAAAAAATTGTTAAAAAAATTCACATTTCTACTAGGAGAACATGAAAGCTGTAAATTTTTTTTCTTATTTTCATGTATAAGTTGTGTAGTTTTTGAAAATGACAAAAAATTTCCATCAAACCATGTTTTCCTAGTGAAAATACGAACAAATTTATGAATTTTGTCCAAAAATCATAAAAAATGTGAAAAAAATTGTTAAAAAAATTCACATTTCTACTAGGAGAACATGATAGCTGTAAATTTTTTTTTCTTATTTTCATGTATAAGTTGTGGAGTTTTTGAAAATGACAAAAAATTTCCATCAAACCATGTTTTCCTAGTGAAAATACGAACAAATTTATGAATTTTGTCCAAAAGTCATAAAAAATGTGAAAAAAATTGTTAAAAAAATTCACATTTCTACTAGGAGAACATGATAGCTGTAAATTTTTTTTTCTTATTTTCATGTATAAGTTGTGTAGTTTTTGAAAATGACAAAAAATTTCCATCAAACCATGTTTTCCTAGTGAAAATACGAACAAATTTATGAATTTTGTCCAAAAATCATAAAAAATGTGAAAAAAATTGTTAAAAAAATTAACATTTCTACTAGGAGAACATGATAGCTGTAAATTTTTTTTTCTTATTTTCATGTATAAGTTGTGTAGTTTTTGAAAATGACAAAAAATTTCCATCAAACCATGTTTTCCTAGTGAAAATACGAACAAATTTATGAATTTTGTCCAAAAATCATAAAAAATGTGAAAAAAATTGTTAAAAAAATTCACATTTCTACTAGGAGAACATGATAGCTGTAAATTTTTTTTTCTTATTTTCATGTATAAGTTGTGTAGTTTTTGAAAATGACAAAAAATTTCCATCAAACCATGTTTTCCTAGTGAAAATACGAACAAATTTATGAATTTTGTCCAAAAATCATAAAAAATGTGAAAAAAATTGTTAAAAAAATTCACATTTCTACTAGGAGAACATGATAGCTGTACATTTTTTTTTCTTATTTTCATGTATAAGTTGTGTAGTTTTTGAAAATGACAAAAAATTTCCATCAAACCATGTTTTCCTAGTGAAAATACGAACAAATTTATGAATTTTGTCCAAAAATCATAAAAAATGTGAAAAAAATTGTTAAAAAAATTCACATTTCTACTAGGAGAACATGATAGCTGTAAATTTTTTTTTCTTATTTTCATGTATAAGTTGTGTAGTTTTCGAAAATGACAAAAAATTTCCATCAAACCATGTTTTCCTAGTGAAAATACGAACAAATTTATGAATTTTGTCCAAAAATCATAAAAAATGTGAAAAAAATTGTTAAAAAAATTCACATTTCTACTAGGAGAACATGAAAGCTGTAAATTTTTTTTTCTTATTTTCATGTATAAGTTGTGTAGTTTTTGAAAATGACAAAAAATTTCCATCAAACCATGTTTTCCTAGTGAAAATACGAACAAATTTATGAATTTTGTCCAAAAATCATAAAAAATGTGAAAAAAATTGTTAAAAAAATTCACATTTCTACTAGGAGAACATGATAGCTGTAAATTTTTTTTTCTTATTTTCATGTATAAGTTGTGTTGTTTTTGAAAATGACAAAAAATTTCCATCAAACCATGTTTTCCTAGTGAAAATACGAACAAATTTATGAATTTTGTCCAAAAGTCATAAAAAATGTGAAAAAAATTGTTAAAAAAATTCACATTTCTACTAGGAGAACATGATAGCTGTAAATTTTTTTTTCTTATTTTCATGTATAAGTTGTGTAGTTTTTGAAAATGACAAAAAATTTCCATCAAACCATGTTTTCCTAGTGAAAATACGAACAAATTTATGAATTTTGTCCAAAAATCATAAAAAATGTGAAAAAAATTGTTAAAAAAATTCACATTTCTACTAGGAGAACATGATAGCTGTAAATTTTTTTTTCTTATTTTCATGTATAAGTTGTGTAGTTTTTGAAAATGACAAAAAATTTCCATCAAACCATGTTTTCCTAGTGAAAATACGAACAAATTTATGAATTTTGTCCAAAAATCATAAAAAATGTGAAAAAAATTGTTAAAAAAATTCACATTTCTACTAGGAGAACATGATAGCTGTTTATTTTTTTTTTCTTATTTTCATGTATAAGTTGTGTAGTTTTTGAAAATGACAAAAAATTTCCATCAAACCATGTTTTCCTAGTGAAAATACGAACAAATTTATGAATTTTGTCCAAAAATCATAAAAAATGTGAAAAAAATTGTTAAAAAAATTCACATTTCTACTAGGAGAACATGATAGCTGTAAATTTTTTTTTTTTATTTTCATGTATAAGTTGTGTAGTTTTTGAAAATGACAAAAAATTTCCATCAAACCATGTTTTTCTAGTGAAAATACGAACAAATTTATGAATTTTGTCCAAAAATCATAAAAAATGTGAAAAAAATTGTTAAAAAAATTCACATTTCTACTAGGAGAACATGATAGCTGTTTATTTTTTTTTTCTTATTTTCATGTATAAGTTGTGTAGTTTTTGAAAATGACAAAAAATTTCCATCAAACCATGTTTTCCTAGTGAAAATACGAACAAATTTATGAATTTTGTCCAAAAATCATAAAAAATGTGAAAAAAATTGTTAAAAAAATTCACATTTCTACTAGGAGAACATGATAGCTGTAAATTTTTTTTTCTTATTTTCATGTATAAGTTGTGTAGTTTTTGAAAATGACAAAAAATTTCCATCAAACCATGTTTTCCTAGTGAAAATACGAACAAATTTATGAATTTTGTCCAAAAATCATAAAAAATGTGAAAAAAATTGTTAAAAAAATTCACATTTCTACTAGGAGAACATGATAGCTGTAAATTTTTTTTTCTTATTTTCATGTATAAGTTGTGTAGTTTTTGAAAATGACAAAAAATTTCCATCAAACCATGTTTTCCTAGTGAAAATACGAACAAATTTATGAATTTTGTCCAAAAATCATAAAAAATGTGAAAAAAATTGTTAAAAAAATTCACATTTCTACTAGGAGAACATGATAGCTGTAAATTTTTTTTTCTTATTTTCATGTATAAGTTGTGCAGTTTTTGAAAATGACAAAAAATTTCCATCAAACCATGTTTTCCTAGTGAAAATACGAACAAATTTATGAATTTTGTCCAAAAATCATAAAAATGTGAAAAAAATTGTTAAAAAAATTCACATTTCTACTAGGAGAACATGATAGCTGTAAATTTTTTTTTCTTATTTTCATGTATAAGTTGTGTAGTTTTTGAAAATGACAAAAAATTTCCATCAAACCATGTTTTCCTAGTGAAAATACGAACAAATTTATGAATTTTGTCCAAAAATCATAAAAAATGTGAAAAAAATTGTTAAAAAAATTCACATTTCTACTAGGAGAACATGATAGCTGTTTATTTTTTTTTTCTTATTTTCATGTATAAGTTGTGTAGTTTTTGAAAATGACAAAAAATTTCCATCAAACCATGTTTTCCTAGTGAAAATACGAACAAATTTATGAATTTTGTCCAAAAGTCATAAAAAATGTGAAAAAAATTGTTAAAAAAATTCACATTTCTACTAGGAGAACATGATAGCTGTAAATTTTTTTTTCTTATTTTCATGTATAAGTTGTGTAGTTTTTGAAAATGACAAAAAATTTCCATCAAACCATGTTTTCCTAGTGAAAATACGAACAAATTTATGAATTTTGTCCAAAAATCATAAAAATGTGAAAAAAATTGTTAAAAAAATTCACATTTCTACTAGGAGAACATGATAGCTGTAAATTTTTTTTTCTTATTTTCATGTATAAGTTGTGTAGTTTTTGAAAATGACAAAAAATTTCCATCAAACCATGTTTTCCTAGTGAAAATACGAACAAATTTATGAATTTTGTCCAAAAATCATAAAAAATGTGAAAAAAATTGTTAAAAAAATTCACATTTCTACTAGGAGAACATGATAGCTGTTTATTTTTTTTTTCTTATTTTCATGTATAAGTTGTGTAGTTTTTGAAAATGACAAAAAATTTCCATCAAACCATGTTTTCCTAGTGAAAATACGAACAAATTTATGAATTTTGTCCAAAAATCATAAAAAATGTGAAAAAAATTGTTAAAAAAATTCACATTTCTACTAGGAGAACATGATAGCTGTAAATTTTTTTTTTTTATTTTCATGTATAAGTTGTGTAGTTTTTGAAAATGACAAAAAATTTCCATCAAACCATGTTTTTCTAGTGAAAATACGAACAAATTTATGAATTTTGTCCAAAAATCATAAAAAATGTGAAAAAAATTGTTAAAAAAATTCACATTTCTACTAGGAGAACATGATAGCTGTTTATTTTTTTTTTCTTATTTTCATGTATAAGTTGTGTAGTTTTTGAAAATGACAAAAAATTTCCATCAAACCATGTTTTCCTAGTGAAAATACGAACAAATTTATGAATTTTGTCCAAAAATCATAAAAAATGTGAAAAAAATTGTTAAAAAAATTCACATTTCTACTAGGAGAACATGATAGCTGTAAATTTTTTTTTCTTATTTTCATGTATAAGTTGTGTAGT